>JAOEHI010000024.1:1146342-1184131 GCA_025447815.1 Percopsis transmontana
GACTCATGATGAGCAGGGTTGAAAAACTGAATAAAACATAGTGCAGGCTCCACAAAATTTTTTTTGCATTAGATGAGATATTGCAAAAACAAACTAAATGAAATAATGAGAAAATAAACTATGACTAGGTTCTTTAATTCCATTGGTCAACGAGGCCGATCAAGAAAGACATTGTTATGCAGCATTATAGAGCTGGCACTCAGACAAGAAGTAAATGGACTTGCCCATTTTCCCCTGCACAAAGCAGAAAGATAGATGAGCACAGATTAAGTAAAATAGATAGCAGACCCATCCCTGCCCCTGGGCTGGGTGAGAGCCATAAACTCGCGCTGCAGGGCTCTGCCACCCACTGAGAATATGGGCAAAGCTGGATTAGAAAAATAAAGCTGCCTTCCAATGTAGGGCAATAAAATGGGACAAAACTAAAAACACCACATCCAAACACACACATTTCAAACTATTGGTGCTATTTGTTAACTTACCTCCTCCAACTGTGATAGAGTGCATGTAGAGTGAGAAGAGAAGAGTGCCTACGTATACCCGGGCAGGGAATCGGCGTTCACATAAGAATGCCATATCTTCTTCTCATATATGTCCTGCTTCTTTTCCCCTTTATTGCTCTCTTTTTTTTCCTTTTGTGCCAATTCTTGTTCTGCCTCTTTTCTTTGCCTTTGTTTCTTGTTGCGTTGGAGAGGTGCGACGTCCTGTGTCGCCTGGTTCCCTGTCCTACACTCTTTATGTAGGATGCCGGCCTTTTACTGGCGCATCCTGCAACCTCACGGACTCCATTGATTGGTGGAATCTGGTAGGGGCGTTGCTATGACTACAGCTTTGATTTTGAATTTCTACCCTCTTTGAATGTTTCATGCATTGATCATTGCAGGCCAATCAAATTGTTTTGTTAAGTTAAAGCACAGGGGATGTTAGCTAGCCCATTATTAACAAATCAATATTTATATTGCCTTATATTATAATGGAAACCTATAATTGACTTATTTTTAATTAGGACATTTAATTGTTGATCTCTTGAGGAATCTGTGCCCTATAATTAGTTAATTAATTACAGCAGTTACCATGGAAACCCTTTACCAAAATGTAATTGCAGCTCTGTCATCTGTGTCAGCTCTGCAACTGCAGTCAGTCTAAAATAGTATTATTAATTTTGTTGGACAGCATTTCATTTCTTTTTGCAAATGCCATACCGATCTATCACAAGGAAGAATAATTGCATTTGCAGAGGGTCTACATACAGTAACAATATATTGCCAGATATATCATTGGCTGAGGTGCATTTATCACATTTAAGAGATTAAAATATTGACATATTTAGAGAAGAGAATACATGTATATAACTATAACAATCTGTTCACAATAAATGCTAACTCAAAACATAGGTCGGTTTTCAGCTTTGGTGTTAATACGGAACCCAAAGCAGCCTCAACATACATACAGCAATGTTGTTTGGGTGTCAATATTTATCCATACATCACAAGCAATTAATCACTCCTGTCAGCTACAGCACTATATGTCATTATATCAAGTTCCACAAAAATATTAAAGAATATTATGCAAAAATTCTGTTAACCTTAAGAGCCTTACATTAGTCTCACACGTGGAGTCCAGTGTAAAGCAATGAGTTAGCAAACTAAATGTTTTAAAAGACATTTAATTTGGTGTTTATTTACCACTTGAGCTGCCACTGGTGAAGGTGAAGAATGCAGGAAAAGAAGTGCCTTGGGAGACTCCAATACCTGAGCTACTGCTAACAATAGCCTGACGTGTTCTCAGAGGACAGTTGTGCTACTGAGGTGTCCTAATGAAACCTTCATGCTGGACCATTGACAAGCAACATGGACGCAGCATCTGCCATCCCCTCAATAACATCTCCTTGGTAGGAGCTGCATAGAATTCGGATGCATAGAAATGTGTGCGAAACATGGGTCTGCTTGATATGACAGTGTTTGCTGACTACAGTTCATGCTACCATGTTTGTAGAAACTTTAAAAGAGAAGTAGTGCATTTAAAGGGGGCTGCGTTAGGCTTAAAGTAAACTTACAACGAGCGCTGTGCTCGAGTGTGCTCTCCATCTATATTTAAATTAACTTTTGCATGACTTCTATCAATGTCATCGTGTTCTCCCCATTGAGGTCAGGGCCTATTAATACTAGCTGACAGGACCACAATCGGACAGAATGGACCGACAGCTTCTAAAGTCATGAAATCACCCCTCAGGAGGATTCCATTGAGGAATCAATGCACCACGGGGCCCCCCATCACAGAGCATAAACACTGCAGTTTAGTGTTGACTAAATGACAGTTAGGTGTCCTCGATAACCTTGTAGTGGCGTGACAAAGCCCCCAGGGGATACACCCGCCATCTAGGTCACCAAAAACATTAAACAAATGGATTTTGATGTAAAAACATTAAGGCCTATTGGTCGAGTGCATCGCATGCAGCAAACCTCTGCAGTCGCGATTCAGACGTTCTGTGATTATAGTACCACAATGATGTACCTTTTTGCCATTGCTTACTTCTGCTTTTATTGTATTACTGATCCCTTTCTACCATGCAAAAATGATGCCTCTATGCTCTAAAGGGTAATTTAATATCTGTGTTGTAAATTAATACAAATTTTATGTGCATCAGGAGATAACCCAACACACTCAGGAAAGACGAACAAAGTACTGATACTGTAACACGGTTAGATTTAATTTAGGTTTTCTTACCATAAGTTTCAAATAAATGTAGCCTACCACATTAATGTTGCGTTCATATTTATGCAATGGCTGTTAACTGACATAGGCAACAGGGACCCGTTTATTTCATTTGAATGACCTAATTGATTAATTTTTACTATATCAATATTCTCCACAAGGTGGCTCTAAACTGCTTTCATACTATAGTCTAGTATCCATTTATGAGGAGTAATTAGCCTATCAATACATACCCACAATCTAAAGAGAAACAATACAGAAACAATATTAGACTAACTATTTAGTTGATCTCAAGCAAATAGCCTACCAATCATAATTAGTTATTTTATATAACCATCATTATTTTACCAACTATAAGATTCTAGTCATGTCAGGATATTTAATATCTATGCATTTAATAATTATTATTAATAAAATAAGTTTTTGATTTTGTTGCTATGTTAAAGTCGGACATTATTTGGAAGCTGCTAAAAGCAAATAATTCCGTCCTAGTAATCGCTTGAGTATGCAAATCTGGAAACATAGGGAGAGGTCGGATCATAATTTGCCGAGCCAGAGACGATTGCCAGCTGCGCGAATGGAGACGGACACGATCCACACAGACAAGGTTTGTCAGGGTTATTAGGCTACTTGTGAGTTTGGCTGCTGGTGGTCAACTAAACGGTGGGAGTGAGAGGAAAGAATACTGATGAAGAAAGAATCTGTGCGAGGACAGACCTAAACTTGTGTCAACATTTGGACAAGTTTAAGAAAGCATTCGATTTTCTTCTCTGGAAGTGGGAAAATATTGCTGGAGCACCTGTTGGACTGGATCTTCGTCAACTTAGGTAAGATAATAGGGGCAACGAAATACAAGTGTAGGCCTAAAAAACAGGCTAATGTCATGTTGACTAAATTAATGCCGTTTTTAATCTAATATGCTCGAAATAACGGTAGCATAATGGGTGCCCTACATTGTATATGTGCGTGAAAACAAAAAATGTTGGTTTATTGTATCGTTTATGAAAAACCTAGTTGTGCTGATAAAAGTTACTTAATTTAGAACATTAGATCCTACATTTATATTCACTAATTAGATAAAGGTCATTTGGTCCACTTTATTGAAATGGTTGTGTAAACCAACAGGTCAACAGGTAACAGGTCTGTAATAAATATATTTAGTCTGCTGGCTGATATGCACAGACATATTAGGTCTTTAATGTTTATTAACTGTATTTTATTTGAAAACTATTATATCCAAAAACATACTGGTTACTCTTTCTTCTTTTCACATTTTGTTTGACTTAGTGTTGGCAGTGAAGCCATGGACCCTACAAGCACTCCCAAAGGGTGTGGTCCATCAGTCAGCTCCATATACTACAACCTGTGCGACCTGGCCGCAGAGTGGGGAATTGTGGTGGAGTCTGTTGCTGCAGTAGGTGTGGCCACATCCTTTGTCCTCCTTATCATTATCATAAGCAGCCTGCCCTTTATGACTGACAAGAAACGGAAGGCCATGGTGAGTCTTCAGGCCAGTGCTCTAGTCTTCACACTTGGACTCTTTGGACTCACATTTGCTTTCATCGTGGGCCGGGACATCACCACCTGTGCCGTGCGAAGGTTCCTTTTTGGGATACTATTTGCAGGATGCCTGGCCTGCCTGTCCATGCACAGCTTGTGGCTGATGCTGCTGGAGCGTCATGTCTGGGAGCCCAGAGGTTGGATGCTGTGCCTGGGGGCCCTGGGGCTCTGGATGGTGGAGGTTATCATCAACACAGAGTGGCTTGTCATCACCCTGGCGAGAAGGCCCATCCAGGGCACCGTCGTTTCTGACCTGTCCTGCAGCATTGCCAACCAGGACTTTGTGATGGCACTGGTCTATGTCATGGCCCTGCTGCTCACCGGGATGCTCATGGCCACGCCCTCTCTAATGCACAAAGACAAGCAGTGGAGGAGAGATGCAGCGTTCATGCTGGCCACTGGCATGTTCACATTGGCCATCTGGGTGGCCTGGATTGTCATGTACCTCTACGGAAACCAGATGACTGGGAACCCTAACTGGGACGACCCCACACTCGCCATAGCCTTGGTGTGCAACGCCTGGGTGTTTCTCCTGCTCTACCTCATCCCAGAGATCTGTCTACTGTCCAAGGAGGCCCACGAGCAGGAGATCCACGAGCAGGAGGAGCCCCAGGATGGAGACCACGTCTACCCTGTCAGGACCCTGGTTTACGACAACATCCTCAAGGAGCAGACCTCAAACCAGCAGCACATGTACATTGAAAATAAGGCCTTTTCCATGGAGGAGCCGAGTGAAGGTACCATCTATCCTTGTCTTTATCTATATTCCACCAGAGAATATCTTAAATATAGTTAATGCTCTTTTGTTACAGGTTTGTCATTAAATATTTAGTAAATCCTTCTCGTTATTGTTTCAATCCATTCTTTTCAATGATTAGGTGAACTCTTAGTAGCAGATGCAACAAAATAGAAATAGAACGCAGAATGCAGAACAATACTTAATGAACATGAAAATGGAATGAATATGGACTAATACATATCATTGTAATCCTACATTTATTCAAGAAATAGGAAAATCCAGGTGGTTTTCCCCTATTCAAATGTAAAGATATTTAAAATGCCCTGGCTGTGTTTTGAAATTATATTTATATCTCAATTCCGCACACAAATTTACTGAAATCGAGAAACAAGAGTTGTGTTAGTATTGTTTTTCTGCCACATTTGCCATTTTTTTGTCATAATTTATCATTATCCTTAAATCATTGCCATAATGGAATGTTTTTCACTCTGAAGGCGACAAGCAAAAGTAAAAGCAACAATATTTTTGTTGAAAATGTCTATTTGAAAGTCATTTTTGTAAACAAACTAAAGTCTATTGTTTTGAAGAATGTTGATATGGACCTTAGTTATTAGTCTATCTTGTACAACCAATGGAAAATCCAAATGTCATCTACAAGATATATTTCCATTCAAGATTAAAAATGGGAAATATATATTAAGTAACGTTACATAAAAACCAGCCAGAATTTTTTGAGAAACAGTCACAAGAGGTTGGACTTTTTTTTTTTACTTGATTCGACGTGTCCACTTATCAGTGTACCAGTGTGACCAAAGGATTATTTCACCCCGAATGCATGCGTGTAGATTTATATAGGAGGTAAAGTACCGTAAGAATGTGTTGTGTTATTGCTTTAATACAACACGAAACAGCCCACACAAAGATCTGACCAGTATTACAGTAAGTTTGCCCATTACAATTGATGATCAGATGATGATAACCAATTTTAGTATTTGTTTATACATGGGTAGGCCACTACTGTACCTCAGCCTGCTAAGACCATGGTGATTTTGCAAGATCCACTATTTGTTCCATACAAGGCTGGAAACCCTCCATTCAAAGTAATTTGTCACAGAGCCGGTGCCATCAGTTTACAATTAAATAATTAGCACGTGAAAGGACCACCTTCAAATAATCAGAACCCATGTGGGGATGATTTTCCAAGCACATGCAATTAACTGCTGTCTGCACCAACTAACCTACCTTGATACTGAATGGCGGATGGTTCTGTAACTGGCTGACAAACTGTTTTGAATTGAGAGTTCTCTGACTAATATGCAAAGCGAAGCAAATCGTAGAGGTGTAGCTTTCAAAATCAGGATGTTTTTACTAGGCTAGTATTACCTTGCATTTTGTGGAATTTCAAAATGTACAGTTTGTGTATTATACTATATTTATGTTGAAAAAATTGTCTAAGTGAACCAACCACTTGACTGGCTGAATGTTTTTAACTGTAGCCATGTGTAGCAAAGAGTATCACACACTTGAACCCCTAGCTTGCTTATATAACCATTTTAGACAGCTTGTTTTATAATCCTTATAAAGCTGTTGTTGTAAAGTTTATTTTCTAACTTGTTCTTTAATTATCGGAGGGCTTTCCCCAAAAACTTGGTTCATGTTAACCATATTGGGTACTTATGTGTCTCATAATCCTCTTCTTTCTCTTTTCTGTAGTAGTGGCCAAGAAGTCAGTATCTCCATATGGTGGTTACAATGGTCAGCTAAGAAGCTGTGTGTACCAACCAACCGAATTGGCCATGATTACCAAGGGCTTTGCTAATGTGAGTGTGCATTTACATATTCCCATTACGATGTCCCATTACCATTGACTGACTCTCTGTTTTTTTCTCAGCAGAGAAACTTTCCCCAGGTTCTCCATAAAGCTATGGCCCCTCCCCTGAATCAGGGCAGTGCCAGCACTCTCCCTCCTTCATCTGAGCACCGGCTGTCGCCTGGACGGTCATATGGAGACAGTGTAAGTATTGTAATAGGACATTGTACGTTCACTTAATTGTAACGCCTGTCAAATAAAGTGTAACTAATTAACTGTTTATTCCTCCTTCTCTTGCTCAGGGAAATGTTCCGGACAAGAAAGGGCTCTGGTGAATTTTCAGGAACAGGAACTTGCTGTCTTGGAGACTTCTCGTTTTTTAGTACCGCCTTTTCCTTAATCTTTTCTTTACTTCACAAGGCCCCAGTCCCAAAAACAAAAGATTGTTATCAATATTAAAGAGGAAGTGTTTAGTTGTGCCTAATTTTGTCTACAAAAAACCCATACAGTTGTGTAGCCTGGTAAGACCATCCTGAGTTAGCAAGCTCCACGATTTGTTCCGCTCTGCGTACAGTATCAATCTGGGAACTCGTTTTTCATGGGTTGTCATAGTTGCTAATAGGTTTTATCACTCAAATCATTAGCATTAGGGTTCCCAGACTTATATGCAAAGTAAAGCCAAGAGGCAGCGCTTTGTTTTACCAGGTTACCATAACAGTGCCTCATCTCCTTTGTATTGTAAACGTTCTGACCTTATGGCAAAGGTTTGCCCACTTGCACTGAATCCTAAAGTAGACGGTGATAAGTCGAGGCTAACTTATACAATAAGGGAAAGGCACACTTATCAATTTTATGTAATTTTTTTGAAGATTTGTAAATGCATTGTTTAGCAAGAGAGTAGAACGAAGAAGCGAGAAATAGAGATGATTGTTTTACGTTTGTATTCATCTTCACACTGCCTTTCTCCAGGCTTTCTAGTTTAGATCTACACTTGCTTTGTTTGTGACTAAGCTTGTTGTTTTGGCTTTTGTAGTTCCTTGCATACATACTCATAATAATTGGTCAAGTAGTCTGTACATTTTAACTACTTCTTTTGTTATATTTGGCCGTTGGATCTTGGTGCTACTGTGGGTTGGAAAATATAGGCCTACCACAAGAGGAAGTGCACCAGATTGCAGTGTACACAGAGCACTTATTTACTTGTGTGCCTGATAAGTTTAACCAGCTTCATCCGGGGCCTCTTGTAGGGATAACCTCTTGACTTTTTTTTTTTACATTAGAGAGCCCCATCAAAAAAAAATGTTGTGTCGTTAATCCGAGAATTTTTTTTTTTTGTGTACAGGAAATAGAAACTGGCTGACAGCCAAAGACCCCTCAAATTTAGCCGTTGTTTTACCGAGTAGGCACTAATACGGGAACTCATTTAAATGGTCGGAATGGAGCCTATTGTTGTTGTGGAAGGTAAACATTGTGTGGTTTCAGCTTCGGCAAAACATTGGTGATATCGGTACAGCATGGTATTGCAACTGGAACCAGAGACATAGAATAAATGATTCTATATCTATGATTGAAACAGCTTGTTGATATTGACTAATCTTGTTCCAACACCTACACAGCACAGACTCATTGTCTTTGATGGTGTTTTATTAACCCTATTTTTGAGAGACAAATTATCCATTGTGCATTATACAGCCTAAACTCCTGTGCCTCAAACATGATTTTGGTTTTCAAAGTCAATAGTTTTCAATGTTAAGGCACAGGATTCATTACTTTGCCGTCTAGTGGCGTGCAGTTCGAATCATTTTATTGATTTGTTCATTTTGAGTTAGTACCAAATTTTCCAGGTTTTATGGTCTTTTGAGCTGTCTGAACCCTGTAACTTTTGGATCCCGCCACAAGTGTTCAGTACCACCGGGAAAGTTTTAGTAGAAGGAGAATTAAGTTGGTACACAATTATTATCTGTATTGGATCACTCCTAAAAACAAATAGGCTAGTGACCTTTAGATTAGCGATACAAAACAAGATCTTATTTGCTTTCATTGATCAGCTATGCAAATTCACTTTGGAGGCTACATGTAGTCACAACCACTGTTGGACTCAGGAGTGGGAGGAGGAAAATAGTACATACTGTACCACTGCAGACTCAGTACCAATCGAGCTCGAGAATGATAGTTCAAAATAATCTGTTATTTCTTTGAACCAGCACTATAATGTAAGGCAGCGTATTGCTGCCACTTCAGGGGAAAAAAAAAAAAGATCAGTGTCACGTTATAACGTAAAAAGTTGATCTTTTTAGCGTTTTAACAATAGGCTATATTTTCACGTATTAACGTGAAAAGTTTCATGTCATTTCAAGATAAGAAGTTATAACGTGACAAGATATCTTGAAATAATGGGAAAATATATTCCACGTTATTTCAAGATCAGATCTTTTCACGTTATAATGTGATTGGCTTAGGTTCCAGCTGTAAAATGGTATTTGGCTTTTTGACATTTCTCACCCCTCCTCAGCACAACTTTCCTCATTCAAATAAGATTTGCACTTTATAGTGTGAAAATATCACGTTATACCATGGAATAGTATTTTCACGTTATATCAAGATTAAATACGTTATAACGTGAAAATATCTTATCACGTTATAACGTGAAAATATATTGTTAAGACGTGAAAAAGATAGTTATAACAATACACTTTTTATTTTATAACGTCATACTGAGCAGTTTTTTTCCTGAAGTGGCAGCAATACGCTTCCGTAATAATGTCATCAGACCCTTGACATCAAGGTTCTGAGAGTGAGACTACCTCACCAATGGGGAGAAGCTTACCACTAGGCTCACTGGTTTATAATGCACTTCAATGGCAAACGTTTAATAGTTCAAAATTAGTGATCCATTTTTGAAACTTGCATTTGCACCTTGCAGTATAGTTATGTTTTTACCAAAAATAATTAGTCACAAACCAATATTTCTATCAGGTTTTATTCCATACCTACAGTTCTGCCTAAAACAGAAAGGACCTCATAAACTGGAAGGGATCTATTGTAGCTAATGCTAGCAATCTGTTTTCACCTAATGAAGATTGATGAAGACATGACTATAATATTTTCATAGTTTTCCATTTTAGAAAAGGAGTGTTATAATGGTTTACAAAGGCATAGATAGTTTCCCATTTAACTACACTATAAGTCCAGTGAGCAGCAGAGTGGTATGTTCCTTAATAGCCTACTAAGCTAATGGTGAGGTTGCGTTACGCATTGTGAATGATGCAAAAAAAATGCAAATATTTTGATAAGGTTTGGGTTGAAAAAAAAGCAAACCCATCCTAGTTGTATGGGCTATGTGATAGCACTGTGCACTACCACAAATACCACAGACACGTTTTATAAGTGAAAACTGACTTGCAGTAGTGATAGATGAAAGCATTCTTCTGTACTTGCTTGCTTTCACAAATGACCTCTGGTTCTGTGCCTTATTATAACGAGCTCTCTTACTCCTCAGAGGGAACAATTATTTACATGTAATTTGTCACCGCTTTGCACAGACACTCAAAATATAATCCTCAGTGATTTATGGCTGCCTAGCAGCAGGTTGAGAAATCTCTCTTGTAATTATTCTCCCATCCATAAATCAGAAACTATAGTCAAAATAACCGACTTGGATTGGAATAATTACCTGTTGAATTGATGTGAAAATAAAATAGAAACTGCACTTTTAGCACAGCAATTGAAGAACCGATACCGCAAATAGCCATTACCAAAATCAATCAAATGACAAGAAAGGAAAAACATTAGACAATAAGTGGTGGGTGATATGGCCTATCACGGTACAGTATGCTATTATCTACGTAATTATGTAACATAAGACATTGTTAGATACTGATCAATATGATGGTGCTAGTTTATTAGTGCAAATTACTTGTATAAGTGGGTAAGTGGTTTATTTGGGGTCTGTGTGGAATTTCACATTTTGTGGGCAAACATGCCATGTTGTTTAGAGTTTCTTACTGCTGCAACTGTCTAATATGGATAACTCGCACACTCACAGCAGCCGTCTAGTGCATATGGCCAGTGGTGTTGACCTCTGCTCAGTGAGATACCTCTAGCATTCACAAGCATCTGTTCCCACCTAATGCATTTCCTGGTCACCATGATAACACTTTGTGGACATATGAAAAAAAAAAATGAAAAAAATATGCACATCATAAAATAGGTTACATGGGGATTCTTCAATGTGAATAGGGTGAGCTTTGCATTATGCATTCATTTCACCTGAGCATTATTTTTTTTTTAGAAAAATTTTAACAACACAAAACATTAGCAAATTGGTTAGCTTACAACATAGTTTGGCCCCAAGACTAATGCTCAAACAAAGGCCTCATTTGTGACAGGAATGAACATAGAGGATCAACATTAAAGGGATTAAAATTAAAAACCCTTTATAAGAGCCTGGCACAAGCATTCAAAATGCTTGTGTATTTCAACAGATTTTCCCCACTACTCAATAAAACTAGCATAGACACTTACATTTGAAGCACACAAGGTTTAGAAATTACCACATTTTAGACAAAGGGTAAAACATCCCAATTTTAAAAGGTGCCCTAAGTAATATTTTAGACCAAAAAAGATTTAACTCACTTCTTGTGTAAAGAATGCAGAGGTAGGCAAGTCCAACTTCAGAGTAAAAGTCCTGCCAGGTTTTTCTTGTACTTGTTCACTTATCCAGGTGATTTAAATTATTAGTCCCTGTAATTGAAATCACCTGCTTTGAAAGATTTTTTATTTTTTTTGCATACATTGCTCCCATCCATAACATTGCACTGCTGCATCTACACCACTAGGTGGCAGTATAAACTAAGACATTCTATTTTCAGGGCATTACTTAAATTTTTTTTACAGCTTTCCCACACAGTGTTTGTTACACTGGGTTGCACAACTAGGCTGTTAATCACACTGGACAACCAAAAACTTGGCTTTAATAAAAGTTATATCACTAATTTCCCTGTGCCCTGGTGTTTGTTTTGATTTGTGCATTGAACCTGCAAGACCTTCAAACAAGAAGATAGTTGACTTTATTTTCTAAAAAGCCTGGCTGTGTAAGTGTAACCAAGCATTCACAAGACAATTATTACATGATAAAAAAGGTTATAAAAAGGGGAAGTGAATATATACATTTCCTTTTATAATAAACGGGGTTCCTAAATTAAAATGGTTAAAATCATTTGCTAAGCATAGAAATTAGTTTTTGTTCACAGTTCCCAATATAATCTTCCAAAATATTACAAAGTGATTAGAAGTTCAACACTTTTTTAGCCAATCTCTACTTTATTTAATCTATATTCTATATATTCACTATTTCACCTCACAATAAACCTATGTTTAATAACACGTGTAGGCCCACTTGTTTACAGAAAGTCTTGATCTTGGTGATTTGGTTTTAGAAAAAGTAGTCCATGTTTGTGCCTTGATGGATGAAAGGTGGGATGTCCATTGAAAGCAAAATAGGTGCTGCCACCTAGTGAGTCCAGAACAAGCAGACAGACAGGCTTATTATGTCACAATGGGAAATCTATTGGCCATTTACACCATTAAAACTAAGCACCATGGAAAAATGCTTTCTTCACAGAAAGACACAGCTGTAAGTACTATATTAGTAGAAATATCGTAATTTGAGAGTAATTTGTGTTGGGGTGTATGTTTGTAGTATCATCTCCACTAGATACACAATATAAAATGTTATAAAAGTCCATTGTGTCTACTGGGACTATTGTTCTTGTGCTGAACACATAGTGAAGTAGACAGAATAGTGGTGTTCACTATGAAGCATTATTTTTTTAATATCATAGCATATAAATATATACATATATAAACAACAAACATCAACAGAAATGTTCAAATCATCAAATCAGTGACTCACTAAAAGTCTGTGAGTTTTGCCAGGCCAGACTTTCTAGCCTCTTGCTGCTGCTGTTTTTGTTTCTTCAGATGACGGTAAGCATCCACCACTCGCCGCCTCTCTTCCTCCATGATCCTCTGTCTGGCCATGGATGGCTTGGCTGTGGAAGCTGTTGTGTGGCCCAGGAGAGAATTGAGGTGCAGGTCCTTAGGTGTATTCTGGTGATTGGCAGGAAAGCAATACTGAGATTTTGTTTAACCCTCAACTCTTAGCTATCTGTTCACACTTAACAATGAACCAGAAACTAAAATCTTTTTTTCCACAGTGTTTCTCAAAAAACATACTTCTAACATGTTTGGAGTATGTTCCAACAAGTAGATCGATGTCTCTACGGGTAGCGTATCATAAGAGTTAATTCAGTACATACAATTAAATTTTTGAGAACCACTGCTAAATGTAATATTGAAAAACTACGGAAGTATATCGAGGTGAGGCATCAGTAATGATTTATAATCATAGAGAAGACAATGACATAATTACCTGCAATTTCACAGGAGCCTTTCTTGGTTTGACACTTAGAGTGGGTGGTGCCATTGCAACTTCACCAAAGTTAACTTTATCTATGTGAAAAGGTAGAAATAAGGGGCAGTTGACTTTAATTGTCCTATACATATATACAGCAGCATTTGGCAATACAGGTTTGCCTCTGTACCATAATCTGGTCTGCTAAAATGCACAATAAAAGATCACATTACGTAATAATCACATTACGTAATACTGTAAGGCATTACTGTTCTCAAATTCAGATATTAATCACTTGACAGTTACTAATCAAACAATTATGTAGTTACTTTTTTCTTTGAAGTGCTATTTGGGCTGGTTTTTACCGACTTGGCTAAAAGCATAAAAGAAATATCTTATGTATGTCCTCCTTATTAGTATAGGGATTTGTGCCGATATGTGGGCATATGTAAGGTTTAATGTTAAATGGTTAACTGGCAATTACGTGACAATGCATCTCAGGCGATGTTGCGGAGTAACGCAAAAGGAATAACAAATTACTTCTACAGAGAGTAGAAAGTAATTTGAGTAACGAGCACTACTTTTTAGTAACGAGCACTACTTTTTAGTAACGAGTAACATGTGATACATTACATTTTTAGAGTAACGACCCCAACACTGGAGGCCACATAATATAGCAATAAACAATGTCTACCTATAAACAAATCTTTTTCCATCTTCTCTTCCCGTTGGTTAAGTTTCTTCTGATGTAGCCTTTGTAATCTAATTTTGTCATACCTGTATAAAGAAAACAAGAGTGAATTTGACTTCAAACAATGCAGATTTGGACACAGCATACGTCTATAAACAAGCAGTAACAATAAATAAACACAATGGAAAAACAAATTTCTATTTCATCTTAAATTGAACATACTCTTTCTTTTTCTCAGACTTATTATTTGTGTTATCTGCAGATTTCTCTTGTTTCTCCACCAACAGTTCAGGCTTTCTGTCCAGCTGGTTCTTTGTGAGGAACATGACATGGCTTGTCTCACTTTCCATACGTCTCACATATGCTTTCTCACTCTCCTGCTTTCTTCTCCTGAAATGTGGAACAGAAATACCCCCGACAATGGAATCTTCTGTCTTGTTCTTGGGAACGATTGCTGTATAAGTATGGATTGCTAGTTAGATAGACACTGATGATAGGAGTTTACTCTTCAAAATGCAAGGTGTGTGTGGGTGTGTGTGTGTGCCCCTGACCCGCTTTAAGTTTTTTGGTCCTTCCCATTTTCATTCTCTCTTTGCTCTTCATGATCTCGCGTAGTTTGAACGGGATTTGGTCGAGGTGGTCGACTGGTATGCGTTTCTTCGGTTTACGATCTCCTTTATTCTTGCAGTCACTAAACATTCATTATGCAATGTAAGACGTTAAGATGTAAGATACTTGTTTTGAACAAATGACAATTAAAACATTACACAATGATCTAACATAATCGTTGTTGTATTTTTTTACTGCTTGAACACTACACTAAATATAATGCATGGCTATTATATACAGCCATGATGGTTAACTGTTACCTTCTTTTACGGTTTCCTGGTTGCTTCCCGGCTTTGTCAGCCTGCTTTTCAGGTACGTTTGATTTATTCCTCTTATTCTTCCCCATGTTATTACCTATTTCTTCGCGGCATACACTTGATATATTATCAACACAACGCACATGGGAAATCGTGCAACCAAACTCTTTAACCTACGACCTTCAACCTCCCAAGTCCAGCCTTCCAGAAACGCTCTTATCGTTACCATTGGCTGAAAATCCACTCGTTCTCGTGATTGGTCAGTCAAACTTATTTGCTCGGCAGGCCATTAGTAAGTACGAACACCAGATGGCGCCGTTCTTCTGCTAATTTGCAATACATTGTAACTCCCTCACAGACCTCCCATACCTCCCGTATTTTGAAATAGATGTTCACCTTTAGGTGTTTTTATCAGGCCAGCTGACAGTCCTGCCTGGGCCCGGGACGAGATAATCTTAGATGGGCCCCCCCCCCCCGCGCCCAGATCTCTCCTTTTCCCTTGCTCTTCCTCTCCTCTGCTCTTCCTCTCCTCTGCTATTTTTTTCACAAATAAGCCTATTTGTGGTCTGTTTGCCCCTCTACCCTGGCAAACAGACCCGTTTGTCCCCCCCTATCGGCGGGCCTGGATGTACATATACACGTATGTACAAGTACGTGTGAACAGTGGCTTTGTACAGATGGATTGAAGTGAGTGAATATTTTATGAACTAAATTGGCGTAAACTATAATTCCTACTTCTTCACTTTGGCTTTGTGTTGCAGAAAGGTGTGCATACGCCAGGATAACAGGGTTCACCTCACTGTGGTCTACTTTGGTCGTGATCAGATAGACCAGGTGAAAGCAATGCTGGACCAGACCACTAGGTAATACTCACTTTCACCTTGCAGGACATGGTACATTCTGTTCCAGAGTTACATATTGGAATGCATGGTGCAGCACTGCATATATTTTGGGGATAAGATACAACCGCACACAGTGTTTTATAACTTAATCAGCTTATCCTCTGAAGTCGGCATACCCTGCAGACGGTTGTCTGCAGTTTCTGTAGATATTATCATTCAGATAAGGGATTACTATTAGACCTATTAAACTCAAGTGTTATTATGCCTCAAGACAGTAAGGTGTGTAACAGGTTGATAGACAGAAAGACCGACAGACAGACTGACTGACTTACAGCAACCTGCATGTTGTTTCTCTCAGGGAGACCAGATTCCGGAACTTCACTCTCATTCAGCTGAATGAGGAGTTCTCTCGAGGGCGAGGCTTAGAAGTGGGCGCCCGGGCTTGGAGGCGGAGCCAGAATGCACTGCTCTTCTTCTGTGATGTTGACATTCACTTCACATTTGACTTTCTAACATCTTGCCGACTCAATGCAGAACCGGGTAATGAGAAGAATCACTGTTATTATTGCCTTTCCTTTTGTATTTTCTGGAGTTATTTTATTCATATTTATTGATCTAATTGAAAAAGCTTGACATTGTTGTCAGTCAAATATAGATGTTTGGTTCAACTGTTTTTGCCTTCAGGTAAAAAGGTGTACTATCCTATCCTCTTCAGCCAATACAACCCATCTGTGATCTACAGTAATCAGACACACCTCCCCCCGGTTGAACAACAACTGGTGGGTTACACAACACACACACAACAAATAACTCTTTAGTGAGTGAGTGTCAATGTGATACAACTCTGAGTTAAGCTTTGGAATGTAATGAATCATTTCTAACAGGTGATAAAGAAGGAAACAGGATTCTGGAGGGACTTTGGGTTTGGTATGACATGCCAGTACAGGTCTGATTTCATCAACATCGGTAAGTCCTGACCCAAGGAAGCGTTTCATATGTAGGCCTGCCAGTACTCATTTCACAGATACATATGGGCTTGTGGTGGTCCATATGAGGAACCTTTACTTTTCCTTGCAGGCGGTTTTGACCGGAGTATCAAAGGCTGGGGATTGGAGGACGTCCACCTGTACAGGAAGTACCTTCATAGTAAACTGATGGTGATTCGTTCCCCTTCTCGTGGCCTTTTCCACCTGTGGCATGAGAAGCACTGTGCAGATGAGCTACCTCCGGATAAGTACAAGATGTGTATGCAGACCAAAGCCATGAGTGAAGCTTCACATGGCCACCTGGGGGAGCTATTGTTCAAAAATGAAATTGAGGCCCACTTGAGCTCTCAGAAGCAAAGAAAGAAATTACCTAATAATAATATTTAGTTCTAATACATTAAATATCTAAAATATTGTAATGAATTTGTATTCTTGTGTGGTTTATAACGTATATGTATAATAAATTATATAATGCATTAAAAACTAGTTATTTTCAGTATTTGTGAAATGCTTGAGTATCATTATGCCAGCAGGTCATTTTAAGATTTCCCCTTTCACATCCTGAACTCATATATATAGCATACATTTATGTGGTATCTAGATAAAATATAACAATGCTTTTAAGGGGGCATAAAAGGGATGAAATTATGCTACAGTATGTTTTGAATGTAGAAATATATAGTTTCTAAATGCTCAAAAGGTTGAAACTGAGCTGTAATGGCTAGAACATTATAGCCATTGTTGCCAAACAAAAACGTACAAAAAAAGAGTAAAATTTACAATTAAGTTCCCTCTTTCTCACTGACTCTCCCCTTTTACCTGTGTGCATAATGGCAGTGTGTGGGCTTGCTTATTTAAATGTACAGTATTTTAATGTATACATAAGGTAAGTTAAGAATTAGAAGCAAATGCCACATTGCAAACTTTCATTGCCCAAGGCAATGGCCTACAGTAGGTAGTTTGCCAGCTAAGGCAATGACCTACTAAGTGCCAGCTGAGCACCCGAGCAGTCTTACCAGCATTTTTTTCGCACATCATATGTAGCAATGCGACGATTGTCCGCCATACATAGAAAAACCAAAGACATATTTCAACTTTTATTTGTAGTAACACTGATATAACCGATGGACGTGGAAAAGTTCTAGCCGCCCGGAGAAGAAGGAGGAGCCAACTCAACATCGGGCGACGGCTGGCGTTGAGGCCGTGCAGGCATATGATAGGTCGGCTACGCCTGGTTTCCTCGTAATGACAATCACGACGAGCAAAACTCTTTAATTGTACCGACTAGGCTATACTGTATCAGGCAGGCTGAAGAAAACCCTCTGTATTATGGAGTGTTTTTTTACGAAGATGGAAGGGTGAGGGGATATGCAATTCCATAGTGTTTTTAGATTAGTTGTAGTGTAGATTGTAGTGTTTCATGCCTTAGAAAATACTTTTTTTTTCATTCCGTTTGTGTCTTTAGTAGGCGCAGCCGCGGGTAACTCTAATTAGGTTACAGTAGCCTACAATTATCTTTTAAATATTTTTACAACTAGCAAGACATGTTCTACAGATAGGCTGTCTTATCTTATCTCGCCGAACAGCCGGCGTCCGATCAGTCGAGAATCTTCATTTTTTTCAAAGACTTGGATGAGACGCAAGATGTTTGAAACCGGAAGGATCCCACTCGTCGTTCTCGATATTACCTGTCTAACCCTTGGTATGTTGACTTGACCCACACTGTATCGAACCTAGTTCTGCTTGTTTTTCAAGTAGGCATTATTATTTAGGGCAACTTGTAGGTAGCCTACGCCAATCCTTGGCTACCACGTCACAGAAGTCACACCGTGTTATAACAGCTCTATTCAGTCCCAGAATTTCTATTGTTTTTTTCCATGTTCTGGAAGTAGACTTTGTATCTACAATTTGTTCTGATGACTAATCTGCCACTCCCTTCATTTACAGAGGTTTGTGGTGGGCACCGATGCACACACACAACAGACTGTACTGCCAGCTTGAAACAAAACATGAATTTACATAGAAGAGCTATCAGGCCTAATCAATTTCCTGTGATTATCTGAAAACCTAATTAGCCCTGATTAGTCTTGTGCCTCTAATCAACAGTGACACTATGGTGTTTATTAATACTATAATCAGGCCTTCTTTGGTTGCAAGGATGGGCCTATTCAATAGGCCCATCCTTGAGATATGTTCTGTATGCTTACATGTCTCAAGGATGGGTTCCCTATTGGAACATGTAAGCATACAGAACATATCTCTGTTCTTCTAGACTCATCCCGCTGCAATAACAAATCATTATTTCTGTTGACACAAGTCAACATATTCCCTATACGATCTACTATACCTGTGCCACCATGTTTTGTTAGCCCATTTGGGAAGCTAAACAGAAGGTGAATGTAAGAGGACAGGGGAAGAGAGTTGGCCAACATAATTGTGTTATTACCCTGAGGTATTTATTGCATAAGCCTTAAATTCCAGACAGTAACTAATTCATTTTTTTAAATTTCACCTATGGTATAACAGTATTGCAAACAGTAAAGTTTAGTGCCAAGTCAAACTTTCTTTTAATTAAACCTTTAAGAGTCATGTGTGAAAACCACAGTCAGTTACAGTCCTTGTCATTGCTTGAGCAAGATACAAACTGTAATTGACACATTTTAGACTAAATTTCTTTTCTTTGTCAGTTGGATTCCCCTTTTTCATACTTACGCCACAACACAACCCATTCAAACGGGGTTTCTTCTGTAACGATGAATCCATCAGATACCCCCTCAAAGAAGACACCATATCCTACCAGCTCCTGGGTGGAGTCATGATCCCATTCACACTCATAGTGGCAAGTGATCACTTCTTTCCTATTGTTATAGGAACCCCTTGTTTATCCCCAAAACCTCACCAACTACCTTTCCTTGTACACCCATATTCCACTATTGTCAAATGCATCAATATCAATGCTTTACTGTTCTATTGTTTTTAAAGGACTATTCTGCTTTGTTTTTCACTGAAATCATTACCCTTCTATGGTGGAATGTTGACTATTATTTTTAGTAAAATATAAGTACATGTAAACATAATAAATTCAACAATTTGCCAAACTTGTTGTCCTCACCTCAAATGTTTGTCTAGTTTGAGAATTTGCTAGTGTGTGTGTCCAGATATTGTGTTATTTATTTGTTATCTGTTTTTTTTTTTTTTTTTTACAGATAGTCTGTGGTGAATGTCTTTCTGTCTACATATCTCATGTAAAGAACCGCTCCTCGGGGACCACATATGTGCCTTGTATCTACAAAGCTGTGGGAAGCTATGTATTTGGAGCTGCTGTCAGTCAGTCTCTTACAGACATAGCCAAGTACTCCATTGGCCGATTACGACCTCACTTCCTGGCTGTGTGCCAGCCAGATTGGGAGCGTATCAACTGCAAGACAGGGGGATACATAGAAAACTTCACCTGTACTGGAGATAAGTTCCTGGTAGATGAAGCAAGGTAAGTGCCACTACTTGAGAGGATGTATCTATTGTTCGAGCATTCAACTTGATTGATTACTTGCTAGTTACTTAAAATACATCTGATGTTGCTTCCAAAGAGGGCCTCTGTAAATTTAAGTAGTTTAAATAATTTAATAAATCATGTCATACAGAGCTTTTGGTCATAAATGTCGGAAATTTTTATAATCTGATAGTAATACATTTTGATTATAACAGACCTTATTTCACATGAATGTGACTAATGCACTGAAACTGAATTTGCCGAATGTATTTAACCCATATCTTACCGACTGGGGTTCCTGCAGACCCCAGAGGTACTTCCAACGTCTATGAATGTGGATTGTACTTGGGATAAAAGCTGCAATTTGTATTAAAGAAAAGTATTTATTATCGATTTACACAATTAGCAAAATAGCTGTATCTTTCCTAAAATAATAATAATTTTTTTGGGATTTAAGGCACCTCTGCCTTACGTCCACATGCTGACTTTCTAGGTGAAATATTCAGGTCGCTTTATACATTAAACCAAATCTATTGTTGTTTTTTCAACCACCACTGGAAATTGTATCTCATCGTCTATGAAACTGGTCAAGTCTTATAGATAGATAGATAGACAGAACATTATTAATCTCTAAGACAATTGTCAATGCTACTGTAACAAAACACACAATACACTGCACAATGCACAGTGGGTAAAAAACATATACTGTATATGTATTATACAGGTGGATTACTCATTACTCGTAATGCCTACCTATCATATACCTGTACCTGTGTGAGATCAATTTAAAATCTTAACTTCTATTTTCTATTTGTCTCTCTTTTTAGAGTGTCATTCTACTCTGGGCATTCATCCTTCTCTATGTACTGCATGCTGTTTCTTGTAGTAAGTATGTTTGCCATTGTTACATTGTTACATCACTAGTTTATATTAAAACGGAAGGCACGAAGTAGCACAATAATATTATAATAATATTTATACAAAGTTTTAGATATCTTCTCATTTGTTCAAAGTGTCAGTTTATTGCAGATATTTCTCTAATAACATTAATTAAATGTCTTACCAGAAAAGTGTGGTGTAAAAAATAGTAAATGTATTTTATTTCAAATGAATCTGCTTTATTCCTCTACAATAAGGAGAATTTTCTATAATTTTACTTTGATGCCATTTCTGGACTATTGTATTAGTAGATTATTAAACCTTTTCTATTTTTTAGCATTGTAGGCTTGGGGTTTTATGTTATATTTTAATGAACAGATGAATGAAATTGTTTATTGTAGCTTCTTAGCCTGCTGTATCTGTTCCTCTATCTACTGTAGCTGTATATCCAGGCTAGACTGACAGCAGAATGGGCGAGGCTACTGTGTCCCACCATCCAGTTCTTCCTGATCGCCACATCTCTGTACGTGGGAATGTCACGGGTGTCTGACTATAAACATCACTGGAGCGATGTTCTCACTGGCCTCCTGCAGGGGGCAATTGTGGCTGTTCTCACAGTAAGTTTCATGTTCATTAGCTGTTAAACTATTCAGATTATGGTAGGGGATGACCTGAAGGATTCTATTATATTGTGATACAAAACTGTCTAGTTGTATTTGCTTGTACATGTATCTAAAATGTATTTTATAGTCTATTATAGTAATAATATAATATAATATATTTGTTGTTTGGTCCCTTTTGTGTTATTATTTTTTCATTATTTTCATTACCCTGGCTGCAGGTGTTCTATGTGTCCGACTTTTTCAAGCAACCACCTGAACCAGTGGTGATGGAGGAGCAGGAAGCCTCTCAGACCAGTTTACAGGACAACCCTTTGAATGGGAACCACTATGGCAGCACTGATTGAAACCATGGAGTATGTATTAGCACCATGCGTATGCTAGAGCTATTTTGTAACATAATTTATTGTCTAATGATTAGGGCTGTGCTAAAAAATCGATACAGCAATATATCGCGATATTTATTTCCGCGATATACTACATCGATTTCCAGCTCAAAAATACTTTTTTTATTTTTATTTTAACGTTCACGTTTTAAACGGTGTGTGAACTACAACCTCCGTTCCTATAATGTCGCAGTACGGCTAGTTGCCTAGAATTGATGGCCCCCATTTCTGGTAGAGAGTGAAATTTGGATGCAACATGACGGACGCAGCTGACAAAATTACAGCGGCTCCTTAAAAATATAAAGCCGATGTGTGGTATTTCAGCTCTGTTTTTAAATTTTCAGTGAACTATGTGGAATATCGCAATATATCGCAATATGTATTGTATCGCAATGTATCGTGATGCGTATCGTATCGTTAAGTCCTTGCCAATACCCACCCCTAGTAATGGTCATGAGAAATGCAGTATGTTGGATTTTTAAAACGAATTTCAGAATTACTTTTTTTTTTACAGCGTGGTTTGAGGCAGTCGTCATTGATAAATTCAACTTTCCCTGAATATAATGAACGTATGGGTCCCCAATGTAAGCAGGCCTGTAGGGTTCTGAGCACCTATGAAACTAAAAACCTGCATTGTCCCTAAAAAACACGTTCCTCCAAATTTATTTATATATACAGTGTATATATATATATATATATATATATATATAAACTGTAAATATTTAATTGCCTTAGCCAGAATGCTGCTGCTACCTGCCCAAGTTCCCTCCCATGCAATGGTACAATATAAACTATTTGGGAATATTATGAGAGAAAAAGCAATGCAATTTTTTTAACATTCTTATTGGGGTCTTTCTGTTTTTGTGGCAAGTAAAGACTTTTCTTACTTTGTTACAAATGTGTCAATTTCTTTCTGTGCGTTATATAAATACAATGATAAACTTGATGAAACCTGATGTATTTCACAATGACGGTGCGGATTAGGTTTGTGTTAGATTTATTTTCTATTCTAATTTTAACTCCTTACGTAACCAGATGGTAGAAGCTACGGCTTTAAGTAGATTAGAAAAAAGGGTGGACTTTAGAGAGATTGCCACAGCCATGCTGTTGTGAAACAAACAAGCAGGTTTGATAATGACATACAATTTGTTTGAGTTGGATCTGTTTAGCCTACTCAGATGAAAATAGTTATAGTCAGTCATAGTTTAATAGCTAATTGATACAGAGTTAAAATCTTCAGTGGAAAAGAGTGGCTGATCTTCACAGGCCTGGGTTCTAGAGGGGTTCTGCCAACAGACACTGATCCTGGGCTGCAAATGGCCAAAAACTTGCATAAGAGCTGAAATCCTATTAGAATGATAGACAGACTAAGGGTATGTTCTCCCAGTCAGTGTTTAACCTCACTAGTGAAATGTTAATGTAGCCTACAGTAGTACTATAGCTGCAGTCAAATTTCTAATCGAATAATTTATAGTTTATATTTTAAAAGCCAAACATGTGACCTGCAGGACTTTCATTGTCAGCAGTAGACAGACTCGTGTCACAGAGCAAATTGGATTTGGAAACTATGCATGGAATAGATAAGTGACGTTTCAAAGAGTTGAGAATAAATAAAAAATCAGTAGCTATACGTCTATCTATGCCACAGGGATGTTGGAAATAACATCTAAAAAATATACGTGTATAAACATTGCATTGTCTATTCTGACACTACCAAAGATTGTTCAATTCAGCTGTGGCTCTAAGGAGCTCTGGTCAGGCTGACACTTTGACAATAGTCCTTATTGACAGCAACTACATTCTGTCACATGTTCAGTTTTCTCTTGCAAGATGATGCTGCCAATACAAGCAAACGCTATTGCTTGCAATGAAGGCAGTTAAGAGATTTATTTGAATAATACGCTCTACTCATCCATGCTTTATTTTAAATATATTAGTATTTTATGAGAGCCCATATTATTATTGGATGCTTTAAGTTTAGATCAACCACTGATCAGGTAATCTTTCACAATTCTCCTGCATTTTGAAAGAACCTACACATAGGGGGACCGCCAATAGATTTTTAAAATTAAATTGTGCCAAGGCATGGAAATACAATTAACAGACCACTATACAATATCTAAGATCAATGCTACTAAAGGCTTTAACAATCTAGTAAATTAAGATGAAGTCTAAAGGGATGGCTGTGGGGAGTGAGATCAGAGTCAAGAGTGAGGCAAAGGGGGTTCTTTTCACAATGTGCCACCTGCTGGATGTTAAGGCTTGAGCTGGCCAAAAGCAAACGTAAAAAAAAAAAGAATAAAAGACTGCTTTAAGAACAGCTCATCTTCAACAATGAAAGCATTTATAATGCGTCAACATATTTGTTATATTAACAATTTGTACTGGTCTATTTGATGCAATATTCATAAACATAAAGTCTTTTTTGAAAAGAAAGCATCTTTTGCCCCAATGTAATCATAAGGGGCACAACAAGAATAATTTTTACAGCACAGATGAGTTGTAAAATTTTATTCTGGAGAAATCTGTACATGGAGGTTTTTGACCTTCAGTGTTCACATAGATAAGCACAGCGGAACACAGACAGGCAGCACACTGAAGATCAAGGGGAAGTGCTATCCATCACTCAAAACTGGATAAGAAGTTCAACACAACCTGCTTCAGTTTGGCGTCCGATGCTCCAGAGATATTGCCATCGGCCCTGAAATAGAGTTAAACATAAAACTGGTCAGGTCCACGACCTTGATGTCAACAGATGGGTTTATTGTGCAACATTTTATCAACTTTAATCCAATCTCCGGATATAAAGTCTCACTTGATTGTGGAAAGCAGTTCCTGGTGCTGGCTGAGAACGTGCTGCAGGAAGGCCTTCTCAAACTTTGTTATCTTGCTGGGCTCCATCTTGTCCAGGTGACCTCTGACACCAGCGTAGATGACCGTCACCTGCTCCTCAATGGCCATGGGCGCTGGTGGGAGAGAGGCACACCAAATAAGTTATACGGTCCAGCTGCGATACATTCCATTAAGTTGAGGCCCGCTAGCGTGGATGAACCACAGCTCAGAGGAAAAATAAAGTGACACTTACAGTACTGTCCCTGTTTGAGCAGCTCGGTTAGCCTGACACCCCGGTTAAGCAGCTGCTGAGTTGCAGCGTCCAGGTCGGAGCCGAACTGGGCGAAGGCAGCCACCTCACGGTACTGAGCCAACTCCAGCTTCATGGTACCAGCCACCTAGGAGGAGAAAGGGAACTTTAAAAAAAGTATCTAAATAATTCAAGTACAAAGCTTCAGTGTTAAAAATGGGGGGGGGGGGGGGTAATTATGTATTTAATATTAAAAAAAAAAAGTTCTTGCCTGCTTCATAGCCTTTGTCTGGGCAGCAGAGCCTACTCTGGACACAGACAGGCCCACGTTGATAGCAGGGCGGATACCTTTGTAGAACAGCTCAGTCTCCAAGAAGATCTACAGAACAGTCAGCATATAGTCAGTATTCAGGTACACACACGCGGTCTCTCGCCAAGCATTTGTGTTTGACGCACCTGTCCGTCTGTGATGGAGATCACGTTGGTGGGGATGTAGGCAGACACGTCGCCGGCCTGAGTCTCAATGACGGGGAGGGCCGTGAGAGAGCCACCGCCAAAGTTGTCGTTCATCTTGGCAGCTCTTTCCAGCAGACGGGAGTGGAGGTAGAACACGTCACCGGGGTAGGCCTCGCGGCCAGGGGGGCGACGCAGCAGCAGAGACATCTGACGGTAGGCCACAGCCTGGCAGAAGGGATTCAAGCATAACGATTACATCATAAAGCAATCAAGGAGTGTACCTTCTAACTAGCTACAGAAAGAAACGTGCCGTGGAAAGAACACTGAAATTAGTTCAGTAGTAAATATAAAAAACGCATGCAATCAGGAGGTTGAAAGAAGTGAAAGCATTTCCACCTCACCTGCTTGGACAAGTCATCGTAGATGATGAGGGCATGCTTGCCATTGTCTCTGAAGTACTCTCCCATGGAGCAGCCGGAGTACGGGGCCAGGTACTGCAGGGGGGCAGCGTCAGAGGCGGTGGCAGAGACCACGATGGTGTACTTCATGGCATCAGCATCAGTCAGCCTCTTCACCAGCTGAGCCACAGTGGATCTCTTCTGGCCAATGGCAACATAGATACAGTACAGCTTCTTCTTCTCGTCAGTTCCCTCGTTAAAGCGCTTCTGGTTGATGATTGTGTCAATGGCAATAGCGGTTTTTCTGTACAGGCAACAGTTTAGCGATCAGTTATTTAAAAATGTAGTCACTTAAGACAAGTCACTTAAAAACTACACTATTTCAGGGTGGAGGGTCAAGTTTAAGCCCCCTTTAAATACCACTTTCATAGATATAGTATGAGTTTAGAAGCATTTACTTAAGGTGCTCCACAGCAAGAGGACTCTGTCTGCAACTTTTTTTAGTGGAGAAAACTAAACTGTAATGTCAGAGAGGAAATACAGAATACAAAACTTAAATTTGGTTGCAGCCAAGCTGTGATAGTATGCACAAGATCTTGGATTGGAATTAGATTTATTTACAAAACTTACCCTGTCTGCCTGTCACCAATGATCAGCTCACGCTGACCTCTGCCAATGGGCACCAAGCTGTCTACAGCCTTGATGCCAGTTTGCATGGGCTCCCTCACAGAGATACGGGGAATAATACCAGGGGCCTTCAGACCCACACGTCTACGGGTACTGGATCCCAGAGGACCCTGAGAACAGGAAAGCAAATAAAGCATTAACAGGCTGTAGATAAATCAAGTGGCAACCACCAAAGTCTTCCATTCATTATTTTTATAGCAGCATGTTGAGTTATAGAAGTGACAACCCAGACTGTTGTTAGGAAAATTTCTCGGCCAAGACCAACCTTTCCATCGATGGCATTTCCCAAGGCATCAACGACACGGCCGAGCAGCTCCACGCCAACAGGAACGTCCACAATGGCACCAGTCCTCTTCACAATGTCCCCTTCCTTAATCAGTTTGTCATTACCAAACACGACAACACCAACGTTGTCTGGCTCCAAGTTCAGAGACATACCCTGGGGGAGAAGGACAAGCGTGTAAGATGTGTTAAAAGCTAGGACAATGCTTTTAATAGAAAGTCACTTATGATTTGATGTAGAGGTTTTTGTGTTTTACTGGTTGTACCTTAAGTCCAGAGGAGAACTCCACCATCTCCTCAGCCTGGACATTCCTCAGCCCATACACCCTGGCAATACCATCACCAATGGACAGTACTCGCCCAGTCTCCTCCAGGTCCGCAGAGGTGTCTGCGCCCAAGATCTTTTCTTCCAGGATGGAAGACACCTCAGCAGTGCCTGTAAAACAAAAAAATAAAAAACACAGCAGAACCACTGAATCCTGTTCAGCCAGAAGAGAGCCTAAATATGGCATCAAGACATTTTAGTACAACCATATAATAGGCCAAACAGTTTGTTGAGAGGCAAGAATTCATGTATGCATCAATGCGCATCACAGCACTGCCAATAACCCGTATCTATAGCCCTGTGGGTATTTCTTTTCACAAATTGAAATAAATAAATCTTAGAGAATTGTGAATAAAAGTTACGGCCACAAGGTCAAGCTGTCTTTTTGACTTTCTCACCAGTCTTTTGCAGCCATGGTCTGTGTGTGTGGATGTGGTTGACCCCCACGCAGGCAGCGGGTACAGTCTTGGAGACCTAGATTCAAAAACAAGCGGCATTTAATTATACTATTAAACCCCTTGCTAATTAAAAAAAAAAATTTAATCGTCCATAAGCAAAAGCTAAACTACAACACGAAACAGTTCAATAAGACTGAGTGTGTAGTTAAAGACATGCGCTGTCAAGCTTTCTGACCTTCAGAGCGTGGCTGAATGAAAAGACTGTTAGCTTTAGCCTTCTTGTCTGCATACTAGCATTAGCCGTTCATTGCGTGTAAACTTAAAAGGAGTTTCACAAGGATGACATTCGGAAAGTGTTCTTGCTATACAACGAAACAAGCCATCGGTGCAGTTTCATTAACTTTAATACTGCATTGAATGAGCTGTCAATGACAAGCGTGTAGTTATAGCTTTAGCGGCCTGTAGCAGTACCCTTCACACCCACAAGGTTCATTCGACAAACTCGCAACTTCGTAACTCTGTCAATTGAATATAATTCACTGAAATACTTACAAATCCAGCCCTCCTGGGAAGACTTCTGGCCAAAGCCGCTGCAACTCGTACGGACAGCATTTTGTCGTGGGCTCTGTGACCTGTCCTCCACTAAATACAACGACCTGCCTGAGAGTGAGAATGTAATGGCCGAATGAATCCTTCTTCTATTTATGTCGCTGAAATCGTATTCTTCCAAATGCTGCCACCTGCTGTAGTGGAGACTCTGCAGAACCGACCTGAACGTGCTTGAAAACAATGTTCCCATGAAATTTATAACGAATTTCTTTGTAATTGAGAGCTGCCATATAAACAAATAAATATATTTAATATATATAAAATGTATATATATTAAATATAGCTGCCATATAAACAATAAATATATATATATAAATAATTTTAGTTTGGGTTCCATTGACAATATGGCGAATGTATGGGTTTACATTACACATGTATATTGAAATGATATATTTAAAATATGACTATGTACCGTATGTCTATATATAAAGACATATATGTTCAGATAGTTCATTGACAAAAACAAACTGATCAAGTGTAAAATATCGCCCCCTGTGCGCCGAACCAAAATTACATGTCTGCTTTGTGAACGCCAGTCGTTTGCCTGTGGTGCTAGTAGCCAGCAACAACCGCTTGAATGTAGATCCGCATGGGCTATTTTGTCTTTCCAAATAACCCAGCCTCGAGATAAGACAAGAATCCCAGGATGGTTTTAGTACATGTCGGATACCTGGTTCTTCCTGTATTCGGCTCAGTAAGAAATAGAGGTACAGTAGCTCTATTCATATTAATCTAAAACATTTGCCCTGTTTATCTTAATATTCACTGCAGCTGTTAGCTTGCTAGCCCGAGCTAGCTGTTGTCTTAACTCGTGTTAGCTAGGTCCTTCAACTCGAATGCAGAAATAAAAAAGGCGTCTGCAATTTAAAGTAATTTAAGATTGTATTAGGTTATAATTTAAATAACTCGGACTGTGTGGTTTAATGAAGTCGGCTAAAATAAAAATCTCCACCGAAGACCAGCTAACTGGTTACTGGGCTCAGACTATTTCTTGGAATGGAAACCTCACCACAAAAGATTTCACATGTTCAGGTCGTGCGGTGTGAAAACTCTTCATATAATACACGTGTTCGGGAATTTGGGAAATACGCCGTCCATTATCGACATGTTTTTTCCACAATACTACTTGATATTGTAATGTCGCCATTCGGTTTGCTTTATCGTTAATTCGAGCCGTTTAAATGGGACCAAAATAGCCTGAGCCCGCTAGCTAGTGAGCTTATCGGTGTGTGGATGATGTCATTTGAAGATCATCTGCTGCTGCTAGGGCTCTCGGGTCTTCAACGTTCCGATAATTGCCATTTTACCTCTTTAATATGTGTATTCATCGCAAGGTACACGACTCACTGCCTAATAAACATTCACTACTTAGCCATCAATTTAATAGTGGTCGTTTATATTGTATTCCAATTGGCCGTTTAAAGCAGCTATTTGACGCTGTCTGGCAAAACACCGTCACAGTAAAACTACAATTATAAAGCTACAGTGTAACATTAATTTCACAACAGTGGCATCAATGATTTCATTGTGCTTTTATTTCTGTTCTTATTCCCTGTTTCATAGTATCGAGGCTGGCTCTACATTCTGCATTTATCAGATCTTTGTCGTCCCCCCCATTGTGTAGCTAATGATCATCTGCTGCTGTGTGGTGTGGCGTGGCCTCTGCCTGTTCTCTGCATTTAGCTGTATTGTGAATCCCTTCTTCATTTCCTATTTCCATCAGAAGACGACATTGGTATTAAAAAAGCACCCCTCCTAAGAATGTGTTCAGCTATAGATTTTCCATGTAAAACAGACTAAAAATATAGCTAACACCTATAGCAGAGCACCTTTTTGTCTTTTTTCTGTCAAATTACTGTAGCTTAAACATATAGCTCCTTTTTAGATGATCAGTTGAATGTCATTGTGTACCCCCCATCCAGTCTTAATAGACAACATGCTGTAAATTCCTGTAAAGTGGATACATTTTGCATGATCTCAAATACTGCACTGCATTGTTGAACACCAGAATTTGGCTCATCTTCCTTCTCTTCACACAAGGTGCAGTGTACGTGATTTAAATGACATTGAATTAAAGCACATGCATCTTGAAACCATGCGCATGCTAATTTATATTGCTTACGTCAAACTCAGCATTCTAGGTAATGCTGCCTTGTGATCACGTGAAATTATTTAAAGGTACATTGCACCTGCACACAACAACCTGCCATAACTGTCTCCATTTATGTGTAATCCTTTGTTCCCCCTTGCAAATTTTTAAGCTTTGAAACACACTGAATTCTGAGGGCAAAAAAATCATTAAGCCAAGTAAGCAAAACATGCTCACTGGTGGTTCATCACTTCTCAATTTCCCCCACTAACATAAGGCCAAAATGCTATCCATTTCACAGGGATGCCTATTTCCTGCACTGCTAAAAAAGATCCTCTATTAGTAATAACGTCTTTATTGTTTGGTTGTGGTCTCTCTTTACCTTTTGTTCTGGTAATAGTACTTTCAATGCATGGTCACATTTATGATTCATAATTTTTTGTTTTTGTTTTTCTACATTGACTAGTAAAAATCCAATGTAATCTTTCTGTAGTAAAGATGTACCCTGCTGTACTGGAATCATGTGCTGTAGCCAACACGTCTGCTCATTGGATGCCGCTTTTGTTCTTTTTAACCCTATATGGAGCATGGTGGGCCTTGCCTTCAGTCTATGTTGTTTATTTTTGTTGCATGGAATTATATTATTATTATTATATTACTATTATTATTACAAAACAAAAAAAAACACAAATTCCACATATACTAATATTTTTCAATAAAGAATATAGTGTTTTTCCTAACCTTCAGTGTGCTTCTTGCTGATTTCCATTTATTGTCCTACCTCTCCCTTGTCCCTACCTGGCCCCTCTCCTTCACCCCACCCACCTCCCCTCCCGCTGTGACAAAGATAGATGATTTCCACGCTTCCTCCATCACAGGGCCTGAATGAGTCTATCTGCTGTCATTCATGGTGATTGTTTCACTGAGACGCTTGAAAATGCAGTGTGTTACTATGTAGAATTGAGCCTCTGGTCAACGGTAGTTGAGGGCTGTCCTCAAACAAAAAACAAAACAAATTGAGATATGCGTTTGCCTTTTTCCCCTCGGCATTGTCGTAGCTGCAGTGCATTTTTCAAGCGTGCTCCAAGAAAATGCAATGTAGACTGCCTATTTCCTCATGATTTTCAGAAATTTCTGCTGTTTTCATCAGAATGTGCCATGTGTCTTCCACCATAAAAGCAGTAACATGTTCTGGAATTCAGCGTTTTCCTCGGGATATTACTTGTACTTAAATTTGCTGCAGTATGTAATGATACATTTTCGAGGTCAATTAAGTAGGCATTGCAGTAAAGTAAACTGAAGCCTCCTCCAATGAAAGCCTAATTAGTCTCTCTTTATCTTGGGTTTTCCCAAATGTCCCTAATCAATTTTACATTTGTTGTTGCAACTTTTTCTTAATCAAAAACATTCTTTGTAAGTAAAGACGGTTTTAGGAACATTGCACAACGCTACATATAGGCCTGCATTTTTTCCCCTTCAGAACCTCAACAGCAGACAGTTCTTTCCTGCTGCCAAAATAGCTGTGGTTAGGGAGAGGAGAAAAAACTCAAAATGGCATGAAATGTGTTCAAGCTATTTCCTCTTGTGAATGTCCATATGGCAGAGGATTGGATATAACTACTGTATAAGTAAGAAATTGGTAATAATGCTGGCACAAATATTATACAGTATAGGAAGTAATGTTTATATGATTACTATCCAGAGAGCTAATTAAAATGTAAACAATAAAATATTTCTGTTCAATGTTGTAGCCCACTAGAATTTTCCAAAACTGCTGACCTGTACACATTTACTGGTAGTTTAACACAAGCTATTTAGCAGTTTATTGTCCAGAGAATTAGAAGAACGGGAGTGACAAACCATAGGCCGTCAGAAAGGATATTGTAGAGTGTTTAATTGTATTGGTGCCACACTTTTGTGCTGGACATAAAGAAAAGGTCTTTTATCTTCATGACACTTGGTAACCATCATTTTCCCACCCCACAGAAGTATTTTTCACCATAGGTAAGAGTTAGGGCTTCATTAAGATGCTATATCACACACAGTTACACCACATTTCACCCAGAATTAATTCCAGCTAATCTCTCCCGTCAGTTGTCTGACAAGTCCTCCTTGTCCTCTGCAGGATCCCATTTCAACCGGCAACAGCAGCAGCACAGCCATGCTACCTCTTGCCGGCACTTCCAGTTAGGCCCTCAGGCCCCACTGCCCATGGACTTCCCAATGCCCCACCCAGGGCAGCCCCAGTCAGGCATTAACCCCCACCTGGCCCCTCCTGGCCACCAGCATGGCCCCCCGCTCCACCCACCCCTCAACCCCCTGCCCGCACCACAGTTCCAGGACATCCCCGCCCCCCCCTTCCTACCTCAAGCATTACACCAGCAATACCTCCTCCAACAGCAGATCCTCGAGGCCCAGCACCGGCATATCCTTCCCCCCTCCAGGTACAGACAAACACAACCTCGCTTTGTACGGATGATGAACAGTTATATTGTTTTTAGTTGAAGTTACTTGACAAGCAGTCGATAATGTCTATAAGTATAAGGTAATGAATCTGTGGTCCTAAAAAATAAATGTAAATGTAATATAAATAAAAAACGCTCCTTAAATTGCCCTCAAGCAGACGCACCCCCGACAGAGTCCCTCACCAGCCCCACAGACTGAGACCTGGGTATGAGTTCGCTCCCCCTGTCCACGTTCCTCCTCAGCCTGTGGTGCAGCAACCCCGCTACCTGGCCGAGGGAACAGACTGGTAAACTGTTTACCTCGTCTAACAGTAGAGGACTTTCTAAATGTTCACAACAAGGGATTCTTCTTTATGGCTGTCTATTTAAAATGCAAATGGTATTCACTTCTATACGTTTATTTTTAAATATATTTATATTTGGAAGTCTCTAGTTTTTATTTAATTGATGCAGAAGTTTTAAGCTATTTCATTTGATCTCAGTCTGTGTTGTACTACTGAGCCTTTGGATGAGTTGTCCCTATCTACGGTGTCTGTCCAGGGACCTGAGTGTGGACGCTGGTCTGCCCCCACACCAGTATCACATACACCCGTTGCCACAGCACTATCAGCACTACTTGACCTCTCCCAGAATGCACCACTTCCCGAGAAACAATGCCTCAACACAAGTGGTGAGCACAATCTGCTTTACGTAAAATGTACGTACATGGTTTACGTTTGTGTTGGCAATGTCGAATTTACTCTTGGTATAAATAATTAATTAATTTCTTTTTCCACAAGCATACGCTCATGATTACATGAACAATTCAACGTTTGCAGTACACAATGGTCCTTGGCATGTGTCATCCTAATCCAGTATCCTGCGTCAAGCAGCAGAGCTATATTGCTGTTTTCTGTGTCTCTACTGCAGAGCTGATGTTAGCTCTTTTTATCTGTCATCTCCCAGGTTGTACATGAGATCAGAAACTACCCATATCCCCAGCTCCATTTGCTGGCTCTGCAGAGTCTCAACCCCTCCCGCCATGCGTCTGCCGTTAGAGAGAGTTATGAGGTATGTGCTGCCAGCCCCACTTCTTCCTTTCTCTTCTCATCAGATACACCTGTCCTCACTAATTTATCACTGTTGCGTCTGTGACCAATGCTCTCGACTGGCTTGAGTGCGTAACGGATTTTCTATGTCCTAGAACTCTGGCTTCCAGATGCTCCAATGCTATTCAGTTTGATTCTATTTGCCTATCTGCTGCAAAATGTAACTAACAGTCTGTCATTTGTAATAACAGTTTGATACACACGTTTCACAATGTGACATGAATTTAGATTTTAAGGTCATTATGCCCATCTGTTGTGTGTGTGTGCATGGGTATGCCCTCCCACGCTCACTGAATATCTCAGACATGCACATGACTTTGCTTTTCCAATGGGAATGCCAGAATTGAGATGATTGTGCATACAGTGTGTTTGTTTGTGTAAGGGAGAAAGAGAGAGCACAGAGAAGAATTGTCAGTTCTTTTGTGATGTCTTTTAAATTATCCAGTTGTGTTAGTTAATCACTTATAATAATTTCATAATCAGGTTTAAAATTCTTTCTAGGAGCTGTTGCAGTTGGAAGACAGGCTGGGCAGTGTGAACCGTGGAGCTGTCCAGACCACCATAGAGAGGTTCACTTTCCCTCACAAGTATAAGAAAGTAAGTTGCCGGCCGCCCCCTGCGTTGTTAGATGATGAATTGTGATCGAAAGAGCAGAGGCTTATGTGTAAGAATGAAATGTAAAACGGGGAGCAAAGAGCACAAAATAGAATATAGTGGAATGTAGTCGTCTGTGGCCTCTTGTCTAACATTAGTTCAATGTTCGAGAGGGCTATGCACAACTCAGAGCTGGAAATGACTCATCCAGTCTGCAGATTTGGCTGTGAAATGAATAAAAAATGAATTTATTGAGCATGACCCAAATACATTGGAACCAGTTAAAAAAAAAAAAGAAGCATGCTCGTTTAGAGCTGTCGGAATGTAAAGATGATGTAAAGTAGAGTCTGATTTAGAGATTGTTTATTGTTTAATAACAATATGGTTATCACCTTTCATTTGAAAGAGGTTGAGCAACAAATATTCATGATGCAAATGTGCTTACCCTATGTTAAATGTTTTTTATTTGCTTATCTCCACAGAGAATACCACAGGACCTGAAAATGTGTCTGGACGATGAAGAGCTGGACACAGATGAGAAGTGTACCATCTGTCTGTCCATGTTGGAGGATGGAGAGGATGTTAGGTATTAAAGCCATGCTTTCTTCTTTAGGTTGTTTAATTAGCTAAAAGTATGCATGCAGAAATGTTAGTTACCCTTCTTTGTCACCTGGAGGACATTAGGCCGTAGTGTTCTGACTTCCTTCAGCTCCTATTCTGGTGAAATGGTTTTACCCTCTACCAAGAGGGGTTCATTTCAGTCTATTTATTGGCGATGGCATTGTCTCTGCCTTGGTCTTTCTTGCTTACTTTTGAGCTTTATTTGAAACAATTGAGTTTATCCACTTTAAACTCAAATTTGTCTGAGCCGCATCAGGGGTGAAAATTTATTACAGACTATCTTGCTGCAGCTTATCTTAAAAATATGGTTATCATTTCACATAATCTCATTGTGTGGGGCAGATGGTCACTATATTCGTTTAATTAGCAAGATGAGTTCCACAACATTGTTCATGATTTTAATGACACTAATGTCATTTTAAAGTTTATTTGCTTAAACTGACATGACATTGGTGGTTGTATTTTACTGTACCTCGGTCAGAACACGCCTTTTGTCAGCGGCTCACTCTATCACGACAGAAAATGTAGAATTAGCTTTGGATTTTTTATTTGTAAGGAAATTGCATTTCACTTATAGAAATGATTTGTAGGGATTTGATTTGTCCCTACCATCCCTACCCAAACCTACGTCTATTGACACAGGCCAAGGAGATGTGCTGAGAGGATTATCGCCACAAGAATTTTCAATAGAGTGAACAAGAAGTCATTACAGAAGTGTTACAGATTTATACAGTCATGCAATAATACAGTTACTGAAAGAAACCAGAGAACAGGGCGACTCAGTGAACAGGGCACCGCAACTTACGGTTAGATGGTGGTGACATACGCTTATTATGCGATGAGCCACAGGTTTGGTACATCCAACGTAAATTGAAAAGGCACAGCATGCGACTGGCCAAGTCACTGTTTGGCCAGTACGTACATACATCTGCCCACATGTGTCAGAGTGTTGGCTTGATGTAAATGTATTTAGGAAACAGAAGAAAATAGATAATAGCTGATATTGAATGTGCCTGTAAAGAAATGGGACGGCTGGGCTTAAGTCTACCAACACTATTCATTGCAGAGGTAGACAAACCAGGTCCTGAAAGTAAAAATCCTTATCAGGTTTTTGTTCCCAACATATCTCTCCAGTAGGGAAAGGGAACTCGGTAGTGAAATCTACTGGTTTAGTAGCCTGGTTAAAGCCATCCTGATACTGCAAGCTCCCTTCTACAATTTGCTCCGTTTTACATCAGTCTGGGAACTCACAATTTAAAACAAAACCATTTGGCGGTGCCAATAGGTGCCAATCAAATCATTAGTCTGCGATTGGACCATCTTCACTGATTTTCTGATGCTGTAAGCACCAAGTGAACCACCCACCGGGACGCTGATTGGTTGGTGGTTCGCTAGCCGACTGGCGGTTTTTAAGGGTTCCCAGAGGCAGACCTTGCAATCTCAGGATAGGTCTAACCAGGCTGCTAGTTTAGTAGCTGTTGGAGCAAATACAAATAAAAAAAAGTAATTTTTTTTTTACTCTCTGGACCTGGTTTGTTAATCTCTGCAAAGCATTTGTCTGTGTACACTGGCATTAGCCTGTTATTTGACAACACCTGACAAAAATTCACTCACCTACCAGATGTTCTTTTAGAAATGACATTATAAATTGTAGCCTTGGTTATGTATTACATTTTACAATTAGAATTCAACATATTGTTTCTTAATTTCTCTAAACTGCTCTTTGTTCTCTTTCTGCACAGGAGATTACCCTGCATGCACCTCTTCCACCAGGCATGTGTGGACCAGTGGCTTGCGACCAGCAGGAAATGCCCCATCTGCCGAGTGGACATTGAGACCCAACTGACTCCTGACAGTTGATGCCTCTGGTTGACTCGTGCAGCTTTGGATCTGGTCTGAATTCTCCACCGCCTCCCCCAGGGAGCGCTGCCAAACACCCCTCTTTCCCTCTGCATCACTTAATGAGCCTGCCTTCTGAGCCAGCCGAAGAAGACAACCAACGTGACAGAGGGATCAACGAAGCACACACGCGCGCATGCACACACACATACACACATGTACACACACACACAAACACACAGATTGGGTTGATGCATAGATAGGCGTCTGAAGAGATGGAATTGTTGAACGGCTTGGACAAAGGATACGGGGGAGGAAATGTATGGACAGATGTGCTAAGGCTTCTTCTGATTCTCTGTCAGGTTGTGTACCATGTGTACATTTCTCCATAACAACCTCCTCTCAACCTCCTCCAGCCTGTGTGCTGTATTGACCCCCTGTCCGGGCCTATGACAAATCCTTTAAGCTGCACTCTACCCAAGCCCTCAGCACATCTGTACAGAACATTTATGATTAGCATGAGGCTGTTTGGTGTCACCTCTTGTAGCTGAATGCTTGTGCTGTAACGGAGTGTAGTACTGAAGTATTTACAGAGTAACAGTGTTGTGTAGCAGGCAAATGGCTTCGCTTTGAGAACTATGTGTCAGAAAAATATAACCACAGAGAGGACAAATACAACTCTAAAAGTAAGGATATTTGGTATGTTAAGTCTATTATAGGCGTCTGAGGGAAGGAGCTAGCTGTGTTAATAAAAAATAAATAAATAAAAAAAGGCCAAAATCGGATTTACAGTTAGTAGATGCCATCAGTTGATGCTCAAACCGCTAACTGCAGGCATGGCTTCCAGTGATGTGTGT
>JAOEHI010000024.1:1184231-1198262 GCA_025447815.1 Percopsis transmontana
TCGGATTTACAGTTAGTAGATGCCATCAGTTGATGCTCAAACCGCTAACTGCAGGCATGGCTTCCAGTGATGTGTGTAGTGTCGTAGTTGGGCCTCTATACCCTAAAGCAGAGGCCTCAGATGTGCATGCTGTATGGCAGGCTTGGGCTGTGTTGTTGTTGTGGAGCAGTAGAAACAGGGATTGTGTCTGTGCATGTAAACCGTATACTATGACTCCTACGATCCCACTCATTCATAGAGGAGGGCAGAATGCACCTAAGCACCCTGGTCACCCTCCCCCCCCTCTCATCCCTGCACCCACTACCATCCCGAGTAGACCGCTGTTGCCCTTAGGCACCGATCCAAGACCCATGTAGCGTCTCTCTTCCTAAATCTTAAGGTTAGGAGACGAAAGAGCTGCTTGTAGGTCTGTGTCTAACAGCAACAGTTCTCCGGTGCCCGATTCCTGGCATGGTCGTGTTCACCAGGGGATGGCATGGCATTTGAGGACACATTGCCCGAGTCTTGCCATTACAGCGAACAAAACATGACATCTGTATTACCTATTACCAGAACCTTATTGCCTATTGAACAAGCACATGTGATTTCTACATATAGTAAATCGCCTCAGTTGTGTACTGGCTCCATTCATTGCGGTCCAAGTTTCTCACATTGTTTGATTAAACGACGTGTATCTGGTGTTACAGGGAAAAAACAAACTAGTTTGCCTATGATATGTGCTAGAATGTGTATGATTGTCTCCCCCCCCCCCCGCCCAATTGTAGTAGTGTATGGTATTGCTAGAATGACCATGATGTTTTCAGTGCTAGAAGCTGTTTTCTCTATATCATGCATGCACCATGTCGGTGTAGTTCACTTGAGGAGGGTAAAAGGGAGTAAAAGCCATCCATTTAAAAAATACCAAACAGTTAATCTAAACATTATGTTTTCATTTACCTTTGTCTGTTTCTTCCATTTTTTTTTGAAATTTTATTTACTTGTATTATGATTTTTGCTCTCTCGCCAATTTGGACATAGTACTTAAAATTCTGAGTCCTTGTCCATTTATACCATTTGAAGAAATAGCTGCAATGCTGCAAAAATGTATTTATTGTTGTTCTAATGTAGCTTGTGTTTGTAAATGCACTATAATATGGAGTTGCCTGACTTTGGTTTGGTGGTGTGGGGTCTCCTTGTCCTAGCTTATGTGTTTGTATTCAGTTACAAGTATCTTCATACTTCCTTGTGTACTATTGGAGGGTAACTTGACTGTTTGTTTGTGTTGCAATCTTTTATTTTATTTTTTATTTTTTTTTATTTTAAATTTTAAACCTCCATCCCAAAAAAAAACCAACAGACGGATGTTAATGGAGGGTTGCTAGTTCACATAGAATGCTGTGATTAAAGATGCCTTAAGTATTTAACAATCATTATTTATTACTAACTGTAGCTAGCTAGCTATTGTGGTGGAATATTTAATGTCTATCTCATAACTTTGCAATTTAATCAATATATTTATTTAGAAATATCACAAAATATAAAAAAAAGAATACCTCATTATGCATTGGTCGGTGGGGATGCTTTTGCATGCCGTCTGTGTTTTCTTTTTCAAAGGCAAAAAAAAAAGAAACTTGTTGAAAATTGACCGAGTGTTTCAGAAAACACTCTAGCCCGCGTTTTTTTTTAATTTTCTTTTCCCCCCACTTATATTCCCTGCTTTGTTCAGGCTGAACAAAGGAGACGATGAAACACACCCCAATTATCTTGCTTTTTGAAATATGGTACTGCTTTATTTTCCATAATCAAAACATAGTTGTTTCAAAATATTTGTTTTTTACCATGTTTATAATATTTCATCATATCTAGATCTCAATTCAGAACTTATTTTAAAACCCACGTAATGAACTGTATTATCTAACTGTTATGTATTGCTGGCAATTGCTATGTTTGTGTGGGATTTGGGAGGTAGCTAACATGCTAACTTGAGCTATAGATCTTATTGAGCAGATTTCTGGTGTATTACTGTGGTTATACAATATAGATAGTGTGTATTACACTTGGGTATAATAAGCTAACCACGTTTTCAGTGTGCATTTCCTAACAATAATCTACTAATCCTGCATATTATTATAATACCATATATTTGATTGGAATGCAGCTGGCTGGTCTTACTATTTCATTTACTGCTCTCACTGGCCTTACCCCCATGCCCTCCACACTGTACCCCCATTCCTCCAGAGCGAACTGGACAGTAGCCATAGTATTAACTCAAGCTGGTGAACCGGAATGAACAGTAGAAGTTAAAGCACAAGCTTTTTAAATGCATGTCCTTCTCAGGTTTTCCTATGTGTATGTGGGAGTAGCTCTGTAGATGTGTTTAATATGATGCTGTACCTTCTTGAATATTTCAGATGTTTCTTTGCTGCTGAAAAAAAATTGATTATTAACCTGCCAGTGAAAAAGGGAAGTGGCCATCTTTGTACAACACACTGCTGTTTTGCTGTAACCGCGCAATGTTTTATGATCTTGAGTATTTTATAGAAAAGTAGAAGTATGTATCAATAATATGAAAGCAATAGCTAAATCATAATGAAGAATAACATGATCAGTGAATATTGTGGAAAATCTTTAGATTCACTCTGGGTGGATTTTGTACTGTATTTATTACTAATGATGATGCAAAAAGTTGCATAGCTTAACCCAAACTGTTCTGTTTCTTTTTTTATTTATTGTCTTGTATATGATCTTTTTGTATGTGTTTTTCAAATAAACTGCCTAAAATGCTGACGACGTATACAATTAGTGTTTTCTGTAATGCTTCATCCATTCACAAGAGAATACCTGTCTGGATCGGTTGAAAAATAGTAAAAGAATCTTAAAGAGAAATTGACCCCTTTGCATACAATATGTTGTTTAACACCAACCAAGACAAATGACAAAACCTGGACGACAGCTTTACATTTCATTATAAAATTGATTCCCAACTGTCTCCAGAACAATCAAGAAGTTATTTTCTCAAACGGAATAGTGGCATTTGTGTCTGATTATAGGATGCATGTAAACAGTGCTCAACTTGAGTTAGCTGCATCCAGTTCAGATAATTTCAGATAATTTCCCAAAGCTCAATTATCATGTTGTACAAAAAAATGGATTGAAAAAGATTGAAAAAAACTCTCATAACAAAAAAACCTTCCACCAGCCATCTTAGGCATCTCCTAGTACCTGGGGTAGAGCACTCTCTGAACCTGTCCGTCGGCTTTATGTTCGTCCAACCATTTCCCACACTGGAAGATAGTGGTCACTGAGTTGGCAGTATTGGTCACTTCTACACACTCCAAGTACCACCCAGAGTTGGACCGGCAATTGTCATGCTCTACTCTTACTCTCAGCAGCTCCCCAAGGTCCAACATCTCCACAACGAACCGGTCTGTTCGACCTCGTTCAAAAAGGTTCCTGAACTTCTGTCGTAGCTGACGCTTACCAGAGTCACCGTTGACACCATATAGGGTGATGAAAACGTTGGCGTCTGTGCCGGCACCTTTGACATCCCCGGTGATGACTATGATCTCGTACTTGACAGGGACGAGGTTGCGGACTTTACTCGCAAAACTCTCAATGGACTTGTAGCACTCAAACATCTGGAACTTGTCCTTTTTGGCTGCCAGGGGAATCCGAGCATCACAGTGGAAGAAATACCTGGATGGGAGTGATGGGCAGAGGTCAGGTGAAAACCTAATACTGCCTGGATGGCAGAGGGCCTCATACATTATAATCTATGAATTCTTCTAATAAATTTGCAGTTTACACACTTGTTTCCCAGCTCTTTTTCTGTCACTACTATCTCCATGATATGCCAGAAGACTTCACCCTTCGCCTTCTTTCCTTCCTTAGTGATGTGGCCCAGACAGATGCCAGCAATCTCACCCAAGTGTTTGGACGAAAACTCAAATGTGTCAGTAGCACCACTGTGAAGGGAGAAAACCGTAAGACCACTGGCATTGGATTTTACTTCACTGAATCATAAGAGCAAATTTCTATTAAACCTCGTGGGCTTAACCCTCCCGAGAATACAAGCTTTCAGAACAGAAAGTGAGCATACAACATAAAAGAGAGACAATTATGTAAAGGCGCAGTTTGCCTCCGAGACCTACCATAAAAACTTCTTCTTCTTGTTCTCCATAACAAACTCCTTGGAACGAGCTTTCTTTCCTTCCAGCACTATCCAGGCATTCTCTGTGGTGTCAGCATCATCCGTGTTAGCAGTTGTTGTGGCAATCTCATATTCTGAGACAGAGAAGAGGGCGAGATTTAAATCTATGATCATTTATCCTCTGCTCAATGGCTGTATGTGGCTGCATACTGTAGCACTGTACTCATCATGTACATCATCCATAGTCTTCTCTGTTTACTAACTGGTTTTGTCGTTGAGGTCTATAGTGTCATTGTTGGCACAGGCCAGCTCCCTCATGATCTGGCCATCATCCTCGTTCTTGGCCAGCCAACGGTCACAGGGAAACCTAAAGACCTGGTCCATGGCCTCATCCTTTACGTCAATATACTCCAAGTGCCAGCCGGGAGCAGCTCCTAGATGGGGGCAATATCACAATATAGCTTACAATTTGGTCCTCTACAGTAGCAGACTTACAGTTGCTTAATACAGTAATACAGTATTACGAAGCAGATAGGGTTCAAACATCCTAGATCAGCTCAAGAATGCTAGGTAGGACTGGCTTGTTGGGGATCGAACCCACCACCCTTGAGTTGAAAGTCCATATTCTATTTTTTATTATTTAATAAAATGTAGTGATGTCAAGTATTACATTTGTCACATTTCATGTAGGAAATATGTGGTCATACACAATATGCAAATGATTTATGCATGATCTCTCTAACGACCCAGGGAGGTGCTCTGCATCAGATGGATCAGAATTTTACACAGAGACCATTTTATCTGATTTTATCAGATAAACGTGACAGGTGTCAGTTGCTGATATATAGTAGATGCATTATTGATCACCTTTGTTGTCATGCCATATGCGGACCTTGGACAGCTCTCCCAGGCTGAGCATCTCAGGGAATCGGAACACATCATTCATCTTACGCTCAAACTTGTTCCTGTTGGTGCTCTCCTTTAGCACCAGAGTGCCGCTGTCGCCATACTCCCCAAACATAATGAAGAACACATTGGCATCGGTGCCAGCAGCTGGAACGTAGACACAGGAGGAAAAAAGGTCTTTCCAGGCCCAGAAACAGGGCCTCTCTTCTAAACAGATAATTAACATTGAGCCTTACTTATCAATTCATTTCCAATGTATTGTTTCTGCACATAAAAGGACGGTAAAATTATACTAGAGCATGTATTTCAATTTAATATATACAATCTCCATACAATAATAAACATCACATCTCATAATTAGGTCCATCACACTTTCAAGCACACACACACATACACGCACGTGCATGCGCCACACTGGCTTGGACATGTACGTTCACGCATAAAACACATATAAACATCTATATACTCTGTTGTTAATGTCATATAAAAATGTCATGTACTGCAATGCAAAATTCCTGATTCTGAATGTATATTTTACTGTTTGTTTCATTATGACATTAAGGCTTTTAAAGCGTTAATCCCAGAAAAACAAACGCTTACAACTACTGTGTTAGTGTGGGCATACCTCCGACATCACTGGTTGCTACTTGGATGGTGTAGGTGGTTTTCTCCACCATCTCCTCTTCGTCCACTACTGCTGCAAGCTCACACACTTTAATTCTTTTTGGCCCTTTAGTCTTAGACAGCCAGTTCTCATAGGTGAATAGATACGTTTCATCTGTGGTTAGGTTCCGCATAATTATCTAAATGAGTTATGGAGACATTTACATGCTGTGGTTATTTCATCAAATAGACATTCACAGATGAGCCAAAACATTATGACCACTCACAGATTAAACGAATAACATTGATTAAACGGCGCATGTCAAGGTCTGGGATATACAGTATTAGGTGGTACGCCAACAGTCTGTTCTCATAGTCAACGTGTTGGATGGGGCAGAAATGGGCAGGAGTATAGAATTGAGCCACTTTGACACGGGCCAAATGGTCACGGCCAGGCTACTGGGTCGGAGCCTCTCCCAATCACCAAGGTTGGGTGCCCCAGGCTCATCGATAACATACAGACAGAAGGGCTACTGTGGCACAAGTGGCAGAACATTTTAATGACGGTTATGGGAGGAATGTGTCACAACACACAATGCATCGTACCCTGCTGTGTACGGGCTGTGTGGCCGTAGACCGCTCACAGTGCCCATGCTAACCCATTATGACCACCCAGGTGGTTGTAATGTTTTGGCTCACCGGTGTAGATAACCACATATGGGTTAGCAAACGCCACACCACTCTCCCAAACGTTCAAAAGCAAACCAAAAGCACAAGCTGTCTTAACCTTGTCTAGGAACCAGTCAGGACGACTCCCGGTGCCATCGATCCGAAGCCTGATCTTCTTCAGAGGAGCGATGTCATCTACCTCTACATTGAATGTGTCTGCTTGGCCTCTTTCGAACCTGGTTTTAAACATATGTTTGCACAAAGCAATCTGCATATCATTTGAGCCGATATTACACACAGACGATGAATGACACATCTAATCCTAACTGTAACTGATTCTAGGACAGTCTGATGCACAATAGTGGCTGATGAAATAAGCACCTGTTGTCGCTAAGATGGGTGGGTTTAGAGAGAACTAAAATGAGGAGAGCTTAATGAAAAGTTTACCTATCACCGTTCTTAGGTAGCAACATCTCCTCTGTGCTTCCATTAGCTCCAAATACAGTGATGAAGATGTTGGTATCGGTACCTGCGTACTGTGTGTCACCTGTGACAACTGTGATCTCATAGACGACCTAACCAGAGGAATACACTCAGCAGTGTTAAGCATGGAACAATGTCACACAAGGAAGAGTGCTGCTATGAATGTGCTGTACATCACCTTGCGAATAATATTGATCGTGCTGGAGTCCAGGACATTGAACAACCTGGTAGTGAGACCATCTCCTCTGTCTTTAGCCAGCCAGCACTTACACGGGAAGATGTACTTGATACCTTTGGTTGGCACGGCAACCGATAGCTCATCCACCAACCAGCAGCTCTCTGGGGTGGCCCCGTTATGGCCGAGCTGAGTGAGGGAGTAGGGAGAAAAAAGAGAAAGAAAGGTAGACGAGAGAGAGAGAGAATTACTAACTACTATAGAATAATAATAATGTATGGATGTATGGAAGAGGTAATTGTTGCTGAACAACTTACATACAATCAAAAAGTCAAAGTTATACATTTATACATATAGTATGTTTATACATCATAGACCCTACATAGTGGGAACAACCCGCATAAGTAAAAGCAATAAATAAATAATGAATCCTTGACTCCCACCTCTACCCTCTTGATTTCGCCCACATCAGTTCCATAACAGACAAAATTCTCCATGGTGCCAGATGCAAAGGACTTTTTCCCCTCTGGCAGGTCAAGCCACAGTCGTTCTGTCTCGACCTCACTGGGCCCCATGATGATGACATACACCCTGGCCGTTGTGCTGGCATCACGGTCAATCCCAGTGGAAAGAGTGAAGTGATAAGGAATGACTGTGTGAAGAGAATAACATGGGCTGATTAAGGAGCAGTTCAGTGCAATTCAATTAAATCTGTTTAGTTCACTTCACTACAATTCAGTTGATACAATTCAATCTGATTCAAATTCAATTTAGATTAACTTTTTTATTTTTTATTAATGAAATAAAATTAAGGTGGAAGTGTATCAGTTGACAAGATTCTAAGATATTTATAGCCCTTTACCACAGGAATTAATATTAAACTAATCTTTAATAGTCTAGTAACAAACATTGCAATGACATACAACATACAATATAATGAAAAAGAATTCAACTAATTCATCTTACTTGGGCCTTCTTCTACAACTGCAGCCTTTTTCTTCTTTTTCTTCTTGTTGGCATTTCTGTCCAGGCCTAACTTGGCCTGGGCAATCTTCTTGGAGTTTGGATCACTGTTCCTCTCGCCCTCATATCCCTGAATAAGGAAAAAACACAATATTAGATTTTAAATATGATTTGGCAGGAGTTTCTTTATTCAAACGTACACAAATGCTATTCCTTGTAATTATACTTAATAGTAAATTGTGGCTTGACAACAGTTACAGATGCTGTAACAGGTTAATAACTAATACTGAGTTAACTGTTAACCAACTGTTTCACACTTCTTCTACCATAACCTGGGTTCTGCACACCTTGACAAAGAATGTTCTTTCTATGCGTTTGTCCTCTTTCTTCTCCGACAGCCAGCGCTCACAGAGAAACATGTAGACCTCCTCTGTTTCCACGTCAACCACCTCCACCTGGTCCAGGTTCCAGTCGGCAGCCACCGTAGAGTTGTCATGTCGAATGCGGATCTTATACACCTGGCCCAGATCCACTGCCTCGATAGTGAACTTGTCCACCTGGGGGAACAGGACAATATGTAATGCTCATGACTAATCAGTAATCAGGTACCTTAGCATAACAGTCTGTAACTTTATACTTCCTTTCCAGTTTAGGTCATTTTGGCGACCCCTACAGTAAGCAAGTGGTACGTGAATGACTCAAACCCAACGTATTAGTTTTGCCTTTCCTCTCTGGTAGACAATCCACTACTGTTTGATGCGTAATGCTGTCTGACTCTATTTTTCCAGGAATGTCACACCTATACACCAGTGGGCTGAATGATAATTGTATTTAATGAAGTGATTAATAGCAGTAAAATCGTAAAATCTATTTATGTTAAATCTCTTCGTTGCTATCAAGTGCCTCACGCACCTCTCCTCTTTCAAACTTGTTGCTGTTGGTCTCAGACTTGCTCAGCTTGCGCTCCCCTGTGTCCCCCAGGTCTCCGTAGATGGTGAGGAAGACATTGGCATCAGTTCCTGCTCCGTACATATCGCCTGTCCGCACCGACACCGTATATGTGTGAGCTGCCAGGGAGCACAGTGAAGAAGTTAGGCATTCAACTGGAACCTGCCTGTGAGTATGTGTGTGTGTGTCATGATGTAACATGGAGAAGGCTTACGTTCCAGGGCATCTTCCACCTCTATCTCGGTGCTCTTGAGCGTTCCGTCCCTGAGCAGTTTCTCTGTGATGATGTGGGAGGGTACCAGCTCTCTGACCGTCTCGCCATCATCCTCAGACTTGGCCAGCCAGCACTCGCATGGGAAGATGGTCGTCTCTGAACCCTGCCATGAAAAAAAAGAGTTGACTGTTGGAACTGGGTTCAGCCATGTTCAGTTGGATACATCCCTGCTCTTATCCATCTCCACATTATACGGAAAAATAAAGCGGCCGCTGAAAAAGGATGTGAGCTAAAAGAAGACTAATGGCATGGAGTTTAAACCACTGTTTTAGAGTACATGTGGATACGGTAATATACTTTATATTGTGTGTGAGTACCTTTCCTTTTCTGAGCTGTCTTCGGATTTCTACCCGGTCTAGGTGCCATCCGGGGTTGATCCCCTGGTTGTCGTGCCCTATCCTGATCTTCTCTATAACGTCCCCAACATCCTCCAGCTGAGGGGAGACAGAACATAGAGTAGCAACACTCACTCCTGTTTGCAGCCTGAGTCACTATTTTGAGGTAAACACACACACCTCAACGATGAACATATCCTCAGCTCCCCGTTCAAAGTACAGCCGCCTCTCTCTCTTGTTGACACACATGGATTTCTGCTGAGTACAGACACCCTTGCGACCGTACAACACCACGAACACATCAGCATCTGTGCCCGCACCGAACACATCGCTGGTGTAGATCTTTATCTCATAAGGGACAACTGAAACGACAAGGCATCAATGGAAATGCATGGAAGTTTTTGTTTGAATAAAATTGCATTCATTTTGTCAGAGTTGGTCCTTTCTCTACCCTTCCATCTTTCCTTCCTTCCTTTCTTCCCTCCCTAATTCTCCCACTGACTCACTCACATGGCATGTAGAATTCAGTTTGTAGCTCTGCAGGATACAGGTCCCTCACGATGGCCCCATCGTCCTTGCCTCTATCCAACCAACGGCCACATGGGAAACGTAGTCTCTGACCTTGTGAGGGAGCGTCGATCTCCACCCAGTCCAAGAACCAACCAGCTGAACCCCCTGAAACAAGAAACTAGTTTTTATCTTACTCTGTTTGATAACAGTTAGTAAAGGATAAGAACACATGGAATGGAGATAATAAGACTTTCACTGAAAATATTTAGATCAAATTACTTTAGATGGAAAATTTGATAGTTCAGACAAACACTCCTAGGTTGACATACAGTGCATTCATATTCCACTGCTATTTGGAATGTCAATATTCCCCAAATAAATCCAAAGTCAAATTTTCTAAAAAAAATTCAATATAAATGCAGTTCGACATTCCAAGTACTGACATATTTTGAATAGTGGAACATCTACGCATAGTCCTGTGTGACCAGTAAATAAAGCAAATTAAGCTGTAAGCTGGCTCCTTTCTCTTCCAGTCACCTAAGTTGTCATGGCCGATGCGTATCTTTTCCAGGTCCCCCAGGTCTACAGCCTCCACAGTGAACTCGTTGATCTGCGCCTGCTCAAATTTGTTCTTATAGTTCTTACAGGACTTCAAGTTGATTAGCCCTGCCGAGAAGGGACAGTTAGGATCTCAATTAGAACCCCTCTGTGAGGCCAGGTGTATTGTGTTGTTGTCCTAACAGTGTCATTATGTGTAATGTGTAAGTGTAAAGAAGGTAGAGATGGAACTGTGAATCACCCGTGTTGTCATTTTCACCAAAGAGGATGACAAACACATTCGCATCGGACCCGGCATACTTCTTGTCTCCGGTTTTGACTTTGAGCGTATACGTAGTGGACATGGCTGTAAAGGAATCATACATACACAATAAAAACCTCTTTAAACTTGACTGATTCGTCTATTTCAGTATTGTCTTTCACTTAATTACTTCTTTAAACACACATATGTAATGCATGCTGTAAACTCTGCTTAAAATAGTACTATTTTAACTATTTAAAATAAAAATACTAAAATACTAAAATAAATACTATTTCTAAGTACTATTCATACAAAATTTGTTTTATATTATTTAGTGATGATGTTATTAACAGAACCTTTTAATAGACCCCACCTATCCACACAGGTTAATGGGGCCTGGGAGTGTGCATAAACAGCCTGGTTAGTGACTTTTAGGGATACACTTTTTGGATTATAACATCTGTTTGTGCCAAATGAACTCAAAACACATGTCTTGAGTTTTCAGGGGCTTTAAAAGCTATGTGAATTAACATTTTCCCTGTTTATTAGCTACACAGGAAGTTTACCCTTATTCTTTAGAACTTCCGGGTCACTGTCAAAAAGGTCTAGCTTGCTAATAAGCACAACTAAAACAAACTGAGCCAAGATTATTCATTATTATTTGATGATTATGTGAATTACTAACACTAGTCACAAGGCCCTAACAGTGTGTGGAGGCCCAGACTTGAATAAGTCACATAAGCACTGTAAATCAGTACTAAAAGTATGAGCCATATGTTACATTTCTGCTCAAGCCCCAGAGTGGCCCCTGTCCCCTCCTCATCATCCTCCCTCCGCATGAAGGCCTCGTCCACAGGAACCAGCTCTCTTGCAATCTGTCCATCATCCTCATCCACGGCCAGCCAGCGGTTACAAGGAAAATAGTACCTACAAAGTTTATTTTATTTATTTAATCAATACATCAATGCATGAACATCATACATGCATTCTACCGCTAGAATTGAGCCTGGTGTTATTATTGTGGGATCACTGTGCACAGCAGCACTGTATGTGATCCTCTATTGTCGGAATTTAATCAATTAATTAATTACTGCTGACTGGCCAACTGACAAACGGTATTGAACTGAGAGTTTGCAGACTGATACTGTATGCAAATCTTAGACGCAGAGCTTGCGAAAGGAGGGTTTTACCAGGATAGCCGAAAGATACACTTAAGGTAATCAATTTTTATGTCGTTCCATGAGGAAAAGGCACGGAAAACAGGCACGCACTCACGCAAAAACAAAATTATTGAACACTGGTTTTTAGCACAAGGATAATTCCAGACCCAAATCGAAGAAGTGTCCTGTAAAAACAAGTGTCTCAGTCAGACGTACGTGATATCTTCTTTTGTGTCCGATATCTCCACACGGTCCAGGTACCAGGAGGAGTGGGACTTTGAGTTGTCATGACGGATACGTAGTTTCTTTAGAGGGCCCAGACCAACAGCAGTTATGGTGAAAACGTCCTCCTGGGAAATAAAAGCATTAAAAGATAGACTTCTGAGTAAACCGTTTCTCTGGCTTTCTGAATGTCATAATGTTTTTAGTCTTATAATACAGGAATCGAATATCCATTGAACTGTGCCTTTATTATTGCAGCTGCTGCTAATTATTTCATTTATTTTCGCCATGGCTGACTGCACTCACAGAAAGCAGAAATAAAAAACGTCCTATGCAAATGTTTTTTACAAAGCTCTCCTCATTTAATCACAACAGGCTCTTGTTACGTTTGATCTTTGAGAAGAACCTAATTGTCTGTGGACATGAGTTTTGTGTTTCTACAGAGCCAGGTATAATGTTGAGATGAATAATACATTTGTTTAAATTAAGTGATGAGTAAAAGTAGGACAGGGTCAATGACTCTGAGGACTCCTTCCGGATCCTCTCCATCGCAGCTAGCTAACCGGCAGGAGACCATGTAATCCTACCAGAATACACTCCCACCTATTGCCCGACAGAGGGCTCATATAGCGTGGAAGTGTTTGTTAATTGCGGGTTAATTTCCTGTGGGCTAGTATTTCTTATAACTCTGGAGCCAAAGACGTAAGGAAGTCTCTGGATCCAGGCTTATGAAAGCAAATTTCCAGCTTTAGGTCAGTGTGCCATTTTTGTATGTGGCATATTTAACAGTTTAAACAGTTCAATAAAAAATAAGGGTTTAAAGCTAATAAAAGGATAATTATTATTAATGTGTTACATAATTATGAATAACAGGAAAATGCCATAACTTTTACCCATTATTGACTTGACCTATCACGTTTAACATTAACCAAATAAGAAAGTCGTTTATTATTGTTTTACCTGGTACTCCTTACAGATAATTAGTAAAGTTAATAAATATATCATTATGTAATACCATCATGACACTTCATTTCAGTGCACTCCTGCCTGAGAATTAAATGGACACTACTATCGTGTCAGCTAAGACCTGAAACTAAAACCTCTAATAAAACAAATAAATTAAATTAAATATATTTGAGTTGCATTTTCTTTAGTTAACATCATTCTTTTAATTTTGCAGATTAAAACAAAGCAGCCATTGCCTTTTAAGATACTGTCTCGTACCTGCCCTCTCTCGAATTTGTTGAGGTTGTTTGATTTCTTGAGATAGCGCTCTCCGGTGTCCCCGTTTTCTCCATAAATATTAATGTAGACGTTGGCGTCAGTCCCGGCTCCCACCATGTCACCAGTGAAGACGCTCACTTCATAGGTGTTTTCTGTCACGCAAGGCAAGGGATGAATTACTAACACTCCTGGTCTATGTAGGCCAGGGCATCGGGGAATCATGTCAAATCAAACCACCACTGATACCTAAATAAATGTAAACATATCAGTACATGATGACACAAATAATAACATATATATATATATATAGATATACATTTGTGTCTTTTCCCTCTGCACCTGTTAACCCAAATCGCTCTGAGCGATCTGCCGCTCATTTATTTCCTTTTATATGTGCGGTTCTAGAATGGTCCTCTAAAGTCCTGAAGTCAGCCGCCAAATTAAGTCGCTGTTTAAAGTTACTTAGTTTCCTAGGTGACAAAGTGACTAAAGATCCATTGCAAAATCACTTAATATGCCTTTTTATTTTAGCTGAACAGAAATACAAGGCAACAAAGAAATTTAAGCAAAGTAATGAGTTGGGCGCGGCAGGTGCATTGAGTTAAATCAGGACCTTTTTTAGTTGATTTGC
>JAOEHI010000024.1:1201753-1216288 GCA_025447815.1 Percopsis transmontana
CACTTTAACAATCTGGTTAATAGTAACACACACTAGATGTGGAAATACTGCATAAACACATAATGATACCAGATAGCACTTTAACAATCTGGTTAATAGTAACACACACTAGATGTGGAAATACTGCATAAACACATAATGATACCAGATAGCACTTTAACAATCTGGTTAATAGTAACACACACTAGATGTGGAAATACTGCATAAACACATAATGATACCAGATAGCCCTTTAACACAGTAACATTTTAGCATGGAGCTGACAGTTAATATGAGGGACCTACCGGGCAGGGGCTCGGAGATGAGGTCCCCGGTGGAAGGTAGCTCCCTCACAACCTCGTTGTCGTCCTCGTTCACGTCCAGCCAGCGCTCACAGGGGAACCTATATTTCTCCTTGGTTAGCGTTTTCATTATCGATGCCTGATCACAGAAAGGGCGTTAAGTGAAACTCAGATTTAGGGAAGGACACCTTCACTGACAGTCAGTGGATCTCAAAGTGTGAATTTAAGTTTTTATTTATTTATATATATTTTCTTTTAGTTTCTATTTATTTTTGTTATTATTTTATTGTGAAACAATTGTAATAAATTATTACAATATTTGTATAATTAATTGTATCAATTGTATTTTTTTATTTTCTTGTAGTTTGCAAGTAAACCTTAAATTCTAAAGTTTTGCTAAAGGTGTGCAATAGATGTGCATATAAAAGCGTTTGAATAATAACAACATGCACTGTATATTACATATTGGTGTGATTTGAGCATGTTGAGCCGATATAAGAAAAGCCAATCCTTTCAAATGACTTACAGTACCTTGCTGAGATGCCATCCTGCAAAGGGATTTCTCTTCTCATGCCAGATACGAAATTTGGTCAGCTTCCCCAAATCCGGTAGCTCCACCTGTGGGACCACATTAAAATACATGAATACAAGATGAAAACGAGCATTGATCATTTCCATGTACAACGCAGATGTGGGAACCTCACCATAAACCTGTCCACCTGGCCCAGTTCAAAGTTGTCCGTTTTGTTGTCCAGTCTCATCTCGTCCGACTTGCCCTTATCTCCGTAGATCTGAAAGGAGATGTCTGCGTCTGTGCCCGCGCCGGGCAGATCTGACGTCCAGATCCACAAGGACCACGGGTGCTCTGTGAATACCCACACCCGTCATGTATGAGTGCTGAATAATAATATGTCCCAAATGAAAGTAGTATCATCAGTATATCTTTACCTTGTCCAGCCTTCTTTTACAAACAGAACAAAGAATTAAAGCAACGCAAATGTACATTGAACCACAAAGTGGACAAAAAATATACTTTGCTGAGTCATTAAGCATCTAGGCTTTTTTTTACACACATCTTTAAATGTTGTACTGTATATGGATATCTATTATAGATATCTAGGTATAATCATAACCCTGAAGGAGAAAATTAGATTGAAACTGCCTAACACAAGACACATACATTACATACATAAAACTGAATCTTTAATTAAGGTTTACAACCTTACAAACAATCTTTAGTCTAGGACTAGGCTCAATCTTTGTCCCATAATCTAAATGTCATGTAAAACCGTCTTTTCACTCACTCTTCTGTCTCTTCTGCCTGAGGGAGACCATCTCATACAGTTCTCTCTCTATTAGGCAGTCTCCTTCATTGTCATCCAGCCATTTACTGCACGGGAAGGTCTGCTCGATCCCTGTGAAGGGACAATACACCACGACCTGCGCCAGGACATATACAACCTCAGCACTGTAATTGGAGCATATTCACGTTCCATGACTGCAACACATACAGTATTGTCAGTGTGTGTGTGTGTGTGTGTGTGTGTGTGTGTGTGTGTGTACCTTCTCACAGTACCACCCAGCACTGACGCCTCCGTTGTCATGTCCAATGGTGACTCTGCTAAGGGGGCTGAGAAGGGCGGCAATCTCAACGCTAAAGATGTCTGTCAGACCACGTTCAAATTTGCCCCCCTCCAAAAACACCTGGGACAAATACATCAGGGTATTTACAGTATATATATATATATTTAAGATTTTATCGAAACCGTGTAATTGTTTGTAATTGTGTTTGGATATTGAGAATCTATTTAATATAAGAAACAACTGTTTGTTGCCAACTAGTACTGTAGTACAACTGAGGATGAACAACTGCATTTTTATATAACCAACATAAAATATCTCCAACAGTAAGTATCCATTGAAAGCATGCATGTCCAGAAGATGTTGCCTGTTGTGTTACGTAAAACGTATTGTCTGACTGTGGTTATGATGCTCAAACTATGGCCCTCGCTGCTTGTGGTAGCTTATAAAGGATGTCACACATCATACAGTTTGGGAACACCTCGGATGTATTCCACCACAACAGTAGAACACGCGTGTGCATGCGTGTAAATGTAGTCGGTGTCTCCCCGTTACCCTGCCGCTGTTTTTGAGCCCTTTGGATCCGTGCATCACAATGTGGATCTTGGAGTTGGTGCCAGCGCCCCGGATGTTCCCTGTCACGATCTGGATCGTGTACACAATACCTGGCGGGTACGGTTACAAGACAAACATCAGTGTCTGTGCCAGCCCGCCACGCAGCATCCCAAATGAACTGAGGGATAAATTTGCCAGCTCAAAACACTGATTGCCCGTTTGCCTTCATGATGTTACGGCAAGCAAGCAGGAGGGAAAATGGTTTTGTGTGAAGAAATTAAACACAACACATTTTCCTTAACATTTGGATAGTCATTTAAGCTCAGCCAAGTGCATAATTAAACCCATAGACTATTCTAAGTGTGGTTAAGGTCAAATGAGGGCCAAATGATTCAGAGAATACAGATACATGGCCTGTCAACATGTCAACATCCATTTCAGCTATCCCTGCATTGGTTGGTTTGTTCAAGTTCCCTTGTGAGCAACAGAAGGGTAAAAGTAGATACTTGGTCCTTTTAGGTTCCTAACTTACCCGTGGGCTGGTTCCCTCCCACCAGAATATCTCTCTGGATCTTCCCATCATCCTCATCAATAGCTAACCAACGGTTCACTGGGAACTCATAGATAATCTTATTCCCCATGTCATCCAACAGCACCTACGGAAAAAAGAAAAACGACAACATACAAAATAGATAATTGTACAATTTTGACAGCGCATAGATTTTTGGTGGTCAGTCAGTTATCTATATTTATACTGTTTTCAACATTATACTGTTCTAATGGCATTAAGGTAAATTCCTGTACCTTGTAATAGCATTACCAGAATATGATGTACAGTATGTACCCAGCAGCAAAAATATATTGGCAACACATTTTTATTCCGTATGGTTAGAGCTTCGGATTGAATACTGTTGATCATGGCTATGCTCCATGACCAGTCACCCACGTCTCTGATGTCAGTCTGTGTTGTAATCACCAGCAAAAGCTCATCTGTTGCAGGAAAGCCAATCCATTAATGGGGCATGGTTTCTTTTTACAGACAGGTAGGATAACAGCATGCATGCCAGCATGAGAGAGAGGGGGGGGGGGGAGAAAGGGAGAGAGAGAGAGGGAGGGAGAAAAAGAGAGAGAGAGAGTGCCTGTGCGTGTCTGTTTAAATAACCTCATCTCTTGGCTCCACACACTGTATGTGTTGGAGGACTGGGGACACCACAGTCTTCGATGAGAGGGCAGAGAGCAAAGAAGAGTGTCACGTGTCTTAAGTACCTCTCCAGATCCAGTACTGTGCTGCTCACACATTACTGTACACCGTGTAACAAATGTGACACAAAGTGATAGAGGGAAGGAACGCATTACTCTCACAGTTAAAGGAATAGGGTCTTTTTTTAAATCCGCGACCCTGTAAATTCCTTACCTCAATATTAAGTTCTCACGCTGACTTAAAATATACCCTCGTTCGCTGTACATGTTGGAACAACAGTTTTTTTCCAACCTCCAGCTATATCTATTGTTCCCAAAACATACTTCTAACGTATCTGCAAAGCTCATTTGTACTGGTAGTACTTTCTTTTCTCAAGTTACTCCAGTTTGTCCATTTTTAAACTATAATTATAACTATAAACTATAATTAATTTTATTTTCTTTATTGACTTTTGTCTTTATTGACTTTTGACTTTATTGACTTTTCTTATCCTAAATTTCCCTTTATCTTAAAAATATTAGCAAACATTATTTTTTTAAATGTGTAAAATAAAATAATGCAAATCCTGTAGCAAAGAGTGTGACTACACATTTTAATATGAAATGTAATGTGATATCAAGTTGGCGATCAAATTCTACCTTGTCCAGAAACCAGCCTGCTGAGGATCCCTTGTTATTGTGGCCAATGGTGATCTTTCTCACTTTGCCCAAGTTTGGAGCTTCAATGGTGAACTTGTCCTCAGATCCGCTTTCAAAATTATCTTTGTCATTGTCAAGTCGCCTCTCACCTACATAAAATAAAAACAATGTTTGATGTTATCAGGAAAAAAATCATACTTTAAATACAGGTACACTGTAAGAAAAGTTGGTAAGTGATTACATTTGCAACTGTATATAAACCCTTGTCTTTATAGCTTCTTTACCTCAAAATAGGTGACATTTGATACACAATGTTAGAATTTGTCATTTGAAAGATTAAAGGAATCATTTCTATCATTGCATGATTATGTTTATATTTTAAAACCTCCCATTTGTGCAGTGTATTTCCATGGTGTAAACATGCGTAAAACCTGAGGAGAATTCGTGCTTTGCCTCTAAATGTCATTAAATCGAGTAACATGAACACAAAGTAATTAAGCTGTTCATTTTAGGTTAGGTGAATGCAAATGACTGATGTGAAGGAAGAAGGACTGCATATACTCTAGACTTTACATTGGCAAAGCCTTTTAATTTGTGAAACTGTAACATCGTCAAGGATGGCACCTCGCCCCTCCCATTGGGTCTCGTCGGCGTGCCGCTTACCAAGCCTCGAGCGCTCCCCGGCTGCTTACCTGGACTCAATTACTTTATCATCACTCATGTATTGCACCTGTGGATTGGCTATAACTACAGGGGTTTGGGGATGACCCAGTGTGGGTCAGTGTTAGTTTTCATGTTCGTCTTTAAACGCACGTCTTATAGTTAACGGCAGATTGCCCGAACTGTTGTATTGTTTACCAGAGTATTAAACGCCGAGCTTTGCCTCGTGCTTCCTCAGGCATATTGTTCCTGCATGTCTGTGTTTCTGTGGCTCGTTACGCTCGCACCTAAACTCAACCCAACCATGCTCTGACAGGAACAGACCCATAAAGTTGTTCCGGCTACTTACCTGTGTCTCCAAATTCCCCAAAGATATTGAGAAAGACGTCTGCATCTGTTCCACTGCCTTTTGCATCCGAAGTGAAGACAGACACAACATACTTATTATCTATAGAGGAAAGAACAAGAATGATCCAATTATTCTTTGCTTCTTTAAAAATAGCAGTGCACTTGTATACTCTGTATTCCAGTCATGTGTAGCCTCTCTGGTGAACTAACACAAAGTAGCTCTTAAACAATTATTGGGAAAGAGAATGAGCTAGATAAAAATAAGGTGGCTGAGTCGCTTGATTTCCACTTAAAACAATCTTGCAGTGCTGTGAACAGTAAATCACTACAATAAATCTCTGAACTTATTCCATAATGTGACACATGCTCTGAAATAAATAAAAATAATATCTATGAAACATACATTTGGGCATCTCCATGGGGTCCATGTTCCCAAGCAGGTCTCTGATGAAGACCTTGTCCCCCTCCTCCTTACTGAGCCAATTGTTACAGGCGAAGTAAAACCTCAGGTGGGGCCGGATCACGTCCGTCACCACCACCCGGTCCAGGAACCAGCTGGCGTTCAGACCTGTGTTGTCATGTTCAATGCTGGAGGAAGAGCAGAATAGAGCACAGACACTGTCAACTGGTAATCAAGCCAGGGACACAAATATGTTTAAGGAATCTCAGGCTCATCAATGCCTCACCTGGGTTAAATCTTACAGATAAAGGCTAAATAATAATATAAATAATAATAGCATCACATCAGTGTAAATGCCATGCGATTTATATGCAGCATACCGTATCTTTTTCAGCGGTCCAACGTTGTGGGTTTTAATCCTGAATACGTCGGTTTTGTTCTTTTCAAATGCAGTTCGACTTCTATAATGGCAAAATTGTAAAAAGATAATGAGACTAGATCAAGGGGTACCACATTGGGCTTTAACGCATTAGTTAAAAAAAGCACTAATAGGAATTCAAACGGTATTTCAAGATTTATCAATTAACCAATCAATCTTTATTTCTATTTCATACTGGAGCAACTCAGTGTGCCTCCCACTGTCCACAGAAATACACACAACACAACAGGAAAATTCATGCAAAAGTCATGCAAAATCTAAAAGTTTGAATTTGAATAAATATGCAATAGTGCATGTCATAATAATATCATGCTTTTCTGTTTAATAACGTTAACCTCTGAAAACACAGCACACATTCTGCTACGTAACCATCCATGTGATCACCACAGCAACCAGCAGCATGATCAACAAGTAATACCTCTTCTCCGTGCTGTCAAAATAGAGAAATAGAAGGAAACCAATTATATATTTCATCAACTAAATTAATTAGAATTAAAATAAATATTATACAGTAAATGCGTTGTGTGTACACACTGACGTTTATTAATACAGTACTGTGAAAAATACAGTACCATACTGTATATCACACATTAGACCTATCCACCGTGAGGGACTCACTTGCTAGCCAGGTGCAGCTTGGGAGTGATGCCATAGTCCCCAAAGAGAGTGATGAACACATTGGCATCGGTGCCAGCCCCTCGCTCATCTCCAGTGATGGTCACCACCTCATACACTAACAGGGTTTACAGGCATGGAATCACAGAGATGATTGCATTTACAGCATTTAACCGCCGCTTTTAGCCAAAGCATGTACATCTGTCAATATTATATACAGTATATATTCAATTATTAAGATGATATATTTATATTGATAAAATGTTTGGCCTATTAACAGATAGGAGGCGAGGGCCATAAGAGGGAGAAATGTGTGCGTGTCTGTGTGCAGGTGATGGGCATGCTTGTGTCTATGTAACTAAAACCAGATGAGCGATGCTGTCGCTGCTTTGTGGCTCGTGTCTGCTCATATGGCATTCACACTGGAACATCCTACACACATTTTATACTACAGCAAGAGCCAACAATAACCTTTAGAAGATTCTAAATTCCTTAACAGGATGTAAACCCCCCCTCTTATAAGTGATGGGTGTCATGTAGCCGTAGGTTAGCGATATCATCAGAGGGTTGTGTGGACACTCCACTGCTTGGTGTAGCATTACAAATATGCTAAACAATGTGGCCATTACTCCAGGAACCAGATAGTCAAATAGGGTCCCTATATAGCCAATAATTGCAATCAATCACAAATGATAGCAGCAATAAATGACGAATTATATCTCAATCCTTTCCCAATCTGATTTACAATGGCACATCTGAGATATTCTGTGTGTGTGTGTGTTCTCCTAATACTAATCCCAGTATTACCTTTCTTCTTGTGGTACTCGTCCTCATAGTTCTCAACTTTCTCTGTCTCGTAGTTTCGAAGCTCATTTTCGTAGATCTCCACGTAGTTTTCCACCTTCTTCTTCTTGCCTTTTGACTTTTTGGTGTCGTCGTCACTGTCCCCTTTTTTAGACTTCTTGTCTTTCTTTTTCTTCTTCCCCTCGTCTTCCTCCTCAGAGTCATCTACCTCGTCTTCGTCCTTGGATTTTTTAGTCTTTGCCCCCATGTTGTCCTCCTGGCTGTCTCTGGCTGAAGACTTCTTCTTCTTCTGTCCTTTCCCAGAGCTCTAAATCACATTAAGGAGCTTTCCTGCTCTGGTTTCATTATTTGAGTCATTGCTATTGCCTTCGTCGTCTGAGCTCTTGGAATCCTTGCTCAGCTCATCCCTGCCGTCCGGTACGCTTTTCTGCTTCTTCTTGACCTTTCCTTTTGCGTTGCTCCTGCTCACATTGGGCCCTGACGCATCAGAGTTATATCCTTCTTCATCGCCGACTTGTGACTTCTTCTGCTTCTTCCTTCGTTGCCCAGCATGCTCTGGTTTTGTCTCCGGCTCCTCTGAGTAGTCGTCATCTAGGCCTACTTCTTCGGTTTCTTCCTTTGCTCTCTGGGTGTTTTTTTTCTTTTTTTGTGGGCATCTTTAATTTATTTACTACCGTGCAACTGTAACTGATTCCTGTGGGTTCCACTGAAACTTGATTAAACTGACCTTAGGCACCGGAGTGGTGACCTACTGGTGGGACGGGTCAGAGAGGGATCGAGCTGAGCTGATTTCAGAGAGAAAGAGCTACAGAGTGATGTTTCACAGAATGCAGGGGGTTTGCCCTGGCCCCTCGGGGCTGCAGTTCTTAGCCCCACCTGCAAACTGCAGTGGCTGCTCATTAAAAATGACCTCTTCACACGAGCAGAGGATAGCCTATAGATAACGTAGACAGCCAGACAATTCTTACCCACATTGTGGCATCAGCCTCACTTGTGTAAATTTAAAATATTCTAATAAAGAAATGTGGATGATAACATTATATTAAAAATAAATCTGAATAATATTTTTTAGGGTGTGGAAACTTTTTCTTCCTATTTTGATGTGTTTTTGTCCTGCACCGGGAAGCCAGTGGATGTGCCCATTTTCCTCGTTTCCTCATCCTGTCTGTTTATATGAAACGGCCCTCTCGTCGGTGTCCAGTGCACCTGAGCTAAACCTGGCTGCCAATGAATCTGAATTCACCCACAAAGGCTGTGTCACCAGTGCTTCCACCAACAAGGTGGATCAAGAGCCAACAACTCATCTCTGTGAGCTGACGCTATGCCTTTTCTGTTACAGTATACAGTATATATTAATATATATAATATTTGTTTATAAATCATCCATATTCTATATTGTAGGATGCATTGCTAAAACAAGATAACATGAGCACAAGCTAACACATCAGATTTAACCAATTACCTGGAGTTTAACCTCCTTGGTAGGCCTACTATTTTTTAGTGTCCCCATTTGTTAAATATGGCAAAAATAATATTTAGCTTCTCGCTTACGTGCGTGGCTGCCTGGCTAAAATCCAGGTTATCTCCACTAGACTGTTTTCCTACTGTGTCTAGATTGAAATGACCGAAAAACCATGAAAGCAACAGCCAAGCAACAGCAGATTAGTGGCGCTATTCGGTCTTAAATTTGTAATTGTCACCAGTAGAGAGCAGTATTTTACCAAGATTGTGGAAGACTAGACGAAAACATTTCACTTCAGCTGCTGTTGGTATATTGGTGTAATGTTGAATAAAACAGATGGGAGCTGTTTGCCTCATTAATATATTAATTAATCTGACCGTTTTTTAACCATTTTGATAACACTTGATTATGTTATTTTCTGAAGTTCTGATGAGCCGCTTCTACAACCACAATTATTTGACAGCTGTTCAGCAAACCTAATTTTAACACAAACAGCTTCAAAATAGAAGTATAGAAGTAGTTGTTCAAGGTTTAAAGTCAGGATAGTTGTAAAAGAAGTACAATGGAATTCTTGCTGAAATTGCTCAAATTGTCCTACAGTAATTTTTGTTCTTTCAATATTACAGAGGAAGTATTTTTAGACTACAGAGAAGAAGATACCATATCTGTGCAGGGGCCACCTATTGAACTTCAAAAGCAGCATTTATCTAGAATTTGTCTGTACACAGATTCAAAGGATTTGAATTACAAAACTCATAATTGGTTAAATCATTATGATCTACAACCAAGGCCACTGATAGAACTTTTTGGCTTTCCAGTTACTTTTCCAGACCCAGTCCTAAGTTTTAAATGCACAAAATATTTTCTTCTATATTTTAAATTTAATTTCATATGCTAGTGACATCAATCTATAATGCCTGCTTTCAAAAGTCAAACTACAAAAGTGGTTGTTAGCTTGACCACTCTCAGTTACTGTATAACAACACTGGTTGTCATGAATGTAGCAAAGGCATACATTTATACTGTATTTTTACTACGGAATGCTAACACGTTAGCTAAAACTATATATTTTTTAAATCCAGAAACTTAGACCATGGCATGAACCAGGACCAAGCAGACAGCAGCAGGAGTGGCACATAACTTATATTGGAAAATAGTTGGAGAGAGACTGGTCAATCATAATAAGACTGCTACCGGATTCCTACCGGATGTGAGGCTGAATTCAGCTCCCAATAGCCCTTAGAATAATCTTAATTAATTTCCCAAGGCTAAAAATGTTTATTTTCTTGTCAGAGTCCAGAAGGAGCTTTATCATAACATTGCTGCCGTTTCTTGACACTGAAGACACACTGAAAAGACACAGAAAATAAACACATTAGAAAGTAATCCAGTTCACGCAGGATGTAGCGAGGGAAGTCAAAAGGAGACAGATTGTCACCGCAGGATATGTGAGGACGTATCACTGCCAGTCAAATGGCCCAGCCAAAGTCTCCAGTGTCCTGTATGGACCTTGACTGCGGCCAGATAATGTACTACTGACAAGAGGGTCAATTGATGGTGAAACCTAAACCCAGATTGATTTGACTATCGGTACCAGTGTGGGCCTTTAATGGTGGGTAGAGTTATATAAACTCGATTTCAAACAGTGCCATGTGACAAAGCCCAACTTCCATCCCTAAATGTGAATTACAATTTTTTGTCATACAGTCCAAAAAACAAAACTCCCTTTATCTCTCTCTCTCTCTCACCCTCTCTTCTCTCCCTCTCTCTATGTCTCTATTGCTATGTTCCCCTCTATCTCTCCCTCATTTAACACAGAGTAAAATGAGTGTCCTGAGACCCTGTATTTTGGTCACATCAAGATCCTCCTATGTGCCAGCCAAAAAGAAGTTATTCTATAGTTATAGACACATATAGATTCGTTTATGACATGTAGGGCATCAGAAGTTCATACAAACATACTATTAGTTTCTACAAAGATGTATGCAAGAGATTTGAAGGTTATGTCTGTTGAATCCTTCTATTCCCGATTGCTTCTAAAGCTGAAGATACAATTTGGATGTGCCCAGGCTATCGCTCATTCATCACGCATGCTTTGTAGTCAGAGAGTCTTTAATGACAGGCCAAGGAGCAGATCGACTGCCCAGGAAGAGCACAAGCCTGCTAGATAACCGCTGATACAACACTCCAAATAGGAATTATGTGGAAAACCCTGCAGCACTAACAGGAGATGGATGCAGATTATGTTAACGGGTGGGGTCTAGAGGTGTCTAGACGGGTGGGGCAAAGGGGTCGGTTTGAGGTTGTTTCCTCAATGCCTACAGCGTTAACATCATGCAGCTCTTACTGTCATTTTCACTTAAGGGGAAGCCTGTCTTTACCGAATGTGCCTTGGCACGGGCTTGCACCAAACGACTGTGTTCTTCATCTGCAGAACCTGGTGCCTCTGGTGCACTTTGCCTGCTGCCAACGCACTTAGAGGTGACATCTGATATATTGTGTGAGCAAGAGCACTTGGTCCCCTCATTCCCAGCTGCTGGTAAAGCACTTATTCATGCTGATCCATGGCACTGACTAATAGGGGCCCTACATGGTCTTGGCAGGGGGGGGAATGGGGACAGAATCTCATTGGCTTTGGTTGTCATTGCTACTCAACCTAAGAATCACAGCTGGATGGAATAGGAGAAGGAGTGGCTTTCTTACAGACAGAAAAGTACTAGACGGTCTGACACATGTACACATATTGTACAGCATACAAACCCTTGAAGACACAAAAACAACAAGTCAGACTCATGAATACACAAACACGCACACATATGACATTGCATTAGACAAAGATAACATTAACTAGACACTGCACACTCCTGCACAGGAACACGGGCTGCACATGCAATATATGCATAGCACGTTCAACCGAATGCATCACACTGTGTATATCGGCACTAATTGGATCATTAGATGTGGAGGAGCACAGTGTTCCTGGCACTTCCATGACCTCTAAAGCTGTGACGTCTGCCAATGAAGCTTCAACCATCACAGGCTTTCTAGAAGTTGCTGATTGATGCTTGTTTGCCGCGGCTGAATTTTGTCTGCCAAGCTGACGTCTCCGCTAGATCATGTTTCTCGGGTCCAATGTAAGCTTCTGAGGTTCCCACATCTGACAGATACGCACCTGACACAATATCGGTCCAAAAGCAAGTAATTCCTTTTTACATCATCAGTCTAGGGGCTTGTAATAACGCATAATGTAATAACGCATAATGTAATAACGCATAATGTAATGTTATTTAAACATATCAGTATATAATCATTATCAAATAAAGCACAATTTGTTGAATAGGTCAGCGCGTGATTTAGGTAGCCTACTTCAAAGCCTGGCAAAGTTCGCCTATATGTAGATAAGCTCTGTGGTGGAATTAAACTGTTGGGACCAGATGTTGGCAGATACAGTGTTGTAGGCTGGGAAATCATAACTGTTTCCAGTACGTGTGGACACATGACTTTCTGGTGATGACTTTCCCCCGTGAACTTGAAACCATGCTGAAAAACGAGTTTACTGTGGAACTTTTGGTGAAACTTCAAAAATCTAAAAATTGATTAGGTGTTTTGGTAGAGGAAAATGTTTTTCAGTGTGTCCACACGTAATGATGGTTACACAATTTAATTTAACATCAGAACTGAGTTGGAATTTTATTTGCTAGAGTGTTTTAGTGTTTTGGTTTTGTTGCTGTGGTTGACTCACTTCTTTAATATGGATCTCGTGTGGATTCATGAGTATAGGCATAATCTTGGTGGGCAATTCCTTTGGTGTGTTTTTGCTTTTATTGCATAATTTGTTACACATATCCTGTATGAAAATTCTTAATTTTAATTCAATATAGGTAATATAGCCTAATTATATACATTTTCCCATTTTTTGGCTACTATACATATCCATGACGATATCAGTTAGCTGATTTCATGGGAACTAGCAAATTGGTGTAATTCAGCATCAAAACCAAAGCACAACATGTTGTTTATTTATGTGAGACTTAACAGAGTCACAAGGTTGGTTAATTCCTACCCTGGGGCTGTTCACATTGTTCCCTCCTACCAAGATAAGGGTAGCAAAAAGCTACAAAGGCCTACATTAGAGCTAGTGTTAATGAACTCAAATGCACATCTAAGAACAAAAGTTACATTTCAGTCAGAATAAAGCGCCGTTTTTTAAATTTGCATTAGGTTATATTTCTCTATTGTTGTTTAATAGAGACAATCTGGTATGCGGTGCTTTTAGGGAAACTGGTCCAACTGTTCCGTCAGTGTCAAACCTTCTTAAATTTCATTTTTCCAGTTCTCTCCCCCATTTAGGAATAATACAGTGATATATATGCACACATCATTGTGAGACCTTTATCCTTATTCTCTTGTCTGTTCTGGTCTAGCTGAGTTATGGTACCTGGGTGGATTGGCTGGTCATTTGCAGCCAGGTGACAACAGATGTTTGGCAGATTTTCTCTGGTGTATCTCAGTGTGTGTGTGTGTGTGTGTGTGTGTGTGTGTGTGTGTGTGTGTGTGTGTGTGTGTGTGTGTGTGTGTGTGTGTGCTGGTGTCAGTGCACAGCGGTGATAGAGCACAGGGCATCAGTATGCTTTAGTATAGACATTATTTATATTTATATTATTATGTTATTGTAATACACATACACCATTAAATACAAAGGCTCAGCATTCTACATGGACACAGGACACCTGTCCACATCAGAATGTGAATGTTAGCCACCCTGGTTTCCCAATCATACCTCTGGCGAGGCACAACAGATTCTCATGCAGGGAAAGACTATATTGAGGCTATGCAGTGTTTGGCTAAGACACCGTGTTGCTTGTTTAAGCTTAATCACATTGAATTGGAGCCATATATTATGTTTATTGTTTTACCACAGTTTTCTCAGCCAGGATCAATTGCTGGGAAGTCTGCATTTTCTTCCAATTGACCTATCATCTTTCTACCTCTCTCTCGCTCTCTCATACACACACACTTTAAATAAAAGATTTCATCCTTCTGAAAATCTTTATTTTATGAAAAATCCCCTTAAAGTGAGTCATTTTATTTAATCACCAGAATGTATAGAAATTGCTCACTGTGGTAACCTATATCTGTTCTAATGGTGGGTATGAGACAACCTAGAGGTTGTTAGTGTGACGGTGAGACAGTGACAGTGAGAACCGTCAAGTTTATTTAATTATGTTATATAATTAATCTCTGATTTTATTGACAACATACTGTATAATGATGTTGTAACAACGGCGTGTGTTGGACGAGAGTAAGCACAGCCAGCAAAAACACACACAAGCTGAAACGCTAGACAGCGTTGTTTTAATGAAGAACACACACGTACAGGGCAAAAACCCGAAACAATGCCCAACAACCCCTGGGGTTGTTCACATCTGTCACGATCGGCGCGCTCACGGCCATGCGCGCATCGTGCCTCCTTTCCCCTGGGGTTGTTGGGGAAACTAAATACTCATCGGCCTAATGAGTAATGTCCTGCACCTGTGGGCCTAATGCTCCA
>JAOEHI010000024.1:1216388-1232243 GCA_025447815.1 Percopsis transmontana
TACATGGAGCAGGTAGGGGTTAGGCATCTTGCTCAAGGATGCTTACAGGTAAGCTGACTCTGGGGCTTGAACCCACGGCCTTACGGCTGGGAGTCCAACACCTAGACCACTAGACTATCCCGCCCCCCATCTACTGCTCATTCATGAAAGACTTTCCATTTGCAGTTCTTATGTATATATTATATATAATCTAGTGTCTTGGTGCAACATTAACAGAAAAATTACAGCTTCAAGCAGTAAATCAGCTTCAAACAGTAATTGATCCATCGGACAAGACAGACAGAACCAAATACTAGCCACAAGTAACTTACTGTATAGGTGCCAAAGTTACCTAAACATGAAAGTGACAGATTGCAGCTTTAACATACACATTGAGAATTGCGATTAAAAGTCTTTTTTTTTTTACTCTCTTTACTCTCATTCCACCTGTTTCAACCTGGCTTCGCAATGAACGGCAACAGTTGTTTTTACACAGTAACACAGGCCTTTGGTCTGGGACACCCACTGTGTCCTTCATGTCTGTTTGATCACAACCTAAAAGAGAGAAGGGCAGAGGTGGTTTCTTATCCCCTTCCTTTACTTTTAAAATGTTCCGAGACAGACAAGCTTTTTGAGACTGGAAGCTATCATCCCTTGTTCTTTAATGTTGGGTTTTCACACAGAGAAAAGATGTTGCAAGGGATAATATTTGGGCTCAGACTATATATATACTAGTGGTTCTCAAACTTTTTCACAAGCATGTGTGCACAAGTTATGCCAGTATTATGTGTTTTAGTTGTGTGTTTATATAAGTATTTATATTACAAACAGACAAATGTGTATTATTTTAAATCACAGTTTATTCATAAATACTGTATGCCGATTAGTTTTCTTTTCAATTTGAGTCCTCTACAAAAACAATATGAAATATAATTAATCTCAACAAATGAAACAGTTTGATAACCAAAAAGACATCGTTAGCAATAGCAAATAAGCAACAGCAATTAATCTCATCAGAAAATATAGTACAGATTTTAACATTTTAATTTCAACATTTCAAACATTTTGTAGCTATTCATGCCATGAATTAACACTGAAAAATTATTAGAAAAAAATATTTTATTTAAAAAGCATTTCCCTAATGACAGCTTCTAATAAATCCATGAATGGCACATGAACGGTGATATGTTTATTGATCAATATATACACTACATTTCACAGCTTGTTATTTCCTTTGATCTTTTCTTTTCCTCATTATAGTACAGCAAACATCTCACTTTTGTTCTTTGAATATATTGACAACAACATTTTCCTTCAGATCCCTAAATCTAAATTTACTCCTTTACTTCTTCCCTTTTCCCTTTTCCTTTTCACGCTATCTTCGGCATTCCCTGGTTCCTACATCTTGTTGTTCTTCTCTATTTTCCTCTTTTTTGTCATTTTGGGGCTTTTTTCCATAACATAAACTGGAAATGACCGACTCGCCCTATCTACCTGGCTCCATTTGCCCTCGCCTTGCTCTGGCTCCTCTAGCTCTTTGTGATAAATCTCGTCTGAATCCAGTTGTGACTCAGAATCAGAATCATATTCATAAAACTGTCCACAGCCTGCTTCCCTGTGGTACAACTGCTCCTCCAGCTCGGAGTCAGACTCATATACCTGCACTTGGCTCTGCCCTGACTGCGAGCGACTGACCTGAGCATCTGTGGGATCTGAATAGCGTTGGCCTGATACCGACTCCCTCTCATAGGCCTTGTCGCTTGGTCGCTGCAGGTGTTGCTCTGTCTCATCCTGGAACACCTGTTCCTGTCGCTCCCCCGGCCTCAGGTCATCTGGGTAGCCCCGCCTTCTCCCTTCAGGCTCTGCCACGTATTGGTCTTCGCCTGCTGCCTCGTTCTGATACACCTCAGGGCTGTACTGGCTCCTCCTGTAAAAGCTCTCCTCGTCCTCCTCCTGACACGAGCTTCCCGGGGCACTCTCGCCATCTGACTGGGAATGATGAAGGCTGGGAAGGCCCGGAGCCTTTTGGGAAAGGTCAAAGGGCTCCTCTTGGCTAAAGTGGGTCAGGAGACCCAGGGGAGTGGACAGGCAAATTCGCCTTCTACGCCGAAACACTGGGACGAGACAAACGAGCGGTACACCCAGATTAGATCAACCAAAATTATCTGGTTTCTAGCTTAGAACATTTTGAGACCATTTCAACGGGTGTGCTTACGTCTTTTGTCCAGCCCTCTGTCCATGATGCCATGCTTAACCTTCATGTGCCTGGTGAGGTTTCCCTTCAGGGTGAACTTGCTAGGACAGTAGAGGCATTTGAAGGGTTTGCTGTCAGAGTGGAGATGCATATGGCCCATGAGGTTATGCATCCTGTTGAACTCCTTCCCGCAAAGCTGAAAAGACAAAGGAGACACAATTACAACTACTGTCAGGAATTTGTTCCAGACAAATATTGTATTACAAATGATTGTATATAGATTTATTAACTTTTTGTCTATATGCACGCAAATGGTTTCACTATGAAGCTCTTATTTTAGCAACATTGCTATAATAGTACTATTCTATACTATTCTATACCTGTGTGTATAGATATACAACAACCATGAACAGCGCTACATTAAAATTGCTAACAAAAAGGAAATCATCCCCCTACCACTGGTTTAAATAATCAGTAAACAATTGAAAAACTTGTGTTTTGCATTTTGCAAGGGAAGTCCTAATCATGTAATACATTCTTTCTGAACATTTGAATTTCTTTGATTCACATAAACATCCTATTCTGTAGTATACACTATTTTAAGACACTAAAACAATAGGCCAACATCATTCATTGATTATACTTCCCTTTCTGCCAGATACTTGTTTTGTTTGATGCCTAATTCTCACAATAAAGCTGTGGAGCGACACGTAATCGCAAATTAATGTGCCGTAGTCTCTCCCTCTCCCTGTTTTCCTCTCTTTCTTTTTTTAACTCTCTCTCTCTCAGACACACAAAAGGAAGGGATAGAGGAAGCCACGTTGAGACAGGGCCAAGAGGAGAAAAGGGAAGGGCAACTCCTGTGCAGTCTTTCCTCTGCATTCTTTTTTTATTAGGGTGGTCCTTTCCTTCAGGAGGAGAGAGGGACTGTAAACTGTCCAAGAGGACCGTGAGAAAACAGGAAGCTCCCTCCAGCAGCAGAGAAAGCAAGATGAAATCTATTTGCGGGCCTTGTTCTCCAGGGAGGCTGGGGGCCATTGTTAGAGAGGCGGTTTGCACTGCGATATCCTTCCTATGGACACCGAGTCTGCTGATGCCAAAAGCATGTCTGCTATCTGGTCACCGTCTCAGCTCACACCCCACCACATACACACACACACACACACACACACACACCAAACACAACAAGGTCATGAAGACCCTCCAAAACAGTGAACAGACCCTCTTTTTTAAGTAAATATCGGAAGAGGTAGAGAATGCTGTGAGCCTATGAGCTCAATAGAGTTTGGAGGGGGGAGAGGGCCACTCAGCACTCAGAAGGACACCCACACGAGTTTCAAAACAAACTAACGTTTTTGTAACACTCGTTACAACCACAAGGGGAATTTAAATCAAGGAGCGTACCTTTAAATGTAAGGTTATAGATTGAATAGCTATTGACATAAATACAGTAACCACAACATACTTTTTTAGTTGAACTGGCCTCTAAACAGTTCCCTGACAGGGTGAGTCATTGAGCTGAAACCCAGCGGACATATTCTAGGTCTAGGTGAATTTCCACTGGGGACCTACCTTGCATTTATAGGGTTTGATGTCTGAGTGGACGATCATGTGGGCTTTGAGAGTCTGCTTTTGGACGAAGCTCTTGAAGCACATGTTGCACTGGTAGGCCCTGATGTTGGTGTGGATCAGCACGTGACGCTTCATGTTGGCCAAGAGGGTGAACTCGCGGCCGCAGATCCGACATTTATGCTCCTTCACCCCCTGAGGGAACAGAGAATGACAGAAGCTAAAGATTTGGACTGAACCATTTGGCTGAAATTTCAAGGGGACCTTAAGATAGCTAATGAAAGCGAACACATTTACTGTATTTCAGATTGCTGTAAATTGCTTCAACAATATTAAAACAAATGATGATAAACATCATCAACAATAATAATCATAAATAAAATGTAAGAATCATTTAATATAACAGTGAAGGAGTAAAACCCCACACACACAAACACAAGGGCATGCATGTACATGCACACGCACACGCACACGCATACTGTGCACACACACAGTCTATCCATTTATTGTTTACTTTAATTTTTTGAATGAACATCTTGTATCAGGTGAATGAAGAAAAATGAATTGAGTTTTCACATTCGTTTCTCTATCTTATAACTACCGCCGTTGACGGTGGAGGTTGAACCAATGAAGCTTGCCTTGTGTGTGAGTGTGTGTTGCTTCAGGTGGTGTGACTGGATGAACTCCATGCCACACTCACTGCAGATGTAGGGCCTGATGTCTCTGTGTTTCATCATGTGGTTCTGGAGCTGGCTGGGGTACTGGAAGGTTTTCTGACACTCCCCACACCTGCAACATCAAGGTGTACCTTTACAGCCTATCAGAGTTAATGAATGTTACCAGTGCAATCGTCATTTTCTTATAACAACGTAGACTATTCACTCTTATGGTGTACCTTAATAATCTACATAGGGCAGATTGTCTTGGAAAATAGCATTTACTTGCTTCTCACGTATTGGAAATAACAGAAAATGTTTATGTGCTTTGAAAGAGCACTAATCACTCACACACACACTATGTGAGGTATAGGGCTGAGAACAGTAGCCCTGATAGTATATAATACTATGCTGTATATATATGCACATATATCATCCTATATAGGTCAAGGCTGATACGAGCGTAAGTGAATATGAAACTACAGCTATGCCTCCACACAGCTATATTTCATGTGAAAGTGGAACATTATTCGTACACAGGCCTCTCCAATGTGTTATAAAGGCATGTTTGTTCCCATGTTCACCTGTACAGCGTGGGGCCACGGTGGGCAGTCAGGTGCCTCTTGAGCTGAGCCAATGTGGGAAAGTCCAGACCGCACTCCACACACACATTCTCCTGCCCCTTCTCGTGCTTCAGCTCATGGGCCCGGAGCTCACTGGGGTAAGCAAAGCCCCGGCCACACACACCACAGCTGGGTGGGGAGGAGAATAGGGGAATGGAAAGGAGAACACGGTGATTCATAGCTTTTTAATAGCTAGCATAGGCTAATATAGCGTGAAATATATAAATAACCAGGAACACCACTGAAAAACATACAAATATAAATAAATAAAACGTTGAACATTTTTGAAAACATTCCTCAACCCCTTGGTGGACAGTGTTTGGGGTAACGTATCACAAAGTAATGCATTAGTGTAATCGCATTACATTTGTCTGTAACGAGTAATGTAACGCATTACTGTTCCTAAATTTAGTATTCACATTACAGTTACTAATGAAACACAACATTTTTTATGAAGTGCTCTTTGGGCTGGTTTTTATCAACTTTGCTGTTGGCTTTGTGGTATTTTTTTATTTAAGAAGAAAAAAAAAAAATCTTGTGTATGTCCTCCTTATTAGGATAGGGATTTGTGCTGATATGTGGGCATATGTGAGGTTTAACGTTTTATTGTTAACTGGCAATGTCACTGGTTGCGTGACAATGGACCTCAGGCGATGTTGTGGAGTAACGCTAGTAATGTGTAACAAAATACTTTCTACAGGGAGTAAATAAGTAAAGTAATGCATTACTTTAACGAGTAACAAGTAACAAGTTAAGTGTAATAAATTACTTTTATTTAGCATTATTTATTTTATATTACTATTATTTTGTATTATTTAGTATTAACCCCAACATTGTTGGCGGACCTGAGACACACAACTGCAACATAGCCAAAGGCAGCTTGTGCAGCAGCGAAGCTGTTGTATTACCTGTATGGCTTCACGTCGCTGTGCTGCATCATGTGCCTCTTCAGGTGGCTGGTCTGGGTGAAGGCCTTGTGGCACACCTGGCACTTGTGCGGGCGCATGCCCTGGTGCGTGAGCAGGTGTGTGTGCAGGTGGCTGAGCTGCTTAAAGAGCTTCCCACACAGGTGGCAGCCATGCGGCTTGATCCCGCTGTGGCCCAGGATGTGTGTGACTAGGTTGTACTTGGAGGTGTACGACTTCTCGCACATGCGGCACTTCCAGCGCTTCTGGTTGCCGCCCACGTCCACGTAGTAGCTGTCGTCCACGTGGACGCTGAGGCCCAGCTTCTCACCGCCGCTCGCCCCGCCTCCGGGGGCCACCGGCGGCCCGTGGCGGCCAGGCCTGAGGGCCTCCCTGGGGTAGAAGGCTCCGGGGGGGAGGTGCATAACGCGCCCGGGGAGGAAAAAGGGGTAAGGCAGCAGGCCGGGGTGGAGGGAGGGAAAGAACGGGGGCGCGGGGTGAAGGAGGAGATGAGAGGGAGGCCACGTGAGGGACGGGCTGAGCGGCTCCTGCTTAACCTGCACAGGGACCCTGATGCCCGCCGGCTCACGCCCGGAGAGGGTCCTTTGGTGGTGGAGCTGCAGCCTGTTCAGGTCGATCATGCCGGGGAGGGGTTTGGGAGCGAAGAGGGAGAAGGGAGGAAGGTGGGAGAGGTCTACCGTGCGGTCGCCGGCCTCCTCCGCCTCCTCTGCTCCGTGGTTTTGAGACTCACCCACCGGCGCATCCATTTTGGATGGGGTTCTTTTGCGCTTCTGGGATCCCTCCTTGTGGTTAAAGTGTTCACTTCTACGGCCGAGTGGGGACAGCAGGGCGGGAGGGCTGAATGCACTGGTGTAGGAGGAGTCCCTGGTCGGGGAGAAGTCTGGGTACCCGCCAGGGGAAACCTTTAAGGGATTCATGTAGAGCGCAGATGGGCTTAAGTAGAAACTGTTTTGATCTGCATGCCTTTGCTCAGTCTTCACAGCAGAGCTTCTCGCTGGTGAGAAATGCATTGTGTCTGCCTCCATCCTCTTTCTGGATAGGAGAGAACACAAAGACGTTATTGCAGACAGCACTGTAAAAAAAAGACATAGGTTGTTATCTTGGGACTTTATTTATGTATTCATGTTCAGCTGAACAAAACAGATTTACCTTGATTCAAGGTATAGGTGGATTTGTTTTTACAGTGAATTTAGTGTTATTGCTTAGAAATATCTTTATTTAATAGTCTTATTGCTTTGTAGTAATAATAATAGTTCAAATGTGATTCATTATTTTTTTATCATTTTACTACCACCTCCACTGCCTCATAGAGATAGTTTAAAAGACTTTCCGAAGTGGAAAGAGGAAAATAATCTTTGCTCGAAACTTTTCTGTTGAAGCACCTTCTTTGGGTAGCCTACATACAGTACGTGTGCGATTACCCCCCACACACCTATCCTCTCGCCGTTTAACCTGAAACCTTTCACTTCTGCCTTTCTCACGTCTCCTGTCTCCTATCGCTCCTGAAATTCGGAAGTTGCAGCCGTGACATATATACCTCTACCTCCCGCACACCTCTTGCTTCTCCCTTTTTCTACTAATCTCTGCTCTGTTCATCTGTCTGCTCTCATGATGAAGGGACACTTCCCCCTTTTGTCTTTTGGCTAACAGTGCTCCATTTACGTTTACTTTTCCTCATAACATTATATAATATTCTATAATGGACAACATATATGTTAAAATGTTGGTACATGGTGGAGAAGCTTAACAAAATGCTTTTAAACATTATTAAACATTTTTTAATATCATAAAATGTTTCAATAACGTTTTGTCAGCAGTTTTGTTTGTATGGTACTGGGGGAAGATATGGGGAAACCAAAGATAATGGACAATTTTAGAATAAAGGAGCTGATAATCAGACAGGGAACTGTCTCACTTCTGCATTGCATTTAAACTAAAAAGATAAAACTAAAGGCAATGAGAATGATAAAAAATATGATGGAGTGATAAGGAAATTATGAACAGGTAGTTAGGACGAAAACAGGAAACTGCAGACAGTTACAGGCCAATGGAATTATTATTCACCTAAAGTACTATATTGTTTACTATATGTAATTGTTGTTGTTTTTTTTCCGGAAAATTTTTAGTAATTTTTGCTTGTGCAATATTAACTGTATATGTACTGCATGTATTACAGTATGTCTGTACACACATTCAAGTTATTCCGGTCTTTGTATGTTCTGCTGTAAAGACAATTCTCAAATCTATGTTTGATCATTATTTATACTATAATTACTTACGTAACCCTGCTATTATTAGATTTTTTTTCTTCTAAAGATTACAAATTTTTCCAGCACATCATCTATTTTCTTTTCTTTAACTTTAACGTCAAATGCTGCTCTACATAAGGCACTTCTTTTCACTATTTTATTTTATTTTATTTTATGGCCACACTCTAGCACATACCTTGGCATTCCAAGCCATCCATTACTACAGTGGCAGCCCACAGAAGCCCCTCCTTATCCTAATGCCATGTAAGCGTGTGAGCAGAGAGAGAGAATGCCGTGTGTCTGTGTGTGTGTCTGAGTGTGTGTAAGTACGTGTGTGTGTGTGTGTGTGTGTGTGTGTGTGTGTGTGTGTGTGTGTGGAACTTACCGGCTCAGAACAGCCAAGTGTGTTTTCTGGGATGCTGTGCGTCTGCCTTGGCTGCGGTGCTGTGTAGCCGCCGCCGCTGTACCTGTCTCTGCCTTCTGTCAGCTCTGTTTGCCCTGCACCGCTCCTGACAATGACGCCTGTCCACGGACAGCATTTGAAGTGACTTAAGAAAGAGAACAGGAACAATCGCTTTGTTCTCATTTTTCAGATGAGTACCTTCGGAGAGAAGGAAGGAAGGGAGGGGAGAGGAAGTCAACAAGGCTAGTGCCTTCCTGCAGAAAAATAAGGATACACTAGATAGACATCTCTATTTCTCTATGAAAGAGGGATTTACGGAGCTTTGGGGAAAACTGCTCAAAAGGCTTTGAACAATTATCATGGAGAACGATGCAGTCAAGATATTTAACATTTGTAGTGTGCCATTATGAAGGATGGTGTTAGACATCAGTTGTCTGTGTTGTTCTGGCTCAGACAAGTATCAAGACAAGCTACTGGTGAGGCCATGCTGACTGACAATTTAAAAGATTTAAAACAGTACACGATTAAACAGTGAAAGAATAAGATATCTTGTCCATAAATGGAAAACAGATATTTGGTTTTCAAACAATAGCCTGTTTATTTAGTACAGTACTTAGAGCCTGTCTATCCGACTATTTCTGACAAGCATAGCTAAGTAAATGTTTCATTACAGCCACTAGGGGGCAAAGTGGCCCTTAACTTGAAAGACATTTATTCAGACAAGGGTCAGGACTTCACTCAGTTTAAAGTTGCATGCATTCAAAAGTAATTATATCTTGTGTGTTATCAAGCATTATGTTCAGCTTTATTAATGCAATTATTTTCCAGCAAAGTGATTTGATTCATTGTATTCAAAGCTTCACGTGAATATGTGAGTGTGTGACTCACTAGCTCCCCCAGGGTTTGTGTAAAGCTGCCTGTCTCTCTTTGCATCACCAACTTTCCTCACTCTCTGCAACCCTGCTTTGGTCCACGCATGGCAGCTTAATGATAGTGACATTGAGACATTAATTAAGTGAAATCAAGATGAAAAATAGCCTCGGGAACGTGGCTAGCCGTGAGCGGCTGAGGGCACTATTTAGAACAAGCGTCTGGTAAGGACTGCAAGACCATCGCTGAAGCGACTCAAACAGATGATACTCACATAGACATGCATATTCATTTAATAGCGTAACTCTGATTGGAATCTATTATTTAAAAGGTAAATGAACCAGAATCTTGACATTTTTTAATTGTGAATCCAATTCATTTTTATTTGTAAATGAAAGTGTCAGATGTCACACATTTTTCACATGAACGCCAATATTAAGGAGTATGATATATACAGTTTGTCATACTTCCTTTTGGTAAGTTTATACTTTGATGTATACATATTGCATGTACTAACCCATTTCTCACTGGTTATTAAGTACATAATAATGTCCTACGTATAGCTTTCCACCTATAAATCAGAGTGGTGATACTGTTTAAGCAGCAAGTTGTTGTTAATAGTAGTGACAAGTCGACAGCGTGACAGTAATTGAGCTCATCTCATTGGAAGAGTGAAACTGTCTTAACTAATCATCCCCTGTGTTAATTGTCCTGTTAGGTCAATTAACCTAAGACCTGGACAATGTGTATCAATCCTAATAAGGAATAAAGAATTTTATTAGTAACAACGGAAATTAGTCAAGGATTGTGTGTGGGTGTGTGGATGCGTGTATGCTCATGCATCCATTTATAACTGTATTGGGAGTATTTTAACTGATACCATTATAAACATGTTTGTGTATGATTCTTTTTGTTTACAAAAGTCAAGTATGAGCTATGTTAGGGCTTCGAAGAGGCCACTTAACAATTGCCTATTTGTCACTTTCATAAACATATTTTCTAATGGAAGACACGTATTCCTTGTCCTAAAGAAAATCCTACAAAAATATTATATTATAAAATTGTATATACTGTATATAAAATACACTCCAGTTGAAAGCAGCATAACAGAAACATGGTTTGAAACCAGTTGCAGGGCTGAGTGACGGACACTGCTCTCTACCCCCCCTCAGTAGCGTTTTTTGGCACGGGGCGGCATTTTTTCATGACACATGGGGGGCGGGGGTAAAAAAATAAAAATCTATCATTTCACTGTATGGGGGGGGGTCGAAGGGGGTAATTCAATGTAGAACCTCCACTGCCCCCCCTACAGAGCTTATAGACTCAAACATTCCCTATCCCTATCCCCTACAGCCACGTGCACTTTTATGCACAGTTGTGTTTCAAATACAAACAGCGAGCTAGAGATGAAATCTGCTGTAACGCAACCGAGGAGTATACCTTTAAAAAAAGGTATTTTTTATCAGCATGTGACGTCACCTCGGAACACTAATCGCTTTAACAATCTCATCGTACTATTCTCCTCCACACTTTGACCTTCTCTTCTTGGCGACATGCACAGTCACGGGCCGCAGGTCCGTTCGCTAATGGCAAGTAATAGCGAGGCCACAGAACATTCTGGTGAATTGCCTGGCCTGCTGACCTGCCCTGCCCTGCCCTGGCTAGAGGCCAGCATAGTGGCAGCAATTAAAAGTGGCTCATTAAGGATCTGTAAGTGGCTTTCAGGTTTCTGTGTCACTCGCCACATGTGGATGGTAGAGTATATAAGGGTTGCCAGGGGAGAAGTGGACAAGCATCCGAGACCTCGGCTGAAGTGAATAATTTCTCCTGTGCCTCAAAGGATCAGTAAGTACGTAACTTTATAGTTTATCAGCATATCAGCGGTCAGCATAGTCAGGATTGTGATTTTATAGGATATTGTGCGACCAGATATACTTTTACCAGATATACTATTTTGCTTTCCCTTGTTCATCCCCCTCCACTTCTCTATCTTTCCATCATGTTCTGAACAGACATGAGTGGAGCATCTGTGTCTGTGTGTCTGCTGTTCCTCCTGTCGTTGTGTTCCGCCTGCTACATCTCCAACTGTCCTATTGGGGGGAAGAGGTCCATCATGGATGCTCCCCTACGCAAGGTAGGATTCGTTGGTTGTTATTCAACTATTGAGAAAGCTGTTTGGTGAATTGATGTACAGTAAGTCAAGAAATACGTCTAGGTCTTCTCCCTTCCGTGGTGTGAGGCAGCTAAGCTAAGCAAAATGGCCCTTTTTTACTTCTATTACATTTTACATTATATGTATATTATTATATTAACAAGGGTTTTTTTCTTGGATTTATTGAAGCTATTCATTTGATTCATTCTAGACCTAGTGTCTAGAATGAATCAAATGAATAGCTTTTTTTTTATCTTCATATACATTTTTATTGATGACACCACAATGGTTATGTCAACATCAAGGCAAACTAAGTTGAGCACAAAGTGAGAGTAGCCCTTGAAACTGTCCAATCATTGACCAATGAATAGTGTGTTGAAATGCTCAGAATATAACGACAAGAATGTCTCCTTCTCCAGTGCATGTCATGTGGCCCTGGGGACAGGGGCCATTGTTTTGGCCCCAGTATCTGCTGTGGTGAGGGCATGGGTTGTCTGCTGGGCTCCCCAGAGACAGCTCACTGTATGGAGGAGAATTACCTGCTCACCCCCTGCCAGACAGTAGGGAGACCCTGTGGATCTGAGGGGGGGCGCTGTGCTGCTTCAGGACTCTGCTGTGATACAGGTATTTCAGTCTTCACTTGTCTTTGTTATTTGTTAACATCGGTTTACATTATGAAGTCATTATGAAGTCTAGGTTAACTAGGTTGCTGTGTATGGGTCATATTAATGAATCCAGATATAATGTTATTTTTGGGCATTTTTTTGAGCATGCATATATTTGATAGGGCTCAATTCATCGAATGTGAGGCATGGACAAAAATAAAAAATAAATGCTATTGGAACTGACCTATTCTGTCTCTTTTTTTAAACCCTAGAGAGCTGCAGCATAGACCAGTCCTGTCTCACCGAGGAGGAGGAGGATGATAAGATGAGCCAATTAGAAGCCAGCGACTCCAGCGACATTATTCTAAGGCTCTTACACCTGGTTGGTCATAGTTCTCCCCATCGAATCCACCAATGATATGCCTTGCGGACCAGGGTTCCACAGGAGACAGTTCAGGTATAGGGATGGAATCGTTTAAATAGTTGTATTAAATGTGCGTCCTAGCTATCCCTTCATCAAATGGCAATGACCTGGTTACTAATTGGAACCCGGAGTAGTTTTGTGTAGAGTGCCTTTGTTGATATATTTTTATGTATTGAAAAGTAATGAATACTGATGATGGTTTGTAAAGTCCTAAAATATGTGTGTTGGAATAAAGCTTGAGAGAGTATTGAGAGAGTATATTTTTTGGTGACCAGAATCACCACTTTAGAATTTCTAGTACAATAATGTACTAAATCTCCTTCAAATTAAAACAATTAAACAACACAGCATTTCTAAATCTTACAGAGCTTACAGTAAGCCGTACATTATTCTCCTCTCAAGAACAGCTGCAGCCGTTATCGCATTCCTGCTGTACAAATATTGCTGTACAACAATGTTTTGGAACTTACCAATTTAACATTTTACCTTTGACCTATAAGCTTGACTTCATTATCCACATGACACAATTCCACTGTTGCAAAAGTTATCATTTGTTATCATGAGCGGCAGTTACCTTTGAACAGTGTCCTACAATAGTATGTCCGTCTTTTACCTTTTAACGTTTTAAACAACAAGAACAAATGCCTAAATATCAAAAATGACACTGTATATATTGACCCCCACATCTACTGTGGTGTCCAAAATCCACAGAGTCCACTACTAAGATCTGCTCATGTTCAAACTATAAAATTCATTGATATGTGGCCAAAACATGATTTCATACTTTTTACACACTGACATGGCAATAAGGTCAGTGGCAATTTAAACACATTGCATTGTCTCATTGTGAACTGTGTTCTACATAGATTAGACCATGACCGTGCAACTCCTATGAAGATACTACAACAGCTACATCCATTCTCAGACATACACACACAGTGGGGCACCTTTATCTCTTTTTGTATTTCTCTCCTTCTGCCTTTCTTTCCATCCTGTTCTCCCTTTCTTTATCCCTTCTCTCTCCCTTTCCCATATCTCTGCCAAGAACCATTCTCATGGCCTGCTCAAGTATGCTACAATAGCAATTATTGCTAGGCTTTTATCCAAAGCAAATCAGTACAGTGAGTACCAGTACAATCTTTCAATCTTTACCACTATCTTTTAATCTTCATTATATCATTTCATCATTCATCAAACACAAACTCTTTACTCACTTGATGTCTCAACACAAGTCCAGACAATTTTATATTATCTTATTACCTTATTTTATTGCCATTTCTAGTCTAAATTTATCACTTAGATTAATTGAAGAAATAATTTACAGATTGATTATAAAAACATTAATATATTGCAGCCCTACTAAAGACAATGTGTTTGCACTTAATTTCCTTTATTTTGAGGAAATGAATGAGGAAAAGAAATGAATGTCGAAACAAAATATTTAGAGATTTCATTAGTTTGAAAATGAACAGATCTTGGTAGTGGTATAAGACTTTTGAACCCCACTGTACGTAATGGTATGCTCTTTAAATATTGTTTTTCTGTGTGCGAGTCATTGCCTGCTTCCCTTCTACTGTTTTCTGACCTACGCACTAGAGAAGACGACAAACTATGGACAAATACATTTTCAAGGCGCAGCTCAACCCTTGTGAACCATGCTCTTTAAATAAATAGCTCTTCGGCTACATAGTGCTTGTATTTTAGTATTTTCATTTATTTTAATATATTTTATACTTTTTTTGTTGGGTGCTACTCAAATACTCAACCTCAATATTTACTGAATTACAATACTATCACACTTTGTTTCTAATCAGGTGAAGGATTGCTAACTTTAGTTACATGTCTATTATCTCCCCTCATCATGACCTTATCTCAGCTGACTCTGCTCTTCCGATACAAGTGGGCTGACTTGTTTATTGAAAAGTGGTTAATGATCGTGGGGCAGACAGTATAAAACAGACAGGTATCTTCTACATGGCCGTCACTGTCTGCAGTCAACATGTCTTTCACTGGAAAGTATCAGCTTGAGTCTCAGGAGAACTTTGAGCCTTTCATGAAGGCCATTGGTAAGATTTTAAGCCTTGCAATAAAATTAAGTTATTGTTAATGTTGCCAGGTTCATACTCAACTAGCTCTGTAACCTGTATGTACATAAACTGGTTTATTTTCCAACAGGTCTCCCAGATGAGCTCATCCAGAAAGGTAAAGACATCAAAAGCATTTCTGAAATTGAGGTGACTGGTAATACCTTCAAGGTGACTGTCACCACTGGCTCCAAGGTCCTTGTCAACAACTTCACCATTGGCCAGGAGGCTGAACTGGAGACTCTTACTGGGGAGAAGGTCAAGGTAAATTAGCCTCATACGCAGTTGTCTATGGAAAAGTAATGGTAGTAAAAGTAAAGGCTCACGGGTTGAGCAAGTGATGTGAGGGAGCACTATGGGGTACATGGGCGTTGTTCTAATAACTCTCTATACCAGCTGATTCATAATGACTACTATATTCTATACGGCAGCCAAAAATGAAGTAACTGGTATCTCCTGTTACAGTACAACTGAACACTAAAGAAAAAATGGAAACAGCACCATCTAAAGGCAAAATATGGGTCATTGCAACTACATATCTGAGTAAAGCGGTGTCCCTAATGAACCTAAACTTTTTTTGTCATGAATGGCTAACTGCTCAAATCCTAAGGTCAGGCAGGTGGTCCTATAATGCAAATGCATTCTGAGCTGTCCTGAATTTGTAAGGGTGTCTCACAAGTGAGGAAGTGGAAAGTCATTTTTTTTCAGAAGGAAGGTACATTTTAAAATGTATCAGAATGTAACTAATTTATTTTGCTTCTCTTGTATTCCACCCTTAACTTCATTAAATTCTTAAGGAATGCAAAATATTGGACACATTTTGCACTGATTGCATCTCCAGCCAAAGTGGCATTATACCTCCTAATATAACATGGAGTGTTGTGTGTTACCTAGGACTCTAATGTGTTTCCTCTAGGCTGTAGTTTCACGTGATGGCAACAAGCTGAAGGTCACTCTCAAGGGAATTGAGTCCATCACAGAACTAGTGGATGCTAACACTATTGTCAATGTGAGTAGACTTTCGGACAATGATTCATGTGGAACGTTGATGTGTTTCTAACGTTTTGTTTTCTTTCTCAGACCATGACTTTGGGCAGTGTTGTTTACAAGAGGACCAGTAA
>JAOEHI010000024.1:1232343-1265491 GCA_025447815.1 Percopsis transmontana
CCTAATGCCCTACAGGTGCGTTGCAGGGGAAAGGAGGCACGATGCGCGCGTGGCCGTGAGCGCGCCGATCGTGACAAAAGGGCTGTAGGCCTAAAATACACTTTTTATTATTATCTACTTTTTGTTTACAAACTCACAAGAACAACAAAAAGGTTTTATCAAATAATTTAAAGAAAGTATCTGATGGAAAAACCATTGAGAACTATTTTTGTATTGTATTTCAATATTCAAGATCATCGTATTCTAAAAATCTTCACGTTTGACCATTTTGTTAAGCTAATTGTTGCTCAAAATGAACTGGGAGCATTCTTCTGTATCTTATGTTGCGTTATTTAACAATGACTGACTGGGTGACCACCAGCAGTAGGTTTATGATAGCGTTACGATTATGTTATCTTATTATCATCGACAATAATTGAATTAATCATCATCATGGCATGGCACACACACTGCCTCTAAGCTCCCTCCCTGCGAGTCCCTGTTAATCATAAAGCTAGACCTACTCCAAGTACACTACTCCTGCTCACACTGTCCCTTGGCCCTGTCATGCTCACTCTCTGTCCCTCCTCTGCTTCCCTGTCACACGCCTGCTCCTCTGGCAGTGGCCATGGCCAGCCACCTCTCCTACTTCAAGTTTCACCTGTTGCTGCACAATGTTTACCTTGCAGGCCCCTGAAGCAACCATGTCTGTTATTTTTGCACATTTGGCGGCATCTGCCTCTAGACTTTTTCTCTCTCTTGTGCTTTTGTTTATCCATTTGGACGCCCTCATCCATCCACAGATTTTTGGCTCTGAGCCATGGCATCTGACACAAGAATCAGAGAAGACAGAGGGGGAGGGGTGGGGCCTAGAGAGAGATGTGATTGTGCCAGCCCACTGTCAGTGTAGAAAATGAAGCAATGGGCCACTGTCCCTACTTTATGGGCCGGTCATTGGCCCAAAATTATTATATATATATTTATTTATTTTATTTATTTATTTATTACAAATGTCGTGCCCACCAGGAATATGCCCGGTATGCCAGATTACCATTCCAGCTCTAGCACATGTCTATTATCTCCAGGCACTGTCCACTGTCCCCTCATCATGTACTTATCTCAGCTGATACAAGTGGGCTGACATATGTTAATTGAAGACAGCTGTGGTTAATGAATATGGGGCAGCGATGGCAGTATAAAAGAGAGAGGTATTGTTTTTGACCTGGCCTTCACTGTCTGCAGTCAACATGGATTTCACTGGAAAGTATCAGCTTGAGTCTCAGGAGAACTTTGAGCCGTTCATGAAGGCCATTGGTAAGATTTTAAGCCTTGGAATCTTTGAAGTCACACAAGTGTTAATGTTGTGAGTTGCAAACCTAGTCTATTGTAGAGTTTGTTGCTCTCCAGCTTCTAGAACATGACTTGTTGAATGATGGCATGCATATTCTGCCTCTGTAACCTGTACTGATTTATTTTTCAACAGGTCTCCCAGATGAGCTCATCCAGAAAGGTAAAGACATCAAAAGCATTTCTGAAATTGAGGTGACTGGTAATACCTTCAAGGTGACTGTCACCACTGGCTCCAAGGTCCTTGTCAACAACTTCACCATTGGCCAGGAGGCTGAACTGGAGACTCTTACTGGGGAGAAGGTCAAGGTAAATTGGCCTCATACGCAGTTGTCTATGGAAAAGTAAAGGCTCACGGGTTGAGCAAGTGATGTAAGGGAGCACTATGGGGTACATGGGCGTTGTTCTAATAACTCTCTATACCAGCTGATTCATAATGACTACTATATTCTATACGGCAGGCAAAATTGAAGTAACTGGTATCTCCTGTTACAGTACAACTGAGAACTAAAGAAAAAATGGAAACTGCACCATCTACAGGCACAATGTGTCATTGCAACTACATATCTGAGTAAAGCAGTGCCTCTGATGCACCATATAGATTGTGCGGGGGGGTGGAGAGGAGTGTGTGTGAATTGTGCAACGCCACACAGGTGTGGGAGGGGATTTCTATATTTTAGTCTTGTAGATTTTTGCAAGGGGTAAGCATTTAAAAACCTAAATGTTGTTGTCATGCATGGCTAACATCCTAAATTCAGGCTAATGCAGTCTGAGCTGTCCTGAATTTGTAAGGGTGGAAATAGAAAGTCCAATTTTTAGAAGGGAGGTACATTTTAATCAATTAGAATGTACTGTGTATGATTTTAGTTTGCGCTTGTATTCTACCCTTAACTTCAGGAAAGCAGAATATTGGATGCATTTTGCACTAGCTACATCTCCAGCCAAAGTGGCATTAGGCCTCCCAATATAGCATGGAGTGTTGTGTTTACCTATGACTCTTTTCCTCTAGACTGTAGTTTCACGTGATGGCAACAAGCTGAAGGTCTCTCTCAAGGGAATAGAGTCCATCACAGAACTAGTGGATGCTAACACTATTGTCAATGTGAGTAGACTTCAGGACAATGATTCATGTGGAATGTTGATGTGTTTCTAACGTTTTGTTTTCTTTCTCAGACCATGACTTTGGGCAGTGTTGTTTACAAGAGGACCAGTAAACGCATGTGAATATCTGTACTAGAATAAAAATATTAAATGCATGGATTTTGTCTGTACTTTATCAGAGTGGTTGAAATGGATTTTTCTTATGGCCTTTTAGGTGCAATTGCAGTAGTAACAGCCCTCCAGGCAAAATAAATGCACAAATATAGTGAAACCTCTTTAATGGAAATGTTGTTTCAGTCTCAAACATGAACTGTAAAACTTGAAGGAAGACAAACTAGTTAAAACTGATCACTTCACACAGCTGTAGTAAGGTAATGAATTATCAGAGATGGCTATAATGCTTTTTCACTATGAAAGGTAGTGGAAAGGAAATGTGTTGGTGCACTAAATCTCCACGATGCCAACACTGTAACTGGCCATGACATGGCAGTTTAACAATGTGGCATTCTAAAATTGTACTTTGGCATATCTTGACCTTTTCTTGAAGTCTCCTATTTCCACGGGACTTTCAACCGACTTGCTGTTTCAATAAATACCCTAGCTGTTCATGTGGTGAGCAATGTATCTGTAAACCAAAGATTCATTGCTCTCACTTCCCCTACTGCAGTATATTCCACAAGACAAGAATCCTTGGGAAGACTTTAGGTCAACACTCTTCTTGACAGCTGCTCACTTTCTCCGGTGGAAGAGGTTCTTGATGCCTTCTTGTACAGGTGATGGTTCATTCATCATGGTCATTGGTCTGTTCTTCAAGGCTGCCTCTCTCATACTGTGGTAAACGTACTCATTCTGCTTAAACATCCGGAACTCCATTTCTGTCTGCATGCGCATGGCCTGGAGGGTTGGGGTTAAAAATAGTCATTGAACCAACAGTCAAAAACTTCCACTTGCCTACTACTTCAGTGCCAGTTATGTACGTATTGCTGAATTTTGTTTATTAAAAGCTTGTTTTACTAAGGGTTTACTGTTCTGCTGGCTAGAGTCCCAGTGCCTCACCTCCAGGTCCTTGGTGATTGGATGCGTAGGGCCATGGGTGACAATGAGAATGGCGTAAGCCTTGCAGATCATCCCATGACCAACCTCTATCTCCCCTCCCTGCCAATGCGTAACTCCTGCCCGCATGGTGGCCATGCCCAAGGCTGCGTTGTTTGGGTTGTACAGTTTCCTGTTGGCAAACGTCGAGGTTACATTTTGAAATAACCATGACAAATTGCTAAAACATTAGGGCTTTTTTCCTTCAACCCATTTTTTTAGAAACTTACGACCTAACACGATTCTCCCAACTTCACATAAGCATTTGATGCTTAGGCCTATTCTAATTGAACGTTCAGGTAATGGAGCTAATCTAACACCTAATTCTGATAGCCGTTCTTTGATATCATTTTCTACCTCTGTTGTGCTAAATATAAGCTGTGTTATAGAAAAAGTACACATTACGGCAACTGTCACCAACAGACATTTTGCCTAAACTATGTGGTTGAACACCCGTTTCTGTCGGTGCTCTAGCTATTCTCATAGAGCTAACAAATTACACTAAATGTATAACTCTTAAATCCTATACATACAGCACCGTTAAACCATGTTGCCATGTTTGTCCGTCAGCTTACTCACATGTATCCGTCCACCATTTTGCGTGCACAATCTGAAGCTTCTCCAAAGCACTGTAGATAAGCCTGAACTTCGCTTAATGTGCTCCACATCCTCAGCAGGTAAATGTGAGTGTCAGCCAAGACATTCTCTGTTTTCTCTATGCAGTCTCTACACATCTTTACCACCTAACACCAAAGAAGAGGAAGAAAAATTAAATAGCGGCGGACTACAAAGGAAAAAAAATGCACAGAAAATGCAAATGTGATACAATACCTCATGGTAGTCACCATTTAGACGAGCCTTGTCTATCTTCTCCAGCATTTGAAAGCAATAATCTGTTGCTTCTTTCACTTGCTCCTCAGGTACCTACAGTATGTGATAAATGGGAGAGTCAGTGACCCAAATACAGTGGGCTTAAAGCTGCAACCTAAATTAAAATATATAGTATTGATCATTATAGACTTTAAATGTAAACACTCACTTTTTAAACCCCCCAAATAAAAGAGGCACTGCTTTGGTATTCCAATATTTTTTACAACACAGGCCTGACAACATTTATGTGCTGTCCAAATTAGATTGGAAAGGCCCAGAATCTTACACTTTTCGTAGGCAGATTGTAAATTCTTTAACACATTTTGAGGACATTCAGATTTTTGATGCTCATAACTGATAATATAACTTAGATATAAATCTGAAAAGCAAGATGCAAAAATTGAAATATTGTTCTACGGCCTGTACTTCTGCTATATGCTGGTTAGATATGTAAAATGGTTTGGCCAATGGCGTCACTGTGCTTCCCCTTGTTGAAATGTGGCTCATACCTCCTGCTATTTATAGCTCTACACACAGACATACCATCATCGCAAATACACACAAACCACACACACATTGACAACACATTACTAAAGTGAACTATTTCAGTGTCACGCTATACACGAACACAGCTTTGCGCTCCTTATATTTTCCTACATCTCGTCATTCTATAACTTGAATTGTACAAAAAGCCCTATTCCATACCTTTACTCCATCCACTTCCTTTCCCGCCAGCTTCAAGTCATCCTTGATGTGATTCTTGCAGTGCTCACATGTGCAGTCAAAGAAGTACTGTGCTTTCAGCAGCCTTTGTCTATCTTTTGACAAATTCAGATAGTCCACATAGGCGACTGTCAGCTCCTCTCCCTCTGCGATCTTACCCAAAGCACGCAGCTCGATCCTGAGAAATGGGAAAGTGGAGAAGAGGGGATTTAGCGATCCATGAATTCCAGATAATGCACGCTGAGTATTTTATTGCTTAGATATAAATCACTCTTTTTTTCTCTCATTTACACTTTTTGAACTGACGTGGAGAAAACCACTTCCCATTTCCATAACATTGCTTTATGTTCAGTCAGTGCAAATGGATACAACAAATAGACATCTCTGCATATGTTTGTAGTGACAACACAAATTCTCAGTTTTGGATTTGTGGAATGTATAAAGCAGATATGTACATATCTTTGTGGCAAAAAAATTTCCACAGCAGACTTTAGGTGTTAGGTTTCACCTTAAAAGCGGGAAAAACACACACTCGCACAGCTCTCAGTATGTGACATTATGATGGACAGACACAGGGTGATGCCACATTACTGAGTTAAATGGCAATAAAAAAACATGCAATGTTGATACACTGACACTGCTCTAGACATCACCTTACACTACACTGGTGCCAAGAGGTTCTTTCATATGGGAGGGAGTGAGGTTATGCATGTTGGTAGTTAGGTGGAGAAATAGTGAGGCATTTTATGGGCGGTATAAATCTTTGGCGGCACTTTTATGGATTATACTTAAGAGGAGTTGAGGTAACGCACCTCGGCTGAGAGTGAAACATAGTATTCACGGCAGATTGACTGAAAGACAAACAGGAAGCAGTTTTACACACATTGCAAACAACTTGTCTGCCAACACATAAAGTACACCAGTGGCTCTTAGCTCCCGCTTGGGAAAGCAAGAGTTCATTTCATTTACCTCTCCTGATTAAAGGACTACCGTTAACATCCACATGGCTCTCAAGAACTAGAGCAGAGAACCACTGCTGTAAACATAAACTGCAGCGTCAGTGGTTCTGTTCAGATTATAAATTGTTAATTGTTGTCCTTTTACCTTTTACCTAGGTGTGTGTTACGTACTTGCCGTGGTTGAGAATGACCGTGCAGTTAGGCCAGCAGTCGTGGTTTACCAGACACAGGTTGGGGAAGAGTCCCACCCCTACGGCCTGAAGACCTCTCTGGTCACTCACAGTGAAGCCATTACAGTTTATCTGAGGAAGGTCGACAAAAATAGCTGACCGGAATGTAGACAGACTAACACCAGAGGAAAATGGAGGAGGTTTTGGCAGAATGGTGCCTGGCTTGTCATTCAGCACATTTACAAGTGAGTAACATGCCAAAATTCTTATCTGAGAAAATCGTGGTTTAAAACAAACCATATTTCAAGTCAGATTTTTGACCGCAGGTGTGATTTTATTTCCGGATTGTAACCAATGTAACCATCTTTGTCCTATTCTGCCACTCCCACTCATTTAGCTAATCAAGTTAGGGAAAGTTTAAAAACCACAACACAACTGAATGTTAAACTCGAAGGGAGAAAAGTCTGTCCAAAATGACATGATATGGGACCTTTAACATTAGCAAGGCCCTAAAAAGATTTATGTTAACTACTTTTTTTTAATTTTCTATGTGAAGCTAAGCTACATCTAACAAGATAGCAATGAAATTGACCATAGGGGAGCTGACGCACCACTCCTAAAACATGAGAGATGGTGTCCACTGTGTGCTGCTTGCTTCTGCGTGGCCAGAAGTCCAGGAAGTTGTGGATGTCCACTTTGATCTCCTTTAAATCATCCTCAGGCATGTCGTTAATGTGGTCTTCAAGCTCGTCCACCGTGGTCAGCTGCATGTCCGACACCATGCTGCCTTCTTTGTCAATGCGCCACATCACACGGGCCGCTAGACTGAAATAGTGGATTGAACACGATACCATACAGTTGACAGCCATGTGAAGTTCTGGATGGTCCAGACATGGCTGGTAACATTTAACTAATGTTACACAAACCAGTGGAAGTTCTGTCCCTGGCACAAACAATCGGATATATTTTGACATTTGGTGTAAATGTGTACAGTATGTTCTGTTTACCGGATGCTCTCATTAGGGGCTTTGCCATAAGCTTTGATGGCAGCACATTCATCTTTGTGTTCAGCCCAGCCGGCGCGCTGGCATGTGCGGTCACAGAAATGGGCAAACTTACACTGGCCACAGCGCTGGAGCTTTGGCTGGCTGCGGAAACAACTGTGGCAGATACGATCTGCAAGACTATGGGAGGAGAGAGCAAAGAGAAAATCTTAACTTTATTGGGTGGATGACACCTAAACATATTTACCATGGCATGCCCTTATATTCATGCCTGGACTGCACAACATTAAACCAGTGTTAGGCAGATTATAAAGCAGTTCGGCAGAACTAAAGCTTTTTGGGTTCATCGTATTATACATTACGGTGTATGGGTGGAAAATAAAAAAGGGGCAACACATCAACATGCAAGACTTAAAAGATTTTTCAACCCTACTTTACCATCAGTTTTTCTGTTAATTCACTTGAGCAGATAATTTTCTAGTTTTAAAAAACAAACCAAACATCTGTCCCTTAGAGATTCATTAAATGTCAGCTAGATGTGCTCTCCTTGAGGAGAATACATGACTCAATTCTACAGTTCTGCTATGGCCACCACTGTTAAATTTGAAACACACAAACGCACTCACACATATGCACGCTGACACACGCACATCTAATTACTACTGTACCTGTCAAATACTACAGCAGCCAGGCTTGGCTCTGAGAAAATGACATCTCCAGCCCACATATCCTTAGTGGCCTTCAGACCCCTCCCTTTTCCAGGTGAGTCAAATATTAAAATATTCTCCATGATGGAAAACTGTGATGGTAGTCCTGAGCAAAGAGTCCAGTAGATGAGCTCGTCGGGTTGTGAAAGAGCAGCTAAATGCAAGGCTTGGGTAGCTTGGGGACTCCTACTGTAGATCTGTACTCTCTTTAGATGTATAACAACTGCACATTCCACTCTTAACGTACTAAAATAGCCCTCCACCTCTTGGACCATACCAAGTGACACAGAAAAAGGGTGGGATGGGTATTTAGACCTCTATAACAAATTGTCTTGAGAAGGGCATGTTGTGAATTGTGTCCCTCGATTTGCTTCAGATAAACTATATATTGTATTCGCAGACCTCCTTCATATAATCTTACTTTTTTAATCACTACTTAGGTTTTTAAGCAAGTTAAATAGTAACATTTGACCAACCCCTGTGTGTGAGTGCCAGGTCCTGGGGGATATTTTTGACCCTCAGTTGGGCCTGTCTGTCAAGAGTTAGAAGTGGTGACGGTGAACAGCTGTTGATAGTGGGACAGACTATCTTGTCTGTCTCTCTACCTTGTTCTGGCATCTTCTCTCCCTCTCTAGCTCTGTCTCTCAATTTATATCCCTCTTTCTCGATCTCTCTACTGTATCTCTCATTGCCGGCCCTCCTCTCGCTAGATTTAGTAGTAAGTGTACATCACCTGTATCAAACATTTGACATTTCCTGCCACAGTAACAAACACAAACATGCTTCTTGTTGTTCCGTTTAAATAGCTTTTAACCTGGAAAGCTAGAAAGCTCAACAGAAAGACAGAATAACATATTGGAACATAATTCCAACATGACTTTTATTAATTTTATAGCAGGCGATGGGAATTGTCTAGGTCTTCCTTAAGCTCCTGGAGCAGGGTCCTAAATTATTATGTATGATAGCATACTGAAGAGAGAAGAAAGAAGTAAAAGCAGGAAAGATTAACCCATGGGCTTGTTTATAGTGCAAAACAAACATGTATAGCTAATTCAATTAATATGCTGTATTTCACACAAATCATTGGAAATGTATTGAAATATTAATTTTGAAGGGAAAAAAGGTCATCAAGTTAGATTAGTACAGATGTAGATGTACCATACATACATGGTATCCACTAAACCCAGATGTAAATTTGGTGTCTAAAGGAACCCCTGTATTTTAGCTTTCATTTGATGTAGAGGATCACATACTGACAAAGAATTTGTAACACTAGCACTTATTGACAATTACAGACAACTTTCTCAAATACATTCTCAAATTGGAAAGAAACAGCAGCATAATTAGTCTACAAAAAATAGAAAGGACCAGATTTAAAATTACTGACTGTGTGCAATGTGCTCACATTGAACAGGTGTAAAGTAATTAGCATCCTAAAGGGCAGCTAGAGCACCTGGCACAAGCAGTGGACCCTTTTCACAGCGTGTCAAACAGCTGTGCCGATCAGCAAGCACTTAATCGCCACACCTAAATCGAGCAGACCCACTAAATGTTGTTTCTCACACAAGTATGATTTCCTGTGTCTAATTCCTATACTGTGTATAGAAGTGTACAGTATTTTCACTGCTAAGCTAGCTCGACAAGATGCGGGCAGTAATGACAAATCTAACTTATTCATCCATAGCCTATGGCTGACTGAGTAGTGGAGAATTTTGTGAAAGACACACTTTACGATATTTACTATTTTACCTTATATTATTATAAAACATATCATATTTATGAAAGTAAAATACAAATTCAAGCAACCTTAACCCAGTTTCTATGCATAAAAAAGATCCTGACCCTTTATTAGAGGTTGTCTCTGCCTGTCATCCTGTAGCAGCTTGTAACACGTGTTTTAATCTGTTCAGTTGTTTCATAGTATCTGAATTCATTCTACCCGTGCTTGAAGATTGTGTACTACTGCCCCCTCATGGGAAAAAGCTTAACTGTTTTCTGTGGGCCGAAGGACTCAACCAACCTTACAATGACTGAAATTCTACATATATTTAAAGTATTGTCTTTCACACTTGAAAACTTTTTACTGAAATTGTTAATATTTTTGAAGTCATGTTTCAAGATAGAGAGAGAAGATGGATATTATACTGTATCCCTACCAAAGACACCACTCCTAAAAGAGAACCCACCCTAAACATAATGATCAAGTTATGATTAAAGATTTACAGAGCAACATATATTTTATTCTATTTTATTTTATTTGATTAAACTGTTTTATTTAACCGTATTGTAAGAAAGTGTTATTCTATAGGCTATGCAGCTCTAATAAAGTCAAGTAACAATATGTATTAGGACTTCTGAAATTACTGTATAACACGCAATCATTGGGAGGACTCAAAATAGATGTTGAAGTGGAGGAAAATCGTCAAAAAAAAGTAATCATACTAATATTATATCAAAGGCATGTGTGTAAGCAGTGTTTTGATATTAACAACCTTCTCCATCCATCCATCCATCCATCTATCATCCATCCATCCATCCATAGCTTACAGTACATGCATCTACAGCCAGGCTACATCCATGCATCCATCTTCCGTCAGGTGTACCAAATCCGCAGCCTCTATAGGCCCATTAACCACGCTGGTTGGGTGCCAAAAAGGGGCGTTTCTTTCATGTAGCCAAAGGGGGCGGTGCCAGAGGTGGGTGTGTGTCTCAGCTGATGCGCGCATCAACCGACGGACTCCATCATCAGCATCCGACACTGACAGCGGTCGAAGGCAGCGTCTCCGATATTACGGAATTATTATTAACAACGAGAAATAATCCAGAGCCCGGACGACCTGGACTGACGCGGCTGTCGCAGACATAATAGTGTATTGGGGCTTCCATCTTGGTATCATCATCGGAGCTGCAAATAGTGAGTAGCCTTTGATGATAGACCGCCACAGATGCTACAGTCGGTGAATCAAAGCTACTGCATGATACAACGGCCAATGACACCGTGTATTTTAGCGTTGTATTTAGCAAGGATCACGTGTTTGTGTTGATCGCAACAGAAATGATGGGTTGAAAGCGATATTTGATTCAGGTATTGATGCGGATTCTGTCAAACCGCCCTTGCCGCCCAGGGATGCAGATAGCGAGAGAGAGAGAGAGAGAGAGAGTCGTGAGGGGAGGGGATTGAAGCAGAGCGGCATAAAGACAGTGTAGTGTATTTTACTACTACTACTATCCATCCAAGTAGAAGTAAACCACGAGTAAATGGGTTGAAGAGGGGAAGACCAGTGGCGTGACTGCACTCCACCCCCTTCTATCACTCGTTGTAACGTAATGTAGGCTATGCCGTAAAAGCGTAGTCTTATTCTTACGAACGAGCGGGCGCACGTACACACAGACCCAGGCACACACACGCACTCTTGACATCCACATCTTGGCGATATAGTAGACGGCCTACATGTTGTGTGATGTGAGTCTCATTGTTAAAGTGTTTCGGGGATGAAGCTGTAAGCTACAAAGCGTAGCCATCTTCACGAATCAACACACTGTAGATATCACATCCATTAGCCTACCTCGTTCGGATGCCATAGTGTGTGCACAACAAGATGTTGTTTCTATATTTATAAGTCTTTCCCTCAATACTATATAGGCCTACTGTGCAGGGCCTACAGCATGCCATATTTTTGATAGAGAGATATCAAGACCTGAGGAGAGATATTTTGTTTGTTTTGAAGGTTTGTGGTTGCAGTATATTTAAAGAAGTTTGAGAGTGAAGAAGTCACTTGAGCTAATTTAGAACACTAATATTGATGTATAACCACCAACTACTTTTAAGAAGACGGGTTTTAACCCCATAGCCTACACTGCATCTGGACCAGTGTCCAGAACGATCTCTTCACCCCTGGTTCTTATGTCTGTGAGACAACCACAGCGGCTGTATTCATAAGCCTATATAGCTACTTGTTGTGCAGTTACAATATTGTATAACTCCTTTTGTTTTTCTGTGTTCCTCTAGTGTGTGTGCCCCCACTACCTGCATTAGGTTGTGATGACCCACACTACTTCCAAGTGTATGTGTGAGCCTACCCTTCAAATCCTGACTGCTAACCTTTAATCCCTGACCTTTGACCCCCACTATGGGCAGTGTTGGGAGTGGGGTGGCCGGCGAGCAGGAGTTTGCCATGAAGTCTGTGGGCACAAGGACCACGCTGCCCCGCGCCCCTCCTCTCTCGCGCCGCTGCCCGGCCGACCGAAGCTGCAGCGCCGAGCGCCTGCCCCGCCCCCCGGCGACTATATCCGACGGGACGGCGTCTAGCGATGAGCGGGGGAGCGTTAGTATCGGGACTGCCACTTGTACGGGCACAGACCGGCCTACGGAGACGGCCTCCTCCACCAACACAGAGTGCACCATGACGGCCCCCTCCAACAACAACCACCAGCTGGACTGTGGCAACGTGGCGGCTCGGAGGGAGAGAGAGTGGGAGAGGGAGAGACTACGCGAGAGGGGAGACCGGGGGAGAGACAGGGACCGGGACCGGGACTGGGACAGAGAGCGGCTCGAGAGGGAGAGGGAGAGGGAGAGGAACCGGGAGAGGGAGCGGGAGAGGGTGGAACGGGAGAGGCTGGAGAGAGAGAGGGAGCGGGAGAGGGAGAGAGCCCGGGAGAGGGAGCGAGAGCGCATCGAGAGGGAGAAGATCGAACGGGAGAGGGAGAGGGAGAGGGAACGGGAGAGGGAGCGGGAGAGGGAGCGGTTAGAGAACGAGAGGCACGAGAGGGAGAGGGAGAGGGAGAGGGAGAGGGAGATGCAGGGCGCGGGGCTAGACGTCTGTGGGAATGTTGTGGGCCTGGGGGCGAGCGACAAGGCCGGTGGGGTCATGACTCAGCACCAACACAGAGAGATGGCAGCTGCCAGGGCCGAAGGGGACAACAACCCGAGCGGCCAGAACCCGCCTAACCACAACCCCCCCAAGATCCTGCCTGTGTCTGGGAAACTGGAGCAGGTGATTCCTCGTTCAACTGACCAGGGCCAGGCAGGAACACGAAGCTGCAGTCTCCACCTTTTTCATATTAATCAACGTCAGTGTTTATTGTCAGTGTAGATTGTGTTGCGGTGATAAACGAATGATTAAACCACCTCCCTATTCATGAAAGCATTTCCATTTGCAGTTCAAACAGTTTCTGTAATCTGCTGTCTAGGTAGCTTTAAATATGAAGTTAAATGTATTATACTATATTTATAGTTGTACTTTTCCTGAGTTGTAAAAACGAGTAGTAAGTAAGTAATGAGGGATTTATGCCATCAGCAATTACAATTTGAAGTACATCGCACACAGTTTGTAGGCCTGCACAATATTGGACAGGCCTGGTGTTTGTTTTGTTTCATATGTGTTATACAGAATTGCTTTCCTGACGCATTTACTACATGACAGTAGTGATGGTTGTGCTGTTGTGATGTAATGCTATTTGTTCTTTCAAGTGGGATTTCTGCTCAGACCACAGTCTTCCTAGAGTCTTTATATCTCTTGATTTTCTCTGTGTGTTGCATCTCTCTCATTTTCTCTCTCCCTCTCCCTCTCCCGCTCTCTGTCTCTCTCTCTCTCACGACAGAATAACTCTGGGCTGGTCCGTCCCTCTGCCTTCAAGCCTGTGGTTCCCAAGAGCTTCCACTCCATGCAGAACCTAGTGGGCCAAGCAGGAGGCGCTGGGAGCGAGGGAAAGCCTGAGGGCAGAAATGAAGGGATGAGTGAGGGGAGAGGTGGCAGGAGAGGCAGGGATGGAGGGGGTGGAGACGGAGGGGAGGTCCCAGAGGCCCTGCTCCTTGACCAGGACAGTCCAGTGAGGGGCTGCAGGAAAGAGGGAGGGCCGAGTAGCAATGAGGGAGTGCCAGGCGGGTTGTCCGACTCTGGGAGGAACTCTCTGACCAGCCTGCCCACCTATACAGGTTCTGGCTCTGGTTACGGCCCCCCAGCGGCCCTGGGGCCCCTCAGTGCTTCCACCAGCCACATCAACAGGCTGGGAATGGTGGGGGCAGCCAGCGGGGGCCTGGATAAGCTGGAAAAACCCGGCTACCAGGTCAGTCTGGAACAGGCACACGCCATACACACCATAAAGGCTCTTCCCAGGGACGTTTATGGTTTCATTAGATGAACTGTGGCATCATTGAAAGACTGCGCTAAGTAATTTGCTGCATGCAGCAGTTCTCAAACCTTTACACCTATGACCCCTCACAACTAGTGGTTTATCATAGAGGGGTCACAAGCTATGTAATCACCCATGCAAAAAAGATACTTTTAATAACATGAGAGATAACAAAACAGAATAGTCCCCCAAAAGCATCCCGGGGCCCCCTCAGGGGGGCCCGGACCCCAACTTTGAGAACCGCTGCCTGTTTCTTCCAGAACGGGCTGAGTGCCTCCGACAGCGGGCGCTCCTCCTCGGGGAAGAGCTCGTCGTCCTATCAGCGGCTGAGCCACCTGAGCGATGCCCCTGCACCGCTGCGCCCCTCCCCCTCCTCGGATGACATCATCCAGGACCTGGAGGATCGGCTGTGGGAGAAAGAGCAGGAGGTCAGCCTGCCATGCTTTTACAATTCTAATGCTAATTAGTCCGCACACTTCAATATTTGATTTCCAACTGACAAGCTGATATGCAGACAAAATTCTATTTAAAATATTACAAAATGGGTGTGAGAAAGAATATTATAGTCGATTATGGTAAAGATTGCATCTTTAGTGAATTATCTAATAATTACTTAATCTAATAATTCCCGTGCAGTTGCTCCACAAATTAGTGTTCAAATTTGACAGGAATTTTAAGTGCTTAATTTCTCGTCAACATATTCATTAATGTTGAGACCAACTATTCTCTGTTCTCCTCTTCTTCCTCGTTGCCACCAGGTGCAGCACATGCGCCGGAACCTGGACCAGAGCGAGGCCGCCATCATACAGGTGTTTGAGGAGAAGCAGCGCGTCTGGGAGCGACAAATGGACGAGCTGCGGCAGAACTATGCCTCACGCCTGCAGCAGGTGAGCTAGCGTCTGCTGCACAATAGCATACAGTATAAGTTGTTATGGGGTTCAACAGTAGCAGGTGTACAAGCAGGCGAGTTGTCTCCAATTGGACAAGATCTACTGTAGGTTCCTTTTCTGTTGTAGCATTAGCTACATTCACTTGAAACACAATTTTACAACAAAAGGTATGTATACTGTATATGCTGATTAAAGAAATGCAGCATCGCCTCTTGTATCATCTGACTATGAACATAGAGACATATGACTCCATATTCGCAATAAATGCTCACATAGACACAAAGTACAAACTATTTGGCACAGTGGCTGATAAACAGTAAAGCAAGCTGAAAAGCTGAAATTTGACTGAAATATAATTCACACAATCTATTTATTTCTTGCATTTTATTATATTGATCTAGTAAAGCTTTTATAACCATTAGTAAGTGCTCTATAAAACAGTGTTGTTGACTTACTCATTCTCTATGTACTCTCCACACTATGTGTAGGACATGTACATGTGTAAATTGTGTAAATACTGTAGATGTCTATGTGTTTATTTCTATGTATGTCTGCAGGTTACACGTCGAGCCCAGCGCTCCCAGACTGCCCTGCAGGCCCAGATAACCCGTCTGTCCCAGGACAAGAGGAGGCTGCAGGAGGAAATGGCAGCTCTGCTGGCCCAGAGAGAGGAGCTGGAGAGAAAGTGTCTGGATTACAGGAAGGAGCAGGCCGACATATTACCTCGGCTGGAGGAGACCAAATGGGAGGTGAGACATTCATGTGCATGTGCGTACGGTACGCTATGGCCTTTTATTTCACTACAATTTAGCTACATATAAATGATACTAAGAAAGATGTTGTCACCTCAATCATAACTGATACTGTCTGTTATGAGTGTATGGGGGTAAAGTTGGGGGTAGTGGGGGTAGTGAGGTCAGTTTTTGTTTGTATTCAGATGCATTCATCTTATTCTTAGGATTACAGTGTGATAGAACCAGCCCTAAACAGCTTTTTAAGTGGAAGTTAATCATTTTTATAGAGCATTTGCCTTCCTACTCTGCCTTCCACTACAGTACAGGCTCAGCCCACTTCTGCTGCCTGACTGTAATGTATGCAAATACTGACAGCTACATTGTTTATCCACCTGTGCACTGGTAATGTGGCAGGTGTGCCAGAAAGCAGGGGAGATCTCCCTTCTAAAGCAGCAGCTAAGAGAGAGCCAGGCTGAGGTTACCCAGCGAGCCGGAGAGATGGTGGCCCTCAGGGGCCAGCTGAAGGAGCTCAACGCCCAGCTCAGAGAACGGGAGGAGGCCATGCTGGGCCTGAAGGACTCCTACAGCTCCAAGAGCCGCGAGCTGGAGAAGTGCGAGGGAGATCTGAGGAGGACTCTGTCAGAGGTTTGGAGAGATGACTTCTCACACACATGCATGCAAATACATATTAAATATACTGTGCATACAGAAACACACCAATCTATCAAACGCTTGACTAAAAAGAGGTTTTGTTTCATGGTTTATGTATGAGGTAATGTCCTCTCCACAGGTGTCTCTTCTAAGAGAGAAACTGGGTGTGTTTGAAGCAGAGGTTCTTAGTCTGAAGCGGGCGCTGAGTGAGGTGGGCCGAGGACAGGAAGTGGTCCTCAGCCCCAACTTGGCAGCGGCTGGGTTACTGCCGCCCTGGGGAGCACTGCACTGCCCACGTGCCCCCTCCGAACCCACATCCACCCCCCTCACCTCCACCTCTGACACCCTGCTCAGTCTCCAGAGTGATGAGGCCAAAGCCCAAAGGCAGGAGGCCCAGAGGCAGGAGAGGCAGCAGCGCGAGGAAGCCCAGTGGCGCCAGGAGGCCCACATCACCCAGGACATGCACATGCGCCAAGAGGCTCACCTGCGCCAGGAGGCCCACCTCCGCCAGGAGGCCCAGCTGCGTCAGGAGGCCCACCTCCGCCAGGAAGTCCAGCTCAGGCAGGAGGTCCAGCTACGCCAGGAGGTGCAGCTACGCCAGGAGGGTCAACTCTGCCAGGAAGTGCACCTGCGTCAGGAGTCTCTGGCCCACCGCTCCCTAGAGGGTCACTGGGAGGAAGCGGGCGACCTGCGCAGGCAGCTGGAGCAGCTGCAGGCCGCTCTGCGGCTGGAACGCCAGCAGCGGGAGCGCCAGGCCCTGAACTTTGACCAGGAGCGACACACCTGGCAGGACGAGAAGGAGCGCGTGTTGAAGTACCAGGCACAGCTACAGCTCAGCTACGTGGAGACACTGCAGAAGAACCAGGCGCTGGAAAAGCGCATGGGACAGTTGGGAGCCAAAATGGCCGCCCCCTCCACCGCCACCCCTTCCCCTTCCTCCTCCTCCAACTCTCCGCCCCCACCTCCGGCTATATCCCCTCTGTCCCCGCCACCCCAGGCCTCTCTCCCTACCCCCATCGCCCTTACCCTCTCCCCGCCCTGTGAGGATCAGAAGGGGCCCCCATCTCTCCACCAGCTCGCCCCTCCCTGGGCAGGACCCACACGCCTTGAGAGGATAGAGTCCACTGAGATATGAGAACGGCTCCATGCGACAGCTACTCAGACCCGCTCCTCACACAGAAATACACTTCCACCATTTCAGCCTGCAATAGAAAAAAACCCTAAAAAACAGTAGGCTACAGTTTTTAACAAACATGCGATACTGTCACATTACCACATAGTACAGTTGAGAGCAACTATAGACACTAAACAGTGACAAGAGATAACAAAAACACATAACTTAATTTTTATAAAACCTGTAGTTGCTCGACATAATCAGAGTTCATGAGAAGAGTGCTACACTTGTGGACGGCAGTGAAAAGCATGGCAATGCTTAGATTACAGCACTACAACATGGGACATTTGAAGCCCATACTAGAAAAGTAAATCAGGGATATTGTCAGAAATCATTACCGAGAATATTATGCGGTATTTATTCCTTGTGAGTGCGTGTCAGTGGTAATGTAAAAGTAGAAATAGTGGCTAGAATGTGGGATGTTAATTTGCATTTCTGGCCAGAGAGCGCCTTATTCAACGCTTAGAGCATTTTTCCCAACGCAATGGTCTATCACTGAGAACAGATGAGAAAACATTTAAAAGATCATCCTTTCCACCAATGTTATCACCCATGACTAGATTATTATATTTAAATCTCAGCATATGTATAGGATTAGACTGATATGTGAGGTGTTTGTAGAGATGTGAATGGTCACAGTCTGATTTGTGATTGAATGTTCAGATCATATCACGCAGTCATATCAGACACAGGGTTTACTCTGCATGACGCATCCAAATAGATCAATAAGACCAACAGAGTTTATGTTTCATACAGATGAAATTAATCGTTTTGGTAGATAATCAACCCCGTCGATGAATGGTCTAATAAATTCAGGGATGTTGGAGATGCTAGTTTGCCTTCATTGACTAAGGATTAACACTAGAGGTCACCAGAGAGCTTCTACGGTGGTTCATTCTCCAGTAAAAGTCGATAGAAAACGGTTTCTCACCTTCACAATAAACTGGGAAAGAGTGCAATGAAAATATTAACGGAAGCACACAATCTGAATAAAGTTAATATAATAACGTTCACTTTGTGCATTTACAAAAAAATTGATAATTCAGTCAGTATCCCCAAAGTTCAGAAAATATTATGGAATGTATGACATATAGAAAAATATGTTTATAGTAGTTTTAGATTACGCGTGGGAGTGTGTGTGTGTGTGTTTGTCTGTGTATGCGTCCGCTTGTATCCCTGTATGCGTGCATGCATGTGTGCGAGTGTGTATGCATTTGAAAAAGATAGGCCTACAGCTTATGAGATTGAAGATGGACTAGTGGCAATAGAGCAGGGAGGCTATATGTTTAGAGTGAAGGGAGCTTTAAGTACAGTGCACTGTACACTGAGGCTTGACATGGTGACTTTGTGACTGAGATTTCAAACTGAGGAAAGGCAAAAGCCTAAAAATACATGTTTATCCTGTTCTGAGAAATGCTTTACTTTACTCTGAAGCTAATTTAAGATTTGTCAGGGTAGACAGAACTGAGAAAATCGGACAAGTGAACATACAGCCTTTGTAAAGGGGGGCATTCAGGCTTACTGCACTATGCACTGTACTGCACAGGAGATCCTAGATGTACAGTGGACTCTGATGTGAATATCATGGCTTTTATATGTGTTGTTTATGCCAGCATACAAAGATGTTGCTTAAGAATAGTATCACTCATGTATTACATAGTATTATCATCTTTATATCATCTGTTATTATATTATGGTGAATTGACAAAGTAACTATGTGCCATTTGAACTTTCCTTTTCTTCTTTTTTTGTAAACTGTGTAGATAGCCTGTTGGCCTACCATATTGCTGCAACTGCAATCACAGCAACCCTGTCCAAAAATGCTGTTCCTTTTGATGTAGATGATAAATGTGTTTTTTGTTTTGTTTAGAGAACAAAATGCTACCAATTTTATACATGTTTCTAATTTATTGTTTGCGTTTAAGTTACTCGTACTGTTCTGGCTTGATTAATAAACATCCCTTCGCTAAACTCAGTAAAACCAATAAAGACGTGAATCACTCGTTGATCAGACTAGTTATACTGGTTATTACTATTATTACTGAAGGGTGAGTTTATATTGGCTGAATGGCCGTACACCACTGTATAACCCATAACATGTAACATGATCACTGCTATCACATATACATATTGAATATTAGATTAAATTGCAATGTATTTATCCCTGTGGAGACATCATGGGTAGATGCAAAGACATCACAGTTCTGTCGCTGATACAAATCTGAGCCACAAGGTGGTGTAGTGAGCAGGGAGGCCACGTCCAGGTTGTAGCCCCTAGTGTCTGGACATCTGCACTGCCTATTGATAACTATTTAACAACAGATTGTATAAAAGAGCTGTACCCACTCTACTCAAGGACCCACTGCTGCAGTGCACCTTTCTGTTTTCATTCTCCTCTCTCCCTCTCTCTCTCTCTCTAGAGCAGGACAAAATATTATATAGGTATAAATAGTTCAAATGAAAATGTGTGTGAGAGAGAGTCCACTCAACTTAATGTGAATTTGAATTTACAGTCATTAACTTCCACTATATGTAAACTCGCACACCGACTAGTTAATTTGAGGGATCGTGTAAAAACAATTTAAAAAAAATATTTTTTGTGTGCAATATTGAGGTGATGGTGCATTACATTTAGGGCATTTAAATTTCGAATTCACTTTACGTGAATGCTAATCTGCTCAGATATATGATATATTTGAGCAGATTAGCATTCACGTAAAATACATTTTTATACACATTTGAATACATATATGTATTTAAATGTGTATAAAATCGTATGCTTATGCAGTTTGCCTTTATATTGTGTACAGGCGTTGAGGTATGTCCCTTTATACTTTCCTTACGCATACGCGGAAGTAACGTTAATTCCGTGCTATTCTCTATGGTGCTGATAATGGTTTGCTCAGAAAAACATTGAAAGTTTAAGGACATCCAGTTTCCAAACTTCAAAAAGCAATTTAGAAAACAATTATATTTTCACGAAAGTCGCTACAAGGAATTCGACCTCGGAGTTACCTTGCTACAGTAACTTACCTAACAAGTAACGTTAGGCTTTTGCTAGCTGCTTTATTTAGCTAACCAGTCTGGTCGGGTTGGGTGGCCAACAGTACTTCCATATAGCATATTGTTGTCAATGTAACGATAATAACGAAGCTCAAATGTACAGATATCCAGGTATCGTATCTTCTCATTTACCATTTGTTGCCATCGAGTCTCTTAATGCTAGTCATCAACGCATCCGAGAAACTGCACATCAAAATACAGGGAATTGTTGCCAATTTTCCATACACAATGTCAAAGGTCTCTGTTGTGTGAAATCGTTTTAAGAATTAGCTTGTTCCGTGACATGTTTGAACCAATTATATGTCAGTGTAGCATTGTGGAGAGGTCAGAGGTGACAAATGGTTGTGTAGCCCAATGAGTCATAGTTTACCTTGACGTATAAGATAATGAAGTGTCTTTGCTGAAATAATTGGACTGAGAAATACTTCTATTCACAGGTTAAGAATATGGTTGTGAACCTCTGCCTGCCGCACTTTCACACTACAATCCACTGCAACAAGGTACAATGCATAATGCAATTGCAAGGCTATCCATCATTGCATAACATTCAAGGGTGCTTCAGGGTTTTTCATTAGTAACTTCCCCTGAACTACTGTAGTTGTAACACCTCTGCCAGGTGCATAATCACAGCACACACATTCAATCATTTGGATGGGTTCTTCTTTATAACATGTTACATTATCATTATTCTATTGTACTGCACATTATTTTATTTACATCTTGTCATCATTTTATTTCATACTATTTTTATTTTATACTGTTATTACTGTGTATTGTGCTGCTGTAACATGACAATTTCCCCTGCGGGATTAATAAAGTATCTATCATCATCATCATCACATACAGTACCATGACCTGTCACATGGCAAGTTTGTAAAGACCAGGAAGATGATATGTGAGAGATTAAATCACAACTGACCTTGCTATGTCCTGAGATCGGTTTTAGAATGACATGATGGCTGTACCTTTCTTTGTCCCCGGCAACCGTATGAGTTTCTTTCACTCTTTGAAAGATTATTAAATATTTATTAAATATGTATCTGTCTCCGGATACGTACTACCTATATGTTTCTGCATTACCGCCTTCTCTTTCTTTCTAATATTTGTAATCTAAATTCATTTACGGTCCTTTCATTTGTTTACCTTGCCAATGAAATGTTAACTTAAACAAGACAAACTTTGAAACTTTTTTGTTTTATTTTTGTACATTTTCTCACATCTTATACAGTTATGTGCAGATGGTTATGATGTTACCAACCTTTTGTCTGCTGACACTGCAGTCCGGAGGAGGGGGTTCAAGCTGGAATACTTCCTGCGTCCACCAGTACAGGTGAATGATGGTCTACGGTCACAGCAATAACTTTCATACTGTCTTCCATGAAATGTTTCAACTCTTCCTACTCTTCCCAGGTCACTCTCAAGTTTGGCTTCCAGGTGGAGGTGTGTCGTGTGGATGTGGAGCTGTGGCCTTGGGGCATGGACCGGGGTCTCACCTGCAAGAGACTGGAAATCAGCACTAGCTCGCTTTCTCTGGGTTGCCACACTCCCAGCCATGCCCAGCAAAAGAACCAGGCGGATCACTCCTGCAATGAACAGGGCCATGAAAACCATGAGCAGCATAACAGTAGATACACGTCTAACGGACACCAGTGCTGTCTTCAAGCACACCAGCAAGCTCATGATCATGAGAGCCAGCACACAGACCATGCTGGCCAGAGGACCCAACAGTCAAACAGTGAAACCGCTCAAACTGAGCCAGCGTTTAAACTGGTTGGCCGCTGTGAACTGAGGGAAGAAACTCGGGTCTGCTTCTCTAACACGCACTTCCGCCCCCGGCCACCCTTCACCTCTACTCCCCACTCACAGCCTGCAGACTGTCGGCAAGAGGAGTTGTGGAGCAGGGGCCTGCTTTCCCTCGGTTCCGTCAGGCAGCTTCGTGTATGTCTACCCTTTGGCGGAGCTGCGTCTGCCCTGGGGCTGAAGGCTTTGGCCGTGTGGGGCCAGCCGGCTCGCTGCTGCCCTGCACAAGAGGTGGAGCGGGTCTGGAGAGCTCATGAGGCCAGCCAAAGACAACTACAGCCAAAATATTTTGCCTCATTAGTCAACTCACCAACTCTGTCAGCTGTAACGACGCCTAGGTGTGTACTGTATAACAGAAGTGCTCTTTGATTAAAGGAAATTATTGCATGCAGGGTAATGTAGAAGTTCGTCAAATTATACTTTACTCTTTTAGTTAGACTGCGAATCTGTGTGGCAAAAAAATAGTAATATTTTGGCTTCTAAAACAGCACGGTGTGCTGTTTCTGTAACGATTTATATTGGGGGGAGGGGAAAAGGCTTAGTTAATGATTTTACAAAAGAATGAGTTAATAATAATAATGATCTACTCCCCATACTCTCAACACTCCAACCCAGCTCTCCATCCGTGCCAGAGGAGTTCCTTGACCCCATAACCCAGGAGGTAATGACTTTGCCCCTGCTCTTGCCCAGTGGAGTGTCTGTGGACAGCACCACCCTGGAGGAGTGCCAGAAGAGGGATGCTACATGGGGTCGGCCTCCCAGCGACCCCTTCACGGGAGTCCCTTTTAACGCAGCCTCCCAGCCCCTCCCAAACCCTCAACTAAAAAGCCGCATTGATCACTTTATCCTCCGGACAGGGGTGGGGCTTAGAGAAGGGACATTGGGGAGACGGAGCGAGGGGGAGAAGCCCCACCCGTCAAGACTTTTAGCTCCTAGGGTTGAAGGAGAGGGCCAGCCTGTTACGGGGGTAACCAATCATGCCACCCAAGATGATTGTATCAGAAACAAAAAGAGGACTATGCAAACTGCTGAGAACAGATCAGAAGAAAATGGCAATAGTGCATCATGCTCGCAGTCTAAAAGGTCCAAGCATTGGTGTAATACTACATCACACTCAGACTTTAGTAGAGTCAACAAGCAAGCTATAGGCAACACTCACCCTAAAAATTCTCTGGCACCCAGAGAACCATCAAGCTCTGTTAGAGCTTGTTACATGGATAAGCAGCCACTTCAAGAACAGGAGAGTCCAAGAACCGATGCAAACTCCAGTGAGTAGCAGATAGAGAAATCCAGTATTTGCCATATATCCTATTATAGTGAAATGATGCTCTTTTTAAATGTCACTATTGTTTTTTTCACAAATGGAAAATCTCTCTTGACTCAAAATATAACATTTTTTTGTTAACTTCCTTTACGTCTACCCGTCTGTCTGTTAATTGGTGTGCGGACTTCTGTGCCTCTGCTATATGTAACCACAGCTCCCAGTAGCAGCTCCCATGAGCAGCAGTTGTCTGACAGCCTGGATGAGGCCCTATTATCTGCTCTGCACGGTCGACCCTCCTTCACCTCAACCTCCTCCCACCAGAGACGGGGTAGGACTGACAAAGAGCCCCCTGACACCTCACAACAGATGTTGGGCTCAACAGGTAGGCCCTATGTGGTTTGAATCAGAGACAGGACTGACTGATACAGTGGCAGTTTGTCCCTGAAATATATCGATTCTAGTTGTCTCAGATCAGTTAGGATAAGTGTGAAAAACTGTGGTGTGATTGGTTAATTCCTTGTTTTTTCCCCCCCCAGATGAGAAGATGTGTTCTGCATGTTCCTGTTTCCTCTCTCTCTATACCACATCTACGTCACCTGCCTACCGCCTACCCTGTGCACACTTATTATGCCGCACCTGCCTTCACAGCCTATCGCGACCTCTAAACTCTGTCGCCATAGTAACAGCCAGTCACGTCTTGTGTCCCAGCTGCCAAAATGCAGCCCCCTGTGGCGATATCACACGTGTGCATCACTGACTGACCGCGGACATGCCATCCGACCAACCGACGCCCTTGTGCGAAGGAATACGGCAGAAAGTTTATGTCAAAAATCTAATGCCACAGGAACGTACTTTTGGTTTGCTTTAATGTTTGTGATCATGTTGAATATGGTAAATGAATAAATATTCACAGCTGCACATTGGACTATCTCTGGGCATTTGTGACATCTCTGCCGCCCTGTTAGGAGAGAGGGAGGATCATCATACTACTGAAGCACACCTAGGTTGATTATTATTTAAGGGTGCTGTTGCAGCACACTTGGCCCTCTTCTCCTCCCTGGTGCCACTTGATTGTTTGTTTACCATACATGTTTCATTACACTCCTTGCAAACATTGCTCATTACAGACTCGCACATCCCATTGTATTCTTTCTTTTTTAGTTTATTTGGATTGTTTGTCGTTTAGTTGAATAAATTGTTATCTTTTCATTTATTCCCGTGTGGCCTCCCAATTGTTTTTTTGCGAACTAAGAGCCAGTTTGTAATGTAATGGGGGCTCGTTAAGTTAGTAATTTGGTATTGTAGCTTGTTACTAGGAGTTCATAGAATATTTTTTCTTGTAGGATTTGCTTTTGGGACTTGGTCTTACTGTCTAGGACTGATGGCTGACTTTGGTTGGGCTGTTTTTGTGCAGTCATTGAGTGCCATTTGGTGCTACTTGTTCAGCAATCTTTGTATATGCCAACATTTTTGGGAGTGTCACGTGATTGTGGTTGCTGTAGAGAAGTTTATTGTTTTTTTTTGTCCACCGTTTGGGGCCCTTGCTATCTTTGTTTTATCTTTGTCTTATCAAGTCTGTCTTGCCAATGATGATAGCGGTTATCTGTCTTGCAGTAAGGTGGTGAAAGAAAAAAGGCAATTTTCAGCTTATAGGAACCAGGTCCCCTGGTAGGCTACAGTCACTTGTTCTCAATAGAACAGTCTGGTTTTCTCTTTAGTGTGGTGAACACTGCAGTTAGAGCCAATTTGTCAACTGCCTCGGGAGCACTTCCTTGGACTCAATGTGATCACTGAGTTTCATTTGCAATTTTGTTTCTGATGGAACTAGTGCATAAGTACCCACTGCCAGTATCTGCACAAAGGGTTGAGTAAATAAGTAAGTTGATATAATTATTAGTGAGAATAGGGTTGGGGCTGTTACCTTTTTTTTTATTTTTTTTTATTTTGTAAGTCTAAGGTCATTCAGTCTGATAAAGGTTCCAATTTTACTTCTCACATGTTTGCACAAGTGTTATAGCAGCTTCAGGTGATGCATAATCAGTCCTCTGCACATCACCCTCAGTCTCAGGGGGCGTTGGAGCGGTTTCATTAGAAGTTGCTCCTGTGTGTCTATTGTACAGAGCTTGATCGTGACTGGGAGGAAGGTTTTCCGTGGTTACTGTTGGCTGCTAGGGAAGTGGTCCAGGAGAGTACTGGTTTTTAGAATTTTAGCCCAAATGATTTGGCTTTCTCAGGGCTCTCAGGGCTGCTAGTATGTTTGCGGTTTGCGCCTCAGGGCTGTTCCTTTTTTGTTATTGCACTCCAGGGCTGCAAATTTTGTTTTTGGATTTTATTTTTGTTTTTGTGTGCTGAATATTTTTGTATGTTTTGTTTTTATATGTTGCATTTGCACCTCAGGGCTGAAAGTTTTTGCGTTTTCATTTTGTTTTGTGCTGTATGATACATGGAGGTCTAAGGAGTCAGCACAAAGTTTATGTAAATGTCTTTTTGTCAAAGACTCTTTTTAGCTTGTGAGATGGCCAAGGAGAACCTGGAAAATACCCAAGTTAAGATGAAAGGTCTTTATGATCAGCGTTACCTGTCTTAAGTGTCCCTTTCAAGCAAAGTTAACTGGTCCATAAACAGTGGTGAAACTAAATTATCTTGTTGCCACTCCTGGAAAAGGAAAAGGAATAGGAAAGCTATAAAACTTTGATGTAAACTTGCTTGTCCTATTACAGTCGACCATCTGAAATGGTTTCTTTTGAGTTAGATGCTGATTCACTTAGTCAGTTCAGCCATTTCTGTATCTCCAGTTCCTGGAAGTCTCTTTCCCTCATCCTTCACACAAAGACAAGAGCTTAGTTTTTGATGTCTTACTAAGCCGTTTGAAATACTGACATGTTTGCAAACATGCATGTTCTGTTGGGTCATTTGAATGGTTGTCAAAGGATGGGTTATCCTTCTATCTTTTCAGTTACCCCCACTCGTACACACATCATTGAACTTGATGTTGATGTTGTCCTCAAAAACAAGGTACCACCTTGTAACCTTTACCATAAACCAAAAACCCGATCTACATTAGAAATGTTCCCTGTAAAATTAATACATTTATATTTTTGTTAATATGTAAAATAAGATTATGACCTACCCCCCCCCCCCCCACCCCCCCCACCCTCATGTATGTACTGTATGTCCGTAGTTTTGGGAGTCGTGGATAACCAACTGCAAACCATTGCTCTAAATCATAATAATACATTTTTGCTTCACCAGTCAAAACAGGTAAACCTATGATGCCATATCTCTGACGGCAGCAGATTTTTTTTTTTAAAAGGACACCAATGAAAGAAGAGAATGTTAGAACGTTAGTGTTATTTGGCAGATAAAAGAAAGGCCTTGCTCACGTCCTTCTGTCTTGCTCCATACCACTCAGAAAACAGTTGTAGTTTGTTTCAGCCTTGTCTCGAGCTGTGTCAATAATAAAAAGCATTAGAAAAGCACAATGACTTGGCTGGGCAGTGAGGTGCCGAGCGAAAGAGGCCAATGAAATGTTAATGGCAGTGGATCAAGGCAGTGTGGTTATGTTATGGGAGGCAGCCCATGTCCTTTCTAAAAGCAAGTTCTCCCCTCGGCCTTATTCTTAAACTATATTACTATATGTCCTTTGATGGTTACAGGTGGTCTTACCTTACCTAAGTCAGGTGGATGGAGGCAGCCATTGTAACGTTATGTAGATTCCAAAGTCTTGACATCAGCATTTTAATTGAATCATCTAACTTTTACCTGTTTTTAAAATGAATAAATTTCTCCTTGTGCAACACTCTTCTTTGCAACTCTATCTGACATTGATACCCACATTTATCACTGAGGTAAGGCTGTATCTATGAGTAATTCTACTTTCTGAAGTTGTTCCTTCCATCTCTGCCTTTTATTATTCGCTTAAATGCTCATTTGGGTTATATCCTTGCTTAAATGGGCAAACCTGGTCATGAAAAGGGAAGTGGGTATTATTCTGCACCCTCACAAGTAGCACAGCTGTTTATACTGTATGTTGGTTTCCATGGCAACATGGCGCTTTATCAAGGTCGTGATCCTATATCCGTTTAAAAAGAGCAAAGACAAACGAAAGTCTTAAGATGAGAAAAAAAAAAGATAAAAAAAATAACATAAATCGTCATAACTTATCATTACCTACATATCATTACTTGTTAGAGCTACCGGACTTTAGTAATACATAAAAGTGGTAAAACAAGATGATTTTAGATAATACTAGATAACAACTTTTAATACCATTTAGACTATTTCATAATGTCTGGAATTACGGAGACCAATTTCTGTTTTATTTATTGCAAGACAAAGCGTGAATACAATCATTTTAATTAAAGGACCCTGCCCTATTTGTGTTATATGGCTTAGTTCTCTTCTGTGCAACATCATTTGTCATCAACCGTTTACATGTTAATTAGCAGCACAACATTTAATCAACAGAACAGAACCTTGAGCATGCAATAAAACATTTTCAAAAGTGTGATTAATACACATTTATGTCTATCTCAAATGCTAATCACTTTGCCTAATTTCTCAGTTAAACATAATTGTTGTAATTTTGGATGCCCTGATGTCATGTCTTGGTTAAATCATAGTCTCTCCAACATCTCATTGGGACAATGAACAGTTATTAAAATCGTATCTGTGTTAATATATAGCCTATGTGATGACAGCTAGCAAGCCTACACATTAGTATGACCATCATGAAATGCGTTTAATAAATGAGCAATTAAGGGGATTTGAGCTCTACTCCAATTGGTCATTTTCTCTTTTACCTGTACACTTACTGATTATATAATGGATGACTGTAATTGAGAACAGTTATGCAGGTGTTGTGCAGGCCTGAATTCACAAGAGGCATCTTCTGCTTTCAGGTACATAGCTGTTTTCTTGTGTAGATTTTTTAGAAGGTGCATAAGTGATGCAGAGACATATCTTGCTCGACCTCTACCCCCCTCCCCCCAACTCTCTCCCTTTCTCCACGCACTCCCTCTTTTCCTCAGCCCTATGCGCGCTTAGAGGTGCGGCGCGCGGTGGAAAGAAGAACACCTACGTCAGATATGAGTGTCAATGTGCCTATAAGTAACGGGTCGACTCGGACAGATCTGTCAAACATCTCTGAGGCGGAGGATACACCGGTATTTCCTAACGAACCACTATAGCGATGCAGCACTCCATGTTTCCTCTGTGCGTCCTGGGACTCCTCGCGTTCTCCTCTGCATGCTACATCCAGAACTGTCCTCGCGGAGGCAAACGCGCTCTTTCGGAAAGTGAACTCAGACAGGTGAGGATTGGAGCATTACCAGAACACGTACCACACTTGTGAAACTTTTTTTTTTTTGTGCTTTAACTATTATTCTTTATTTTTGAATTGTTTTGTGTTAAAGTGCGTCTCTCTTCTATACTTCTCCTCCAGTGCATGTCATGTGGCCCTGGGGACAAGGGCCGTTGCTTCGGACCCAGTATCTGCTGTAGTGAAAGCATGGGTTGTCTGCTGGGCTCCCCAGAGACAGCTCAGTGTGTGGAGGAGAATTACCTCCTCACCCCCTGCCACACAGGTGGGCGACCTTGTGGCTCTAAAGGGGGGCACTGTGCGGCTACTGGTGTCTGCTGTAACTCGGGTAATGTGAGCTGACCTACTCATTCCCACATTCAACCAAGTTATTGAATTGATATGCTCCACCTGGGATATGTGCGAAGATCATTGGGCCGAGCTTTGGCTTGTCTTCAAATTTGCCCATTCCCAAGTAACTACTGTATAAATAAAGGTCTCTCTTTATGTCTCTTCTCCGACAGAGAGCTGTGCTGTAGACTCGGACTGCCTTGGGGAAAGCCAGGGATCAGAACCAGGCCAGGGATCCACAATCAAAGGGAACTCACCTACAGAACTGCTGCTGCGGTGGCTGCATTTTGCCACCAGAGGGCAGACTGAGTACTGATAACACGGGTACCTCCACCTGCCTTATGTTCCTATAAGTATAGGTGTGAAGATCTCTATTCCTTAGAAAATTAACGGAGAAAGACGATCTTAGGGCTAAGATGCTTTAGGAATTTCTGACCTAGCATATTTAAATTCAATTCAATTAATTCTGACCCTACCACTGTGGTAATATCTGTAGGAATAGAACATATAGTGATAGAAAGAGACATACGTGCATCTTGTTTTTGTGCCAGTGAAATTTTACTTTATACTGTAGGACAGTTCATGTTAGCAAGACCCTGAACGAGGAATCATACAGATTTTGGGGAATTGCATTTGTAAAGTAGTTTAACTAATTTTAACAAAAGTTTAAAAAAAGCATTGCATGATTGTTTCCAAAATGTACTGTAATGCACATACTGTAGACATATTTTATTTTGCTTGATTAGCTTTCACACATTTCTGAGCTGCAATGTAATTGTGTAAGGTTTGACACAAAACACTGTAAATAGTATATGGGGTACGATATGGAGGCTGAAAGATATTCATGTATAAGAAACATTATTTGATGAATTCTCATTATTGTAAAGTGTAAAAGAAATGAAATCCAACTGCACTGTAACATCAAGCTGCAAAATGACCCAACTTGATCTTGCCTGAGGTTCTTGCTGTTATGATACTGTATAAGAAAAGAGGAGCAACAATACAGATTATATCACTGCCAACAAATGTGTCTTCAATTCATTTTCATGGCATGTGTTGTTGGTTTTAGCCTATCAATATTGATCATCATAGTTGTTTTTAAATGTATTTATAAATTTCCAGCAAAAGAAAACCACCTCCCACTCCCTTTACAAACGTCATTCCATAAATGTCATTCAACTTTCAAAGGTTTTGGAGCATTAATTGTCCTCCTATTTAATTTCTCCACCACCACTGTGTGGGTAAGTTCAGAAAACATATAAATGTGTCTTTTGTCAGATTAACTGCGGCAGTAATGTCAGTAAAGATTTCTCAGTCAGGTTGATGCATGTTAAGAATAACTGGTTCATGAGCAATTAACTGTTCCCTTACATATTATTGAAACTATGCTGGGAGACCAAAGACCTCACAGATAGTTTTAAAAATGAGATATCTTTGTTTTGAATTATCCCATGCCAAGATGGCATGGAATCATTTAATGCTCCATCAATGCTTTTGTATGGAAAGACAAAAGGTTGCAATGACTCAAACAAAACATATATAAAATATGCAACGGAAAGAACCAAAGAAAACATCCTTTCTGTAGCCTACAAGTTATGACACAAACCCTGTCATTTAAAAGAACTCAGGTAGTTCTAGCCAAACATTAGAGTACCAGATTTACCAGTTAGAAAATGCAGATTAATTCAACCATACAATCAGTGAAACTCCCTGAATAAACTGTACTTATTATAGGATATCTTGGCTAAAACTGGTATTTTCAGTCATTCAGTTCTGTAGATTTTTGAGTTTCAAAATATCTTAAAATTAATATGAATTCTGAATATCACAAGCATTTTAAGCAACCAATGTTTCAATATTAAATATTTTTGCCAGTTAATGTTAAAGTTAGTGGTCAGGGTGGTTGACTCCAAGCCAAAAAGGTCCTGCGTTTGATCCACGACATGTCTGGCCTACCTGTAAACATGGGCAGATTATGAGACCATGCCGGACCTTAATCTCCCATCACTGCACCTGGGGTTGATTGTGGGTGGGTTTATATGCTTGGGGCTGCAGGGTTTTAGTTGTCGGTTATTGTTTCGTCATGTATGCTGTGAATACAATTAAACGCTGAGCAGAGTCTCATGTTTTGCTATTTTCATGTTTTAGTGTTGTGTTTGATCTGCACCTGCACTCACCACCTAAAACTATGTTACAATTTGTCAACAGCTGAATAGATCATACACCAGTTGTCGTAAGCAACCAACATTCTGTTAGAATAATAATAGCAGCATGTCACAGTGCCAACCTAGTTATTCATTTTACAACATACACTGCCTATTAAAATATCATTAAATCCTCAAAATATATGCGAACAGCCTGAATATCTGCACAGTACTACATTTAATTTTCTAAGAGCTGAACTAAAGAATGAAAGGGTTTTTTTTATTTGTATTTTTTAAAATAGAGATTGAAAATAGAGCTGGAAGATAGATCGAAATAGAGAATTTCATTAGTGGGAGCGTAATGAGGTAGAGCGGTCAGTGGCCACAAGAGACTTAAGGCCCAGAGGTGGGCCTTAAGTCTCTTGTGGAAGATGGGTAATGAATCTGCTGTCCTGGCCTTGAAACCAGACTGGTGAGGGTCCAGGAGGTTGTGTTATGAGAGATAGGAGGAAAGTTGGTTAGAGGGTTTTAGATTAGAAGGAAAGCTGTGGATGTGTCCAGGGTTGGTTTCTTGAGCAGCAGTCTGACTCTAGCTGTTTTAAAGGTAGCTGGGACCAAGGCTGTGGACAGAGAGGAGCTGATCAAAGAGGTGAGGAATGGTAGGACATCATTTGAGATGGCTTTTGGATAGGGTCAAGTGGGCAGGTGGTAGCCCGGTTGCCCGGTTGGTTACCATCAGTGTTTTGACCTCTTCTGTGTAGAGGGAGGAGAAGGCGTTTAGATTACTGAAAGGCGGTGTGAGAGAGAGAATAGAGGGAGGGGCAAAAGAACCGGCTAATCGCATTTACTTTCTTTGAGAATAAGGTTACAAAATCATCAGCTGACAGGGAGGATGGAGGGAGAGGGGTGGGGGGTGTTAGGAGAGAAGAAAATACAGAGAACTGTTTCCTGGGGTTGGAGGAGATTGAGTGTATTTTGGTTCGGTAGAAGGTAGCTTTGTAGATCACGCTGGCCTAGAGGTGAGTGGACAAAGGGTATCAAGATTGGATGTTAGAGAGGATATGAGAGTGGAGGCAGCGTTGTCAGTGGACAGGAGGGAGAATTGTTCAGCTGAGGGTAGGGAGAGCACGGTAGAGGAGAGAGATTTTAGGTTGTGACGGGGGGCGATGTGGTGGAGGTGGTTGGGGCAGAGAGGGGATTTAGAGGGAGAGAGAAGGAGACAAAGTGATAATCAGACATTGGGAGGAGGATGGCCAAGAGTTTTGAGGCAAAGCAGGGCCTGGTGAAGGCAAGATCCAGGAGGTTTCCTGCCCTGTGCATTGAGGGAGAGGGGGAGAGGGGGAGAGGGGGAGAGGGGGAGAGGGGGAGAGTGTGAGGTCAGATGAGAACTATCTTCTCTTGAGGGATGTTGAGTGTGAGCGGTGTCCCATCCTTAGGGAAGGAGCTCAAGAGGACATCCATCTCATCTGGGAAGTCCCAAGCTAGCCTGGGGAGTGGTAGATGACATGATAAGTTCACCAGGACGAGTGACAGAGACTGCATTGAATTCCAAAGAGGATATGGCGAGGTGAGAAAGGGGAAGAACACAATAGGTCCACTTAGGAGAGATGAGCAGTGCCGGGGGGGGGGGGGGGGGGGGGGGGGGGGGGGGGGGGGGGGGGGGGGGGGTGGGGGGGGGGTGGGGGGGGGGGGGG
>JAOEHI010000024.1:1277770-1294170 GCA_025447815.1 Percopsis transmontana
ATATATATATATATATATATATATATATATATATATATATACAGGGAGAGAGAGAGAGAGAGACAGAGAGAGAGACACAGACACAGAGAGAGAGAGAGACCCAGTGCAATTCTTATTCTTTACCACTAGGTGGGGCAAACTATCATCTTTATACTTTTAGGATGCTGTACTGTACGTGTTTTATAAAACATTACCATAGCATACATATTTGTTTTTTCATATAGTTATTTGTTCTACCGTATGATCCTCGAGCCTCTAGGAAGCCGGAGCAGGATCCGAATTGACAGATCTGTCCCATTTTAAAGAGGCAGACTATTGCATTAAATGACTGGTTCACTTTTATTCAACCCGGGCCAGAATAAAATGCTGTTTTATTTCATTAACACCGTTGTGTGATCTCCTTAGTAGCACAACTTAAGCGATAGCTTTAGTATTAATAAACTACCATTCCTCTGATGCTTTTCACTGGGCTTGTAATGCAGTCCAATGGTGTTCAAAGGCTGGATTTCTAATTCTGTTTGATTGATGTTCATATATTTTTCAGATGTATGTGGTTGTTTAAACTGTATGGGCTCTAATTTGTATGCTATTACAATAAGTGGTTCGTTGCTTTTTTGGCGTTCACGGGTCAAAACGTTGTAACTGTGTAATCGTGAATATTGATTAGCAAATGGGCGTGGTTTCTCAACTTCACACACGTGCAAACGCTTAAAGCTGACTTTAACCTTGCACTGCTACTGTTACTCCTCGATGCAGCTCACTTCAGGCATTTTGAGGCATCTATATTTGGATAGTTGTGGTTTAGCTGATGTTTATTGTGTGAGGAAACCAAGCTTTTGAGCTCGGCATGTTTACACAGACCACAATGATGCCAGACGAATATGGTTGTGTTGTGGCGAATAGGTTCGGGAAGCTTCTAGATGATGACGCTGACCCGTTCGACTTGCTCAGTAAGGCAGAAACGGAGAAAGATGAGCAGAAGAAGAAGAAGGACTCTCAAAAGAAAAACAAACCAAAGAAACCTGGTCAGAAGGAATCCCAGAAAGAGAGACGCGTTATAGCCATGCCTGACGGTCAAGATGCTCTGACAGGTAAACTTCGCGTGGGGGTGAAGGCGAAACTTAAGATCGATTGCTGAGACATTAAAACTAAGTTGGAGATTTTTGTTTTGTTGGCCAATACGAAGTCTGGCAACATAATTTCCCGCACACATCAGAATGACTTGCAGGTCCCACTGTTTCTCGATTGTGTTGTCCAGCCAAAAGCCTTCAGTTTGAATTGGCTTTGTCAGCTGCTGATGCTGCTGATGCTGCAAGGTCAGTCAGGCTGACTGGCACAACTCGTAGCTGAACTGCTTATAGGTGGTGATTTCAGATGTCTTTGATTTCTCTTTATTAACAAGGACTTCTAATGTTCTCGGCGTTAACGAAACACCTTTCTATTCACCCCATTCAGAATAATAAAACTGTCTTGGCCTGCAGTGCTTTCATACCCGCGGTAGCTACTGTGTTGTGTGCAGGGCGAAAACCGCAGGTAGGAGGACTAGTGACTAATGAGAACCGAGGTGGTGTGATGGTGGCTCAGAGGGGCGCGAGGCGTGTTGTCTTTGGGGAACGCAGGGCCAACCAAGAAGACAACCCTCAGGATTTCATTCCCAAGTAAGTCTCTATTGATGCTGTGAATGAAACGCACAGCGCATTTTTCTATAGATGTATAGCTATAAAGGTTTCGTGTGTGTGTATATTATTTATTCAAACTCTTGACTTCAGAATCTTTCTCAAATGAGTTTGTCTCATCCATTGTTTTCCCATATGTGTAAACTGTTCTCAACTTCCTCATGTTTCTTTTACCCACATTAAATGTGTATTTGTAGCGCATTTTATTTTTTTAAATGAATTTTGGATGCTTATCACAAGCCACTTAAGATTCCTGTAATTGGTCCCCAGACCCTCATATGATGCAGACCTCAACTCTAAGAGCAGAGGTGGATTCGGATCTGGACGAGGAGGCAGGGGAGGTGGATATTCCAGAAACTCTGACAACTTCAATCTGCGAGGCAAAAGAGAATACGAGCGACACAGTGGAACGTAATGCCATTTATTTATTTTTTTATTTTCTTCTGTCTAAACAAAATCAGATGCGTTTCTCTTCTTAAATAGCTAGTTCATAAACTCTAGAGAACACCACTAGAGCTGAATAAACATAAAACCAATCAACACAGAAGTTATGTTGTTTAAGAAGTCCAGTTTAAAAGCTTGAGCATCCTTTCTTCTGCAACGACTTCTCCTGTGTTCATGGCAGAGGCATATCTCCTGAGGAGAAAAGGGGGGGCAGAGGACCATGGAACTGGGGCACTGTTCAGGACACCATGGGGTCAGTAGAATTTCCAATAACTTGCTTATTTTAGTCTGGGCACAATTTTAAAAACTCGTTTGTCCAATCCTGGGTCCCCATTTGCAGTGACATGATGGAGGTGACGTCTGATGTACCAATTCAATCTCCAGAGCCCCAAGTGTCTGCAGCAAGAGAGGACCAGTGAGTAACGCGCATGCATTTGTACATGTGTGCATGCACACACTTGTGCGGTCATAATTCTGCTTTGTCCAAGTAGCTTTTCAACCTTTTTTGCTGGTGCAGCTGTTACTAGAGTAGGGGATGAGACCAAAGCATTCTTTTATGAGGTGTGCCGTCGTTCAGCTACATTCCCGTTCTCAATGCCATCAAGAGAGATCACCATATTACATTGTGATGATGCCTGCTGGAAAAAATTGTCAAAATGAAAGTAATTGTAATCTATATTGAGGCTTTTTTCCCCCAGGCTGAAGCGCAGTGTGTTCTGTGCATTTCTTGCTCCACAAGTCTACAATAGACCCATAGGTAAACATAGGTGATCCTTTCCTTTGTGATAGGGTCTCCGAGGTTGATGGCGAGGTGGTGGTCCAGGTTGCCATGGAGATGACTCTAGATGAATGGAAAGCCCTTCAGGAGATCAGTCGCCCCAAGGCGGAGTTTAACCTTCGTCAGGCTGACACCAAAGTTCCCACCAAAGCCAGGGTCATCCACCAGTCAAAGCGCATTGAGGTGAGGCTGTAAAGTACCAGTGTTGACTGTGTAACCATAATCTGCATCAAATGGCTGCTTTGTACATGAAGCCCTGATGTATCCTTGAGCAAGATGCTCCAACCTGCCTGTTAATACTGCATTTGTAATTGGACTCCATGTAAATCACTCTGGGTTAAAAGTCTGCTAAATGATCTAATCTACAAACTTGATGCTCAGATCCACAAAGAAAGCCTGGACGAAATGGAGGAGGAAGCCCATTTTCTGCGCAGATCTATGAATGACATCACCTCCCGTATGGACATCAACTTTGGAAGTCTTGGGCGCCCTGCTCGTGGGGGTCGAGGGAGGGGGGGAAGAGGTGGTCTGGTGAGCCCCCGCCCAGAGAAGGACCAACCTAAATCTGAGAAGGTAAAAATTGTCCCTTTATACTACTGTTGACTTAACTAATTTTTCACTAATCCACATCTTGTAATTGACCACATGAAGTGTAGCTCAATAACCACTTCAGCCATTCATGCATAACTAGGACTCTAGTGATAAGCACCATTTAACAGGAAGTTTACTCTTACAGCATATAGCAATACCTATTGGCTGTCATGAGGGATATAATTGGACCTGCATTTATAGGTCCTTTTTTATAATATCAACATTATATGGGTCTTTATCTTTGCACTGGTTCTCTGCAGGTTGATGTTCTGGCACCGAACCCAGATGACCCAGAGGACTTTCCCGCACTAACTGCAGGACAGTAAATTAAGCCTTAAGCTGTCTGAAATTCACTCTTCACATTTGCCTGTTGGTGGAAAATGGTTGCACTTAAACTTGTGATATCTATAGCACTGCTGCACCGTGTTCTGCTGGGTTTTATTATGCATTCCCGATGATGCACGGAAGGCACTGACTAAAAATAAAGTTTTGCAAGCTCAACTTTGGTGTCTTTTTGTGAAAAAATTGTTTTTTTGTGATGTTGCATCCTAATCACATTCCTAATCACATTAAAGAGTTGATTGTGACTAAAGGTTAAAGACAACTCAAATGCAGTGATGAGGACAAAAGGAGAGTATAGCTTTATTCAGAAAGCTGATTTAAGTTTGGTTACATGAATTACATTAGAACTTGTCAGAACCACTGACTTGTAGGCATGACTTGAACTAGTAAAAAAATCTTACAAAAGTATATAAAGTTTATTTTTTACAGTATTGAAATAAAGTAGATTAAAAGCTTTCACAGGACGAGTTAAGCCATTAAAGGGAGTAAATACCTGTCAGGTTAGAAATGTCTAACCGCTGACGACATCCAATATGAAGACACTTTTACCTGATTAAAATGTCTTTTCTAACCATGTGGAATAAACTGCCATAAGTTAATTACAACCACTTAGACTGCTACCCCAGTGGTAGACTATGGTATGGCAGTTGGATATAAAGGCTGCATACTTATTTGCACGATTGTTTAAAAAAAATCTGTTGCTGTGGCCATTTGAGAATATGTTCTAGACTCACATTCATGCTATCCTGACAGTTCATAAATAACTGCATGCTACAATAAGTAGGTTGAGTTTGACTCCTGTATAAAAGCCAAAATGCCTCAAATTTACTGTACAATAATCGACAAACCTGAAATGTCAAAATTTCAAACTAGATTTCATTAATGTCCCTCTTTCCAAAACCAGTTGTACATACAGTAATGGACACCTTTTTTCAAAAATATTTCTTAAAAAAAAAAGGGCTTTATACAATTTTAAATTCCTCAGGATATGCAGATTCTCCAAATCACCGAAGTAGTGGAGCCCTAGCTTTGGGTAGGGAGTGGCTGCAAAGAAAATAAAAACAAATCAGAAGAACTAATAGATTTCATGTTGCAGTTTTGTAAGCATTAAATCAGGATTATTTATTGCCAGACAAAAACATGGATACATGTGGAGGGAGAAAATAATGCGTTTACCAGAGCCTAGAAAAGCGTGTGGATTGCACAGAGCAGTGAGCTTTACGTCCTTTGGGCCCACTGTGGCTATTAGATCAGAAAATGAAAACGGAAAAGTGAATAAAACACCTGAATACCATCAGTGAAAGAGTCAGAGACATGGCTTTGTGAATTCTTGGCCATATGCAGGAAGACAGAGTGAGACCAGAGAAGCTATAGCCAATCATACCTTTAAGTCACCCAATAATAGACAACATGCAAGACAGCCGCTCAGAGGAAGAACAGGAAATTAAGCAGGAAGTGAGGGTCATCTGGTTTTCCGACAGCAGTGGCAGACCAACAGGGTGAGGTTCACTAAGTGTTTTGCAGTTATGATTTTACAGTAATAAAAGGTTTCTCGATAACAAACATCTAAATGTATAACTGTAAATAAGGTACAACATCTGAGCAAAGAAGACCCTTGTTGTATTGATAGAAACTGGGTTTTCATCCAAGTATTTTTATGTCACTATACATTCAGTTACAGTAGTAGTAGCAAATTGTGAAATCCATCTTCCTCCAAATCCCAAAGTTTTTTTTTTGCTTGAGTGGGCAAAAATTATGGACCAAGATACAAAATGGTATTCATTTTTTTTATTTTGAGTACTTGTTTGCCCAAAGACAGCAGCACAATAAAACATTGTGTGAAATTTTAAAAGCTTTGCTTAAATCAAAACAATTGGATGGAAACAAATCACAGCAATAGCAAGATGCTTTGCTTCGATTAGTGATGTGATGTGACTGTATTCAGCATCATAAGAGTTGAACAACAAGAAGAAGAAGTGATTATAACCCAAGCACTACTGTGAGCATAAGGGGTTAATTAAACAGAGCGGAGCCAAGTCTGGTCAAACAGATCTGATTTTACACTGCCCGTCTAAATCAGATTATGGGGTCCAATTTTCCTTGCCGACAAAGGTAAGAAAAATCAGATCTGTGCCACAGAATTAAAAATAAAAAGAATCGCATCTCCTGTTTTCTTTGTGTGTGTAAAAGGCAGTATCAGTATGACCGGGCCTGAGAGAGCTTGCCTGCTGGCGGGCCTGTGCCACGTTTAGGTTGCTCAGAGTGCCTCTGTTGGCTGTGGCACTGGCTGTGCTTCTATGGCTGTCACCTGGCTCAGAACACAGCACGTCATTCAAGTTGCATAGGGACCTGGCTAATCTGGTGGGGCACAGGGAGCTGGCAGAGAGAAGGGAAGGCATCACTTTATTCCAGATCAATGAGTGGCTATAGCTTCCTGGGGTTTTTTCATGTGCGTTAAATTCAACGTTTTGCCATGAAAGGGATTATATCATACAGTATACACTAGGGCTGTGCTAAAAAAAAAATATATATTTTTTTTAAAAAAAAGATTAGTTTTTAACGGTGTGAACTACAACTACTAGATGTCGCAATATGGCTAGTTGCCTAGAATTGACGGCCCCCATTTCTGGTAGAGTGAAATTTGGATGAAACTTGACAGACGCAGCTGACAAAATTACAGCAGCTCCTTAAAAATCTAAAGCCGATGTGTGGAATTTCAGCTCTCTTTTTACATTTTCAGTTAACTATGTGGAATATCGCAATATATATTGTATCACAATGCATCGTGATATATATCGTATCGTGAGGTCCTTGCCAATACCCAGCCCTAGTATACACTGTATATTCTCTAGTATTTGATTATATTCTCAGATTTTGTTTCCCCTTCAAAATGTAAAATATTTCAAATTTTATGAAGGTACTCTGATGTATTTAACAACTTATTTAAAATGAAAAAAAACGTATTCAGTTCACACACTACTTGCGTAGCCACTTACCTGCGTCCTACTCCATTGGCTGGCAGTGAGGTTCTGCTTCTCTTTCTGCTGTCTGAGTGGTTGATGCTAGCCTTACAGCTGCTGGACTGCAGGAGGATTCTGCTGCACCGGGAAAATGCATCACGTATGAGTAAAATACATCTTCTGGGTCAGTGCAGTAGAGTAGGTGGATATGTAGACACCAACACTATACCTTAGGGACTGGGATGAAGATGACCTCGTGTGAATCTTGTTCTCCTCTTGTCTGCGAAGACACAAGCAGGAAGACATAACGTGAGACGTGTGCCTACAGGAGAGGTGATGGGATATGGGTGGACACCGGCAGAGCACGAGAACAACATCCAAGCTATTCTGTGGTCAAATATGCAAGGAGGGGAAGCTGAATAAATAAGCTCTCTTTTAGACAGGGTGTCGAGTATTGGATTGAAGCTACACGGGTACCAGAAAAGGCCCGGAGAAATGGCTCTTTCAAAACGACACCAAAAATCAATATTCATGTTGTATTGACACTAGTGGCAGACTTTACCAGAAAAAAACAGATGACGGGTAAACAAAAAATATAACCCGACAGAGGATGATGCTGTAACATTAAGGACATATGGATACATTCTGAAGCCCTGTAGTTTCTCAGCTCAGTTTCCACATTGTCTGAGGATTTGTCAAGTCACAGAATTCTGCTGCATCTCAAAAAATATAGACTAACTCACCAGCAGTCACTTGCTGAAAAGTATTTCACAATCATAAAACGAATTATAAAAAGGAATTTTGAGTGCGGTGGGAAGGAGAGGGGAATTAGAGAGGAGGGGGCTCACCTACAGCATTCTCAGTTAGGGCTCCGGAGGGGGAGGGGGGGGCAGGACAGGTTTTTTGGGGGGGGCAGACGGGCAGTAGAACTCATTGAAATCCTAACCCGTCTATACAGAAATGCAGGCGTGAAGGGAAGCCATACACAATCCACCACAGGGCAAAGCTACACAGGGACGAGAGCAGCATGGCTACCAGCCATCTGAAAGGAGGACAAATCCAACAAGAGCAACACAAAAAGAAAAACAAAATGAGAGGAAATCATAACAGGAAGGAAGAAGAGACAAGAAATGACCCTAGCAGGACAGAAAGCCTCTAAAGAAAAAAAAACGAAAAAAGAAAAAACTTGCTTCTCCCCTTCTACTGGGACTGGATCAGTTTAAAGAGTGCAGAGCCTTGTAAAAACACCGTCTATAAGACTTTGTTAGATTTGCAATGATGAGTTATCAATTTGCCATGCATAGTTCAAAATGCCTAAAATGTGTAAAAACACTAAAAACTAATGCAGGACTGATCCAGACAACTAGGCAAGGGAAGGGCAATTAACCGTGAAGCAGCATTCACAACGTGTTGCATATAAATATGAACAGATCGAACACAAGAGGCATGCCCATACATGCGTGGCCAAGTGTTGTGTAATGCGCGTTAACCTGCAGGCAGAGGAGATAGATCAAAGGCAGGTCCAGTTACAAGCCTTGTGCTCATCTCTGCCCCAGTTCAGCATGCACTTCAGCAGAGTGCGCAATAAAACAAACACTAGGGCCAAATGGCAGAGTTCAGCTTGGAGTCTGTGTCGCAAACCCAGCTGTTGCCTAGAATCCCCCCCTAATGAATGCTACTAAGCTAATCTTGTTAACACAATGGAGGTGATAGGGCCTGTTGTCACCCCCATGCTACCTCTAGTACATCGATTTTTCCCCCCCCGGTGGGTATACGCGATTATGTGATCAGTGTCTACGGGGAGGAATGTTAACCATGCTTTAAATTTGTTTTTTTTAATTATATATACACAAACATTTTCAGACATCCATTGTACACAGAAAATAGCATATCTCCCCGGTCCTTCCAGAAATTCGGGGCATATCAAACTACCATGCTTTCGAGTCAGATAAATCAACGGCTACCAACAGTGGTAAGATTGCACACTTTGCTGATCAGAAGTACAGCAAATGTTTACTCTGTCAATGTTTTCCTTATAGGAAGAGCCAAGTCAGCAGTGCCGCTGCCAGCCAAGCTCTACAACATCTTATTCAACTAATCAAGCCTTTGTCATAAAGCCCCAATTAGTTGAACGATTAGCAGTGCACTAAACTCTACTGTAACTTATCCAAGACATCAAAAGCAGAGCAACTCAATAGGCATCCATTAGGGATGTGTGCGATTAGTCGACTAGTCGATTAAACGTTGCTACCCTCGCTAGTCGGCACCAGAATACTAGTCGGTTAAACTTATTATTTTATTAAAGTAAAGTAAATTACATATTGACATAATTTGCACTGAAATGTTATGTCTTCCTAGTCAAAATGCTTTATATATATAAAAAAAAAAAAAAGCATCCATTACTAATGTCAACAATGGCCGGATTTATAAAAAAATTAAATTAAATTAAAAAAAAAAAAAAAGGAAAATTTGTGATTAAACTGTAAACTAGTCGACTAGTCTAAGTTTAAACTTCCGTTTGAACGTCAGGGACATATGTGCCAGCTAAAATAAAAAAAGGAGTGTAAAAATATGTCATCCATTAACTGCACCACAATAAGCCATACCATTCGCTGGCATAGCAAATCAGTTGTACTGGAAGAGGGTGTCAGTCAAAAGGTGATGTGCACTTACCTCCACCATACAAAACCTCACAGCCTCTGTTTTTTCCACTGTCCCTCTCTTTTTCTGCTTCTCACAGCTATCTTTTGAATGGCAGGCAACAGGCCGGCCACACCGTGCCAATGAGGCTGCAGCGGTACACTAGCGCCTGCCTGGCACAGAATAACACAAGCCACAGCCATAAGCCTGGAGCCCACCAAGGAGACGTTGGCCGACACAGCAGGGTATGGGTACACTGGCAGGGGCCAGTCGACCTTCATAAGCCATGCTGACACCCAGCCTGACTGGATTTACAGAAAGGATATAGCTGGGTTTTTACCTCTTAACAATCATAAATTAGATTTGGTAGGAATTCTAACCCCCCCCCAGAGTGAATTAGTGCCGTTGTAAATCCAGTCTTTACTAAAAAGCACTGCTCTCAAGAAGGTCCTGGTATCAACAAAGAAGAGTAATCTATCTCTATCCCGTTTGTCACCCTCGTCCATGGCCTATAAAGTCATTCTCTTTACTTTTCATCTAGTCCTAAAAAAATAAATAAAAAAAGACTGACATGGAATGGATTTGTTTGACATGTCAAGACAAGATGAGTAACTGCCACACAACTGGGACGCTGCCTCGGTCTTTAAACAAAAAAAATGATGTTATTATACCATTGTAAGAGGATAGAACAGCCCTGACAAAACAAAATAGTCACGTAAAAAAAAAGAGACAAAAGAGAACAGCTGACTACGCTGACATGCTGCCAAATGTGGATATAGAGTATGGGTCAAACGAACATCATCATCAATATACAGAGCATTGAATCCCCAAAATCAAATTAACACAACAGAAAAAACATCACAAATTCTCTTCCATACATATCTAGACGTGGGACTAATAAAAAGATGGGTTTGCTTATTTCAGGTGACTGAAACAAGTCGAGGTGATGCGGACAGCAGCTGCAGCCTGCTAAAGTACTTACGATAGTGAACCTGTGGACGATCTGGCCTGCCTCTTGCTTTTCAGCGCTCGTAGTTTGTCACCTTGTGTCAGACCATTCCTCTCCTCTTCATCATTATACTGAGGGAAGGTGTGTGTGTGTGTGTGGGGGGGGGGGGGCAAAAAGAGGGAAAGGTAAACAGAGTGGGCAACATTTGCCATTTTTCTCTATTCCTACTCATCCTGGGAGTTTACCCACCAGTTCCATTTCTTTCTTGGATGTCCTGTTCTTGTTGCTTCCATTGATGGTGATGTCATCCACCCCAGACAGGATCCTGGTAACGGCCATCTTGTCTTTCTCATGTTCATTTATCATCTTCTCCCGAAACACGTCACCCTCTGTCCACAGACTGCTCTGTTTACTGCCAGGCAAAATTAAATGATCTCATTTTCCCCCAGTACCACAACAAGTTTACAGCTCAAGGTCATAGGAGACTAAAACGGTCTTAAATACAGTACACAATTACAGTTAAGACCTACTCCTCAACAAAGTTCTGCTGAGGTCCAATGACCGATCCCGGTCGACATATGCGTATCCAAGCGATGGCCTCTGCAGCTGTCAGGTGGTAATGTTTCATCATGTAGCAGCCAATCAGAGTGCCAGTTCGCCCCAAACCAGCTGAAACACAATGTTTGGTTAAACTGCATCACACAAGAGCCAACTGTACACTTTGATTTTCAGCTACGTCCGAATAAATAAGTCAGAATTAGCTTCTATTTTCTGGGGGTCACTATAACGTGATCGAGGAGTATGCCTTTCAAGTTTTCGGCTGCTAGCCAACCAGGCCTTAACCCATTCATTTTCCATAGTGCTGGCTGTTTGTTACCTTTGCAGTGGACAGCGATGGCTCCTTCTGCATTCTCACAGATGTTGAGGAACTTTCTGACAATGCCATCGGTGGGTGTACTCCCGTCCACAAAGAACAGGTCGTGGTGCTCAAAGCCAGAGTCTGTGAACCTCCTGGCATCGTACATCTTCTTGTTGAGGCGGATTATAGTGGTAATGTTGTGTTTCCGAAAGTAGGGGAAGTACGCTTCAGGAGCATGAAGAGGGTACCCTGGATAGGAGACAAATACACCATGAGTCTGGGAAGAGAAGGTGTGTTTAAAGGCCATTTAAAATATAATGTGAACTTCACTTACCATTCTCCATTTTACTTTTTGGATGAGGCCCACTGAAGGCAAGGAATTTTCCAGGAATAATCCAGTTGAAGTCTCCATTTTCTGCCCTCTGCAATAAAAAAAAAAATAAAAAGAAGTGATTTAACAAGAACCTCAGACATATCAGGTAGGAGTTTATTATGTCTAAATTGTACCTCATAATGTTCATATTCGTCTACATCAAAGTTGGAAAAATCAAGCCAGCCAAACTGCAAAGCCTGTGAGAGAGAGAACCTGGTTTTATTAGGAGAATAACAGACACCCCCATACCAATAAGACACTACAGTAGACCTACTATACCTTTTGGATGGCATGTAAACAATCCAAGATATTCAGATTGTACATGCAAGTTCCAAATGAAGCATCTCTGTAAAAAAGAAACACCACAAGATATATAGAACCATTTATAATAATAATAATATCACACACACTTATTATCCTGTCACTTCTGACCTGCAGAATGTTGTCAGGGCAATATTACGCTGGAACAGTTAAGGATGTCAATTTGGCCAAGCATAGCGTGCTTGCTTGGAGAGTCAGCATCTACTCACTTAGCTCTAGCTTGCAATGTATGGAAACTGACCCCTTTTTGTGCTACATCTTTTCTTTCACCTATGGAAATGCTAAAGGATTATGTGATTCTAGTGTTAAATTAATACTGAGTTGGGGCCATATAAATTGTTATAAGCAGTTGCACACAGCAGTTGTATAATCTCTCATTATAGTTTTTAAATGATATTGCATGTCTGACCATCCTCTTAAAGAGCAATTTTTGTGCCTGGTACCAAGGGTTTACCCATTTTATTTACCTTTTTTTTTTTTTTAAGTTATGTATACGAGGGGCAGGAAAATCAATCCAGTGTCGTGGAACAAAATATCACAATACTCAGCTGTACCGATTTTTTGGACCAATTGAGATGAGTGTGTGCTTACCTGAATGGAAGGTACGTGGAATTCCTCGACACCAACAAACTGTATGCCTCCTCTGGCGTCATGTGAAGATGCATTACCTTTAAAGTCAAATCAGCAAATACCGTGTGAATTATCTATTGCACTTTACTGTTAAAAAAAAAAAAAAGGGACTGTAAAGACAGACAGGCGTTTGACATAAGACCTCTCGGACCGCTGGGCGTAGACGCGCTACTTGGTGAGTAAATGCCAAGTCTTACAATAGTTGGCAGGAAAACTCACAACTTATTTATGATTGGTTTATATACTATGTGGCTGATGACATCAGCGAGTGTATCATAGGACTACCCACCTTAAACCTGAGAAGAGATCTAACACAACTTATTGCAAACACAGCCGTCTTTATAGTCCATTTAAACTATTGTTAATGTAATGTCAGTACATGCAGTGCGTCTTTTACTACAAACTCTCTTTATAGAGTATGTGTGTTTAATTATACTTACAGCATATGACCCAATGAGATAAGCAGCGTTTGCTTGCTTCTTCTGGTCACCACAGGTATAAAATATTATCTTCTTCCGTGAGAGAGTAATGGACTGTGGCGACAAACGGAAAAGCATAAAAATCAAATTAAAATTAGATTTGCCATTGCATGCGTCAAAGTGCAATTAAGAGCTGTGGGATACTTTACCTTAAGTTTCTTTGTGAGCTTACAGCAGAAGCGATAAAACATGGCCAGGTTTAGGGGACCAAAGTCTGCATAGAAGCTGAGAGAGTGAGATCAAGAGAGAGGAGTCAGTCTCTTGTGGCCCCACACACACACACCACAAGAGAATCATTTTTTAGGTTTTATTTTTGATTTGTTGTTGTTGCAGTGGCTATTTGAATTTCTGCCAGACTGGTTAAGGCACATTTTCATGTTATGTAAAGTTCTGGTTCATAATGTCTAAAAGCCACTTTTTAAATGTTACTGTACTGTTTTAGGCACAGACTGTTTGAGAAAAGCTAAGCTGAGCTCTGAGTGGGGACCGGGGCTTCACTGGATTATTCATGTTCTATATCGACCTAAGTGGATAGATTATTGATAAAGAATAGATGGATAATGAATACGATGTTATGAAATAATAATCGCCTATCAACCGTCTGCTCAGTGGCATTACAGGGCGGGTCCTATTCTTAAACAGTGCTACACAACACTTGATACAACAGCTCTCAGATGTCACACAAACGGGACATATTGTGTACACTGGCCCCACTTTTAAACCTAGATTTTTCCTCGACTACAGATTAGTGCCAGCAGGTCCCTGATATCAGAAGTCTTGCCTCTACACTCAGGGAAAGATAATTCAACCAATACTGCGACTCGATCACAAAATCTGTTTTTGAGATTTACTTACTTCTCATATGCTAACTCCTCGTCTATGCAGAAATAATGTCGTTCGGATGTGCTTTTTATCTTCTGCTGCAGTATGGCAAAATACAGTTGATCTGGGGAGAGAATTCATAAGGTCATCGATTTTGATTTTCTTGCACACATGCATACACGTGCACGCGCCTGCTCTCTCTTCAAAGCTATTTTGTCTTGCCTCAGACATACCCTTGATGAATTCAACACTTCTAGATAAAATGTCGTCCGCTGTCATCTTGGCTAGAGTTTTAAACATTGCGGTCAGCAAAACAGTACTGGTTCGTTTCCTTTATGTAGACGCGAGCATAATTAATAAAATCGAGTAACTAAAATTTATTTTGTAGCGACTGATGATGGGTGAATAACAAGCCCTATTATATATACCCAAAATCTATTCAGTGCAATTACATAATCGACTTTTACTACCAGCAAAAAGTTACATCCGACGAGGGAACGGAGTTGATAATACGCACTCTGCTAAAAATGAACTCTGTGAGACCCACCCCGTGCAACCATGTCACTTTTCCGCGCTCCGCCATTGGCTATTAGAAATCCAGGGCGCAACGCAGTTGCACGACATGTCTGTCAATCAACTGTAGTCCTCACTCTTGCAATTTAAAGTTCTTCATACACGACATATGATAGGCTCTGGGAACATTGTCCAAGCGGTTGCTAGGACAGTAGCTAAGCCAATAAAATTCGTGATCCATACTTTGACGAACCGCCCATCAGATGTCTCTGCTTTTTGTTAAGAACGTAGAATAAACTAAATTTAAGCAGGATTTTATTTACTCTTAACTTTAATTCAGGAAGCATGTGATATATGTCAGGTATCCCATTTCTTTTTTTTCCTCCCTAGTTTCTACATCTTACGCACCGAAGCCTGACATATGCATCAATCCACACATTATTGTCTCTTACACATAAATGTTCATTGTTATGCTGTAGTCTACCATTTTATTTGCAGACATTTTACATTTGTAGACTAAGAGTTTTGACTAAATCGACGCCAAATAACAGTGCATTGACAAAAGGCACATATGGTGTCGCTATTGTGGGTCAAATGGTGAATAAAATCAATGTTATTAGATTTTTTGATGGATTAAGCCATATTTGCATGAAAAATCTCAAATCTGCAAATCTCAACGGTAGCTGAGCTAGTTATGGGTTCATTGGGTTCGTCTTGCAGCCTCCCTTACCTGTTATCCCAATGTAAATATCAGACTTTGGCTCCGCCTCTGAGCTGTGAGCCGAACAGCGCTTTCTCTTCGACTCAGGTCGCCTCCTCTCTCTCTTGCGCTTCATTTTCGCTTCAAGCGTTCCTAGCGTGCATTGCCGAATAGCTCCGACAGATTGTTTTGCGGTGCGAACGGCCTCCGTTGCTTTGTGCGTTATTCTGGCATTCCTCGCCACTGCTCTTGTGTGTGTCATCCGAAGCACAGTTGCTGGGTCCAGCCTCTCTAGTGGTGGTGACGTCTATGAGCAGGGCAAGTTTCTGCTTTCTGAATCTCCTGCATGTGACGTATCAGGCATACAGTTGTCTAGTTGTCAAGTAAACTACCACGCTTTACTTTTCAAATGCTGTTGGCACGGAAAATATTTAGTTTAGATTGGACATGATAATATAGCCTACAGCTGATATTTCATCATGTCATAAATCCTTTCCACATAATTCATTTTCAGGTTTTACATTTTATTGACATTACAATCAACAACAAAATCTGGCATTGGAATAGATCTGTGGTATAAAAGGCAGAGGCATTCTGCTTTAACATTAGACCTCCATCACATCAATCACACAGCCATCTTGTTAGAATATCAGCTGTTTGCATGTGAATACCAAGCAATATAATATATGCTCAGAAATTTATATGAAGATGGAAATGATGAGTCTGAGGATATATACCGGTAATACAAATGCTACTTTTAATACAGTAGCTATATGTCCATGTCATTCTCTTGCTTTCAGAACCTTTTGTAGAGCTATTTTGGCAAGGCAGGTGACATGTTGCTACTGTGTGCACGAAAAATGCAAGTCTGTCTTCCAAATGATAACATAAGTCTCAAACAATATTGCTGTAACTCTAGTGTGCATCTGACTGGCAATTTCTCAATGTACCATTGATGTTTAGGCAAACAAACAAATTCTCCTTCTCGGTGATAGCCATAGACCGTAGCTGCTAGCATGAATTCAGGCCACCACTTGGCTACACCTGGAAGATCTTTGGCTTATCACTGAAGTCTATTGTTTGTTGTACTCCAGCAAGCTGCAGGAGCCAGTTAATGGGCATTTGGTCCAAACGGTTCATATCAAAATGGGAAAAATGGACTTCAGAGCCTAAAGAGAGGCAGAATAAAAAAAATTGAATAAGAATAATAAGCAGAGAGATAAAGGCAGGACAGGATACAGAATATTATGAATATTATATATATATATATATATATACAGAGAGAGAGAGAGAGAGAGAGAGAGAGAGAGAGAGAGAGAGAGA
>JAOEHI010000024.1:1294270-1312809 GCA_025447815.1 Percopsis transmontana
GTGTGTGTGTGTGTGTGTATATATATATATATATATATATATATATATATATATATATATATATATATATATATATATAAAATACAAAAATCAAATCTACATTGGAACACTATGCTAAAAGATGTCGGGGCATAACACGATTTAGTTTTAGACAGACAGGGTCACAGCGTCCTTGTACTGCACAGTGATAATAAACACAATAGCCCTGTTGTCAATTTTCTTATGGAATTCTGCATGTGTTAGCCCCGATAAGCTGCTCTGGAATTTGTTCCTACAGCTTTGTGTGTGTGCGTGTGTGTGGTTGTGTGTGTGTAACCCTACTGCGCTTTACAGGCTTTTGGACTGCAATGCAACCTGGCGCGTCGCTTAAGGTACATATAATGCCGGAATTTTGGCTGCTCGCGATTAATGACTGTTTGAGGAGTGTATGATAACTTTCGAGTAATGTACTAAAAATGCATTATTGAAGTAACCTTGTTACATGATGCTGTCCTTATTCTAGGAGAATGTTATCTGCTTCCACTTCAAACTGGTGGTTAACCAGTTCAGCTGTTGACAAATGTAATCTAATCTAATTGTAAATTGCTTTGGATAAAAGCGTCTGCTAAATGCTGTAAATGGAAATGGACATATATGATTCCAACAACACACAGTGCCTATATGTGTCAATGTAAGGCTTCCATAAGTTGTGTGAAGGTAAAGATAAGATCCTGACAACATGTCAGTTGATATCCTCTTTCCCGTGTTGAGAGTAATGAATGAGATGTGAGCCTCCTGCGCCAGGGACTGTGCTCCTGGAGGGGCGGCTGATGGAAGATGGCTAACATAGAGGCAGGCTTTGGGGTGGGCCCCACACACGCTCCCTTACCTTTGCCACGTATGATGAAGTGTACAGTTTACAGGCCTGGCCCTCAGAATCCCTTTCTCTGACCCCGTTCAGTCGGGCTCTGTTTCCCTGTATGTTTTGTGTGTGTGTGTGCGCGCGTTCTGCCGGTGCTCTTATATTGTGCAGGGGTGAGAGTGAGGCCAGAACTTTGTTGTCCTGAGCAATACCTTATCTGGTTTGTTAAAGCCCATTTAGCCATTGTTTCATAAAACAAACCTCCATTTGGAACATTTTGGGATTTTTCAGAGTGATACTGTATGTAACCCAATAATTACTGTTCTCTGACAATATATGTAATTGGAATGTAAGTGGTGTTGATACCGTATATTGGCAACGAGTTATATTAGCATAAGAATAATATTAGATGATTCAGAAGGAGTCTTGGCTCTGCTCTTTTGTGTTTCTGAAGTCCTGTGAACTACCTCAGTTCTTCTGTTCGCATCCCTTCATCTCTCTGTCCTTCCTGTCCATCCTATCGGAGCCAGAGAGCTATCTTTCCGTCATCGGGTCAGTCATTTAGAAACTTTACAACATGGGCTTTTCCTTTGGGCAATTTAAAGAACGCCATAAATCTGGCCTGTTCAAATCCAGCCCTGTTTAAGCTGGCTTTTACTGAGAGCTGATGCACTGCATTCTTCTCCTGGCTAAACAGCCTTTTTAAACATTTACCCCAATTGTGTTTACTGGTTGACTGATGGACTATCTGCATGGAAGCCGACACGGAAGTCAGGGGCTGGGGGATGTTTGTCTCCCTTTATGGGCCAGACACTAGCAATGGCTGCCACATGGCTAAAGAGAATGGGGCCGAAATTGGGTTAGCTTCATAGGCGTGCATCTGTACCAGTGTGGTTTAGAATACACTAGGAATAATAAGAAATAGGAAACGTTCTATTTGGGAAGTGTTTAGTCAGACTGGTTGGCAGTAGATCCAGTTGTCTCTGTGTACATTATATTTGTTATTTGTAATTCATAGGGAGTTATTGTAACGTTGTGTTTCTCCAAGGTCGCATGGTTCTCTGTGGGTTTTTATATAGCGCATAGGCCATGTTTCCGTTCCATTTAATCCCTTGTTTTCTGTGCACACTTTGTCTTTACTTCGTTTCCAAGGAACGCAGAGGGGGTTCTCGCCATGTGCATCTGATATAATATGCATCTTTGTGTTTGTGGATGTGATTATCGATTTACGAGCCCTTCCCTGCTTTTCCCCCCACAGTGAATGCAAACCCCTGCAGCATTTGTCATCTTTACGACGTGTTTTAGTGCTGGTTACCTGGGAAAAGCCCGGTGTTGGAGGTAAATGTATATTTTACACGGTGATGGAGTGCATTTGAATCAGAGTATGGGGTCCTAAAAAAAACGAGGGGTAGGGGTGTGGAGGTCTTAGTAACTCACCCTCAGCCTTCACGTATGGAGTTGAGCACCAGCTGTCAGCACACGCACACACGCACACACACTCACATGCAATAGCATGTTCAAACAAGAGGTGCATATCAGACATGCATCTCTTTGTCTTTCCCGTCGTCCCCCCACCACCCCACTGTAAAAGCTGACAACAGCACATTATCCGTCAGCTAACATTACAGCACTCTCAGATCTACAGGACAGCATCTTTGAAGTTAAAATGGGGGAAAATATCATAAGTATAGGCCTCGCTCCAGATAGCTGCGGCTGCACTCCCAGATGCGTCCAGAAGATTAGAAGCATCAGTGAGTAGCGATCTGCGCTCCTACAGTCTTGGCAGCAGGCTTGGAGGAGGAGCACTGCAGTACAGTACACACTAGGAAAAATGTCAGTGTTCAGATCTATGGTGTTTGGATTACCAGATACCCTGGTTGTTATCAATGGTCTAATGTTGCCTAGCAACAACATTCCATTCCAACATGTAAGAACAGTTTTCCCTGGCAACAGACAGTTGGGTGTAACACCTGATTTCTGCGCCAGAATAACTGTCTACAATATTGGCCCTGAATAATACATCTGTACAGTTGGTCTGAGCTCCAAATGCCAAGCAGGTGTGGTGATGTCATCACATCCCGTTCAGCATGCCACAGACTCTTGCAAAGGGCACACAGCTTTTGTACTGGATTCAGAAGTACTGTGTCTGCCAGATCTGGGAATTGGATAAGGGGTGGTGGCTTTTGTCCAAAAATCTTTTCTTTTTTTTTTTAGGCCTGAAAACTGTGGACTGAAACTTGTGGAGTCAGAGTGGTAGAGTAGAAAAAAGTATAGATGTCTGTCAGGTCATTTTGTTTCTGCAACAGAAATTAGTTAGTAAGATTGTAATTGTACTGTAATTGTAAGATTGCTGCCAACTATATCTCATTCCAAAATGCTAATGAGCTCAAATCATTTGGAAAACGGCAGTGGAGAAATGTAGCTTTGCTGCACGGAATAATTTGCTCGCAGTTAACAAAATATTTTGAGTTTGTTAAGGGCTTGAATTTGTTCGATTGATTGTAAAATTATTTTTCCTCTTGATTGGCGTTTACTACTGCAACAATTTAAAAATTCCACTTATGGCATACCAACTGTACTTGATGGTAATTTATCCATTCTTTAAATGTGCAAAAAAGCCTGATGAGGCTTTGCTTTAGCAAAGCGTTTTGCAACAAACGAGCTCAGTATAGGTCAAAGAACCTGTTAGTCTTTATCGGATTCCTATCAAACACTTGCACTGTTGCGACTCAAACATGTATTGTTGCTGCAACGTACAATTAGCAAATGGTTCAGAGTTTTGATTGGAAGTTTTTGTGTCTGCCGTGTTTACTCTGCAAGAGGAGCTGCACCAAATTAGCATTAATGAAGGTAATGGCCTCCCTTCAGTTTGACAGGTCTAGTCTTTAGATCTCTTTTAATTGTAATTAAGCTCTGATTAACGAGCAGGGTGTTTGTTTCATTCTCATGCAACAATAAAGTATAATATGTTATGAAGGCAATCAAGGGTTTGTCATTTATCTGCTAATTAGCCATCGCCATATGTCATAACAAGCCTAACTTGGCTGCGCTCTGTTCAGTGACTCCTCTGCTCTTACTAGTAGTGTCCTGTTGAATCATCGCTTGGCAACAACAGGTGTCTGCACTCAAACAAGTGTTGGAGTGAAAGGTTAATGATCGTCAGTTGCTAGAATCTAATGAAAATAATGTTTTTTCAGTCACCTGGGTCAAATCTATGAAACAAAAAGATCTGAGGCAAGAACGGAATAAGGATTTATTGAAAATTTAGCCAATGCCTGATTGGAACATGGGAGAGATGAAAACTAGAACTGCTATTGACCCTGCGATCTCGACTCAGGTATTTTTCCTGTATTGACTGTATCTTGAAGGGCTGATATGCCTGTGTGTTGGCACCATGCCCACAACCGAACAGCCAACTGTTTTCTTCCATGCTAATCAAAGGGACAGCTAAGCTGTTGCCTTTAATCCTGGATGTCTGTTGTTCTCTTCTGGTCTGATCTGGTCGATTGAAGATTTTCACATTTTCCAGGAGAAGTTTGCAATTTGTCATTTAGTCTCTCTCTAGGAGTGCTTTCACACCTGCCTCTTTTAGTTCGGTTGAATCGTACTAGAGTTCGTTTCCCCTGTTGGTGCGGTTCGTTTGAGCAGGTGTGAATGCAGCAATCGCACTCGGGTGCGCACCAGAAGCGGACCAAACAAGTGTACTGAGACCTCCTAGAAGAGGTGGTCTCTGGAGCGGTTCATTTGTGGTGAGAATGTGATTCGACCTCGATCCGACCCAACTGTTGGAAGAACTTTGTGTTTTTGGACTAAACCAGTTTCCAGTCAGCTGCGTTGTGCATTAGGTCAGATCACAAACAAAGTGCTCCAGAGTTCGTTTGAAAGCGTATTGAGACTCAGTACACTTCTTTGGTCCGCTTCTGGTGCGCACCCGAGTGCGATTGCTGCATTCACACCTGCTCAAACGAACCGCACCAACGGGGGAAACGAACTCTAGTACGATTCAACCGAACTAAAAGAGGCAGGTGTGAAAGCGCCCTTTGTCAGTGCTATGGCAACAAGAGATGAGTGTTCTACATATGTGAGTGTGAGTGTTTATACATCATATCCCCTGGAACGTGTCATGCCTGCAGGGTGGGCGGGGGGCAAGCCTCGGGTGGGTTGCGGTTAATCCTCTCAGGGGTCTCTTGGCTCACCCTGTCTCTGCTCATTGTCAGACTTCCTGCCTCCCCTCGCTTTTTGCCCCTCCACGATGGCCTGATGAAGCATCAAGCTACCTTGCGGTGTTGTCGCGGCTGTTAGCCGCTTCTCTGTGCCTTGCTCTGAGAACACAAAGGCCTCATTAGTCAGGCTCATATGTCCTCACACCCACTACCAGAATACTGCTGTGTATGTGTGTGTGCACATCCATCCCTAATTAAAATGAATGATATAGAGAGTATTAGTCCAGTACACTGCAATTGTAACAATACAGTGTGTGTGTGTGTGTGTGTGTGTGTGTGTGTGTGTGTTTTCAGGTGAATGAAGAGACGGTGGAGAGGCTGGTGGTGCAGTACCCCCATATAGTGTTCAGCACTGTGATGCAGGACTGCAAGAGAACCCTGGAGAGAGCCTATCAAATGGGCTGGAGTCCCAACACGTCCAACACGTCGTAGCTACCGCCCAGAAAACACACACACACGCACACACATACATGCGCACACAAACTGCAGCAGCACACTAAACACTCACATAGGGCAAATGCACGTTTACACAAATAGCAAGAGACATACGATATCCTCCCAATTGGGTTTATGAAACGTGAGTGTAAACATTTAGCTACATACTCATATATACATTATAGATACTCACGCAATACACACAGGTGCATCAAAGTTATCCATCGGTTTTTAGGAGACGTTTTGTCTTTTTATTCTCCATTTTAATAATTTGTAGAGCCTTCTGCAATTTTATTGTTGAGAAATAAATCGCACCTACACATCACAGGTTGCAGACTATACTTGGACTGTGTTTAGCTTCACCATAAGACTGGCTGGCTTGTGATTCAGCACCCTTACAACACACACGTACTGCTGTTTCCTGTGACCAGAGCCTTGTAGAACATTTTTCCGGTTCGAAGCGGCGCATTATGGGTCTCATGATATCTTCTGTAAGTACCGCTCATCCACTAGAGCTTGGAGTGTGAGATTATGGGGAGGGGGGGGCACTCTCTCTAGTTTTGAACCACAAATAATGAACCCCACACAAGTCATGACATCATCAAGTGCAGAGAAGCTGGGACCAGAATTGTTTTCAAATGATAACGGGGGTTGGGAAGGGGGAACAATACAGTGACACTCTTTCAACCAGCATTGTGTAAAACGCTGGTCCTGTACCAGCGCACTGAAAAGTTTCAAAGCTCGGTGCATACGGAGAATACTGCCAAGACTGCAAAATGCAGAAATGCTGCAGACCGGAGGACTATATTGTAAGACTGTGTTTTTGACTACCACTAAAGGCTCCATGGTCCAGACCACCGGTTGCTCATCCCTCGCTCCAGGCATTTAGTACATTGCGTTTCCTATTTCTTGCCTCTTTTGGATGTCTATTAGAGTGTTAGAGTTGTTTGCTGAGTCATACAGTATAAGTTGTGTTGCTTACATCCTGTTGAGCTTGTCGACCACGCTCCATGTGAAGGACAGAGCTGTAGCTCACACATGACATGCTACACAAGAACAGTCAGGAGAGTCAAACCCATGCTTCTAGTCATTGCCTAGCAGTTTTCTTTTTTTTTTGTTTGTTTTTTTTTCTCAGAAGTGCATGTTTTATTCAGGTTCCAGAGCAAGAAAATGCTCATTCACATGGATTGAAATGAAAAATTTACATTTTATAGATTAGGAACAATGTTTTTTGATGCCAAGTAGGGTCTTTAGATCTTTAGGTTTGCTTGAGAATCACCTTGAAACATTACAAAGTAAAACAAAAATAGTGCTTGAAATGAAATAAAATAAAGTTGCCTTTATCTGTAGACCCAGGGTCAACTCATCCCACGATTCATCCCAGCCACTTGGATGTTAATACAGAGAAACGCTGCCTTATGTGGATAGTGATCGCCATCAACTCAGCGACTGAAAATGAGTTCACCTAAGAAGAATTTATCATATTTGAGCCGAGCAGATATAGTCACTTTATGATTCTATCCAAACACCCACTTTATGTCCATGTACCACTGTTTTACATATATAATAGAGAATATGAATAAGGAGTACTAAAGTTTCTATAATGCAATCTTAATAATGGTCTATTTACGTATACATGTAAAAAAGTAGATACAAAGTGTATGTGGATGGTCTGAAGTTGATGTCCTCTGATAGTTCTTATCTCGTTCTGTCCAAGACGATGTTGTTTACTATTTAGAGCTATAGTGTAATCATTGATTTGGACTGTGCTCACACTGTAAGATTACACACACACACACACACACACACACACACACACACACACACACACACATGAGGGATTGTTGTACTGGCCTTACATTTATTTTGAGCATACACTTTACATACAACATTAGCTATGTAGCGTTGAGGGATTTATCTATCTTTCATTTGTGATCTAGTTTATAGAAAAATAATACTGGCTTGAGCATATAACCATAGCCAGTGGAACATGAGAGCCACTTGTTTCCCATATGTTCGATAGGAACTCCGTAGGGTACATTATGCAAACAACCAGGGTATTTTTCTATGCTGTGTGTGTGTGTGAACCTTCTCCGGGCCTCAACTACATGTGACCAATAGGTTACCAAGCTTAGTGTCAGTTTGGACTGTAATCTTTCACTGTACATGGTGATTTTGGACAAATCAGAACACATTGGTTTTACTGCTGTTAGGACTCGTAGACATTAACTAATCGATTGTTTCTTGTTTTGTTTTTTTGTGTTTTTTTTTAAACTCCACATGCACCCTATCCTCTGCTTGATGTTGACACACTTGATCCCTGATTTGTTTAGGCAACCGTAAATGACTGGATTTACATAAAGATGAATAAAACACTACTAGTTAAAGCGTTTTCCTCTTTCTCTTTGTCTGTTTTATGCTGGAGAGGAACATTACGAGTGACAGCACAATTGTTTCCTACTCGCTTTACATTATGTTCAAGTAAATCTTACCGCTTACGTATTATGCAGTTAGGTCATTTAGCAGATGCTTTAATCCAAAGAGACTTACAATTACATGGTTCTCTTACATGGAGCAGGTAGGGGTTAGGCATCTTGCTCAAGGATGCTTACAGGTATTATGCAGGGGATCAGTCAAAATTACAACACAACAAATATTTTGTTGCATACAATAGATGAAAAACAATGGCTTCCTTGGTATAACAACATATTAAAACATGACCTCAATATACTGTAGATGAAAACAATATGGAACATGATTCAAATATAGAGAACAGTGGTTAGCCAATGAAGCCGACGTGCCTTAATGAGAACTTTTTATGCTATCTGCTGTTGGACTGAAAAGTGAGTTTTCACAATTGTAGAAATTAAATCATTGTATTTCTTCTCATAAAGACACCTCTAGGGCTTCACCTGCTCTTTTACTTGCCAGTCAAGGTGCATACGGAGCGCAAGTCCACGGTGCAACTCGATCTAATACTTTTTTGCTAATTTCGGGACATCTGGCAGTGGCAGTAATCAGCCGCAATTTCAGACCGGCAGAAAAGCTTTTCCTGGGAGGAAACTGTCAAAAAGGATGTCCTTGTTTCGGGAGGTGCACAGTCGCCAAGTGCATATATTTTGTTTTGTGATTAAAAAAAAAAGCTTAAGGACAGTAGTCATTAGTTAAATTATTCATTAAATAGGCCAACATTACATACATAAAAGTGGCCCGGAAACTATCACATAACGCCTGCGCTAGGACGTGGTCTGACCAGGAGGAGACGCCACGCCCATTTTAGCACAAGCCATGTCATGGCGCGCTGGGAAATTAGCAAATGTGCCCAGGTGAGAGAAAAATGACCTTGTTCCCAACACATTATCATTACGTTAGAGCTCGGCCCGGAAACCAGAGCCCATGGTGTCAATATTGCCAAATACAATTTAGAAAAGGTGACATTTCTGGATAGTTAGAGAAGTCAGTTGAAATCGGTGAAACCTCCCTTCTTTAAGTACTACACAATTTTCTGTATTCTTTCTTTCTTTTTAGCACCTTTGTTTAACAGTAAACCTGCATTGCATTTCTGGTAAACATGTGATTTCCAGGTTTTCACAATTATACAGGAGCTCAAAGCGCTAAAAGGCTGTCACTCAATATGTCCTCAGTCTTTGATTTTGTTCCTTTGAAAGTTTTTATTTCAGTGCTCAAGGTGTTTGTGCTATTTCATGTATGCAGAACAAATACAGAGGCTAGCCTGGATTTTAAGGTCGGTACCTCCCACATTCTCCAAATATACTTTTGTCACCATCAACACTAACAATAAATGAGTCACACAGCACAGGGTGAGCATCATTACATATTTTGTGCTTACATCGAACTTTCCAAAGTATTTTTTTTTGGCGATCTTGTTTCCTTGTTTTGTTTAAGCATCTCCATATTTATTACAGTACATACTGTATCATACAGTATTGTTAGTAAATAGGGAAATAGGGTTAGGGTTAGGGTTAGGCAAACTTAAATACATAGGCAAACCTAAATACATACATATATACAATAGGGACAGGATAGTCTAGTGGTCTAGGTGTTGGACTCCCAGCCGGAAGGTTGTCGTTTCAAGCCCCAGAATTGGCTAACCTGTAAATATCCTTCAGCGAGATGCCGAACCCCTACGTGCTCCATGTAATAGCACCATGTAATTGTAAGTCGCTTTGGATAAAAGCGTCTGCTAAATGACCTAATTTTAATTGTAAATACAAGAGAAAATACAATATATTACTTGCAGTCAAAAAGAATGCTAAAAAAACCTTACTGTATTATGTTCTTTCAATGCCAATGCCAATTTCTCCAATAATTGTTGTGTGTTGGACATAAAATGTAGTTTTCCCCTCATATAGGAAATAAACAATTGGACTGCTCCTTCTTTTCATATCCACTGTTAGGGTCTTCACCTGCTAAACCGATGCTCCTACCACAGTATTTCTACCGTGGGGTTGGCTGAGGTTTTTGTCATTCTCTCTAGCTCTTGATAGTATCTGGACATGGTTCATGGTTCATGGCTGCTCTGTGATATTGGCTGCTTTCTCTATTCAGATTTCCCTCTTTTCTTTCACGATGACTGCTGCCTTCCTCCTCACCAGAGAAATGTTAAAAAAAAGAAAGCTTAATTGCTTCTTGGATATTGATTCCCACAGGTGCCAAGGTCATGCCCTCTGTGCCCTCTTTCCAACGTGTTATTAAAATATGACGGAGAGAAAAGGAGAGCGTCTCTTCAATTATTTCTCCTATGCTATAATTGCATTTGCATTTATAGGTCTTGTTTTAGCATGCGTAGGCGCATGTGACACATAGTTTGAGCTAATAGATGAGGCCGCTATGGCCAACCCTCCCACTGTATGGTGTGAAAGGAGGGTCAAGTTAAAAGTTTCAATAATGCTTCTTCATTAAGAAGAGCCATCATTTGAATATGCATGGTGTCACTTGTACATCATTGGCCTTGGCATATGGAGACACTATTCATTTGCCCCTTGGCTTATAGAAGTTTTTCTTTTATTTTTACAAAGCACAAGAAATTATTAATCACAAGTTGTTTGAATCTTTTCAATCCGGATTTAGTGCTACACGAAAGCTCGGTGGTAAGCAATCTTTTTAGCTATGGACTCTGATTCTTCATCAGTATTATTATTACTTGACCTTAGCACAGCTTTTGACAACCTGTTTCTCGATTGCCTCAGAGGGTTAGTGCTTTCCTGGTTTAGATTTTCCCTGTCTAAGAGGACACATCATGTAATTCATGCTAATGTGACCTCTATTAGCAAGATACAGTACCGGTTCTGATAGTGTGTGTCTAGGGCATATGAATAATAGTCAGGCTAAGACTTGGTGACATCATGAATGTACTGTAGGGGTTGTGGCAAATGACTTCACCTCTCTCCACATAACAATCCGATACCCCTCAGTGTTTGCGGAATTAAGCACTGGAGCTCCGGAACGCCCTTCCTGCTGAGTTGATACTACTTCTTTAGAGATCTTCATAGATAGACATAAGACTTATTATAGACTTGTATAGTAAAACATTTGACCAGCCATAATCGGCATGGCTCCTATGGCTTAGGACTCTCTCTATTTCAATGTCTGACCGCTAATGTGGCCAAATGCGCTGAGCGCTACTCCGGAGGAGAGCAAGAACACTTCGCACCTGTGGGTACCAGCGTTCAACTACGCTAATCTTGAGGATAGAAGGGGGGTCTCGGAGGTGTAAAAACATTGAAAAAACGGATCTAAATATGTGGTTGGACTTGAGGCAGCTGGCTAGGAGCCTGCCCCGTCTCTGGACTGGTCCCATGGTCTACTTGCGAGGCTAGTCACTTCTTCCACAATCACCAGCAGAATTGACTTTGATTTCTATACCGTTTAGTTAGTATATAATGCAATATTTTGCTTACTGGGTAATATATTACTGTGTGTGTGTGTGTATATACAGCCATGGAAAAAATTAAGAGACCATATTCTTGTAAATATAATAATATAAATGTAAAAAAATAAAAAAGTATATATTAAATAATGTAACCAAATATTAATATAAATGTATTAAATATAAATATATTATATTTTTTTAAATGGTTAGTGTTTTTTTTCCATGGCTGTATATATATATATATATATATTGTGTATTGCTAATGATGTTTCCCACTTGGCACCTGTTTGCATTCTAGCCGTTCTGGAAGCCGTCCTCCCAAGGTTTCTTCCTTCGGTTTCTTCCTTCGGTTTCTTCCTTCGGTTTCTCTCTCTTTTTATTCTGGGATATTTTCCTTGCCCAATTAGGGGATAAGGTATTGATGTGGGGGGGGTCCATGTGTCCAATGTGGGCCTGTGCAGCCCTGTGAGACTGTAATGTGATTAAAGAACTATACGAATAAACTTGACTCGACCTGTATCTCTGCTCTGCTGGTGCAAATCAGCTATTCTTTCTCCGTTTCTCCGGCTATAAAACAATACAGGTCGATGGATTTTGCCACTACCAATTAACGGTTTAGCAAATGTGAGTGTATCAACTCTCCTGCTGATTGAAGATCGACGGCTCGTCCCTTCGACGGCTCGCAAACCTCGGACTGCTGCAATATTCATCAAGGTGGCTGGACAAGGAGGCGTTTGGAGCTCAGATGAGAGACTGCCCTCATGAAGGGAGGCCAACACGCTGGGCAGAGCAGAATAGCAATAGAGAGCAGTAATTAAACTTGGTAAATATTCATGCGGTCATTACATTTTTAATAAGGCGCTGAAAAGAATCGACGCTGACCATACAGGACATTTGTCATGTCATCCGCTCAAGGACATTAGTCTGGTCTGCCCAAGAAATTAGTAGAACTAATCATAGAGGACACTGAAGGATGTCCTCTAACTACAGCTGGCTGTCTTTGAAAACACCAACAAGTGGACAACCAGCGGTAGTTTCTGTAAACGCCATAAGTTTACAGACACAGAAGCGGTTTATGAACCTGTTCAGCAGTTGTTATGTATGTTGATTTCACAGAATGAGCAGTCTAATGTACCCCGGCAATGTTTTAATGTCTATTTAATGGCAATTTAGGAGACTATAGAGCATATCAAAATACAAACCTTTGCAACTGAAAAGTGATGTTGATCAGCACAATGCCAACCGTGATGTAAAATAAACATCTGACACAGTGCAGCCCCTTATAAAAGAGCATTTAGGCCACCATAACTCAGTTTTACTTGCTATTATTTTGGGTAGCCATATGGTAACTTCCACTACTGAGCTGAATAACTCTCAGTTCTTTGCATGTTCCTGCTGAACTTTCTTTGTTGAACAGCAAATGTGTTATAAATGTCTTTCCCATTCATCCATACATTCTCTCTCTCTATCTCTCTCTCTGTTCTTTGTCTCTCTCTCTCTCTCTCTGTTCTATGTGGAGGGTCTATGTTAAGCTAAAAGCTCCATCCATCTTATTCATCCTAAACTGAGTCAACTTTACTCTGGCAGCACCTAGCATTCCCTGTGCCTCACCCCTGCCCTCACCAAAACCAGACTCTTCCGTCCTCCTGGAAATTATGTCAATAACTTTTCTACGTATGGCCTGAGAACTCTGTAAGCTTCAGTGTTTAGCAAGCTGAAAAATAAACACATCACTTGTCAGTCATCATATACTGTTCCTGGCAGGTCTCAAGAGAATGGGAAGGTATTTTGTTTTTCTAGCTACCTGTAGTATTCTGCCTGCCCACCAGAACCAACACAAGTCAGTTTTGTGTTGGTTCTGTAGTCCGACTAGTGGGTACCTTAGAAAGGTGATAAGTGAATGTTAATGGGTTGATTTTGTAATTGATACTGTGCGCTGCAGTGTTGGTATATGTGGCTCCACAGGGGTCACAGCAGGCCACGGCAAATGGAGAATGTTGTGAATGTGAATTACAACCTCTCATTTACTTGCACTTGCAGCCAGTAAGCAGAGGCATATTTGACATCGAGTCTGAATATTCAACTTGAACATAGTAGTCACTGGCAGACGTCAACTGTTGATTTATTCTAGTCAAATGGTTTAACCCTCACCTTACAACCGAGCTTTTCCCATCCAACTTGGAGATAAAAACAAATGAGATTTCTTAACTTACAAAACATCCTCCCTATATGCTCATTTATGCAGCCATGGGGGGAAATTAAGCAATGAGAACTCAACTCAAATTGAATGTCAATAGAGTAGGTCTGTGTACATAGACAAAATCAAGTATGTACAGGTATAAGAGATTGTCTTACCATCTCTCAGGCTGGAGTTAATTGCGGTTTTTAGGCACTGCTCATTTTTGAGCTTCCAAACGGCAAAGGTTAATTAGCAACAGAAGAATCTCCACACAAGATATGTTGACATTTACATTTCCTTCTCCGCCAAAACCACATAAAGAGACCCATTTGATGGTGCTAGGATGGGACATGGGAGAAAATGATTCCTCCACAAACATCCTCATTTCTATGCAAGCCTTGACGTCGATATGCAGATTTGGCGGTTGGGTGACATTTAAAAGTAGTTAATTGTGCAAATCTTTGTTTTAGGCTGTAAAGGTCGTGGGGAGGGAGAGCCTTTCATCAGGTAACACCCCCCAGCACAGCATCAGATACAGCAGGGAGGGTGGTTGCATTTTCCACTGACCCCCGTATAGATTCACCCATCCTTTTTCAAGGTGGTTCATGAATATTTATGCACACAAACTGTTTGGAAAATGAAAATTAATCTGTACCCCATTGGGAGATGACTTGGCTATCTGTTCTTACCAAATAATGTAACTTAGCCAATTCCTGGGACTAAAATGATAGGTTTCTCATATTCCAAAATGTCTGGGTAACAAAGTAAACGTGTGGCTTCAAAATGGTCCTGTTGATGAGGGCTAATTTAGTTTTATTAGAAAGTTTAGTTCCTTTTACCACAGTGCAATTCAGCATTTTCTCAATTTCTGTTCTATAGGAGTTCTTAATTTGTTTCAGTATTTGTATCGTAAGGCACAGAAAAACTATTTCCCTCTTGAAGAAGGATGTTGTAATAAATAGATTTATTGTTTATAATATTGGGTCCATATTTAGGATATTACTATCTAACAGACAACACTGGTGAGAAAGCAGAATTAATTTTGGATGCAGCAGGTGCGCAGATTGAAAATTTTACACCTGGTTTCACCTGAATAGCACAAATGGATGCATAATTGCGCCATTTCATCACTTCCATTTCCTGGGTGACATTAAAGTGTGCTCTTTGAGGGTAAGAAATAAAGATGAATATACCCAACTAGGGGGACTTAGGAGAAGCTCAGATCGAATCATGCGTATTTCTCATTAATATTGGTCTTTTAGAAGAAAAAAATTCCCTTTGATTGTTCGATTTCCTCCAAGGATGCACTAGTCTTATTTGCCCGCAGAAAGAGCTCACTGCTCATTTCATCAACATGCAATTCACTAACCGCTCTTTGTTTTTCCCTCAAAAAATGATTGACGTACGATCTTCCATTCTCATGAAGGTATTTTTTTTAAATCTATTTCAAAGAGAAAAAAGAAGGCGGCCCAGCGCTTGTTCTGAAGCCACAGATGGCCGGTGTCAGGCGGGGCCAGATTGGGGGTCTCCCAGCCAACTGCTCTGACATGTCAGACATGCTGGTATGCCTTGTCACTCCCCACTCCTCTGCTGTAACTAAGGGCCTGGCTGACTCTCCGCTGAAGCGCTGCGGCCGAGGCGCCTTACGGGGGCCTGAGGCATGACGGAGCCCCCAGTCTCAAGGCCAAGAGTGCACCCCTGGACCTCCTTTCACAGCCCTCCCCCCCACCCCCTTCCCCTTTGTTCCTCACCCCTCTTCCTCCTCAGGGAGCCTGGTGTCCATTTAATCCTCCTTCAATAACGTTTCTCTCCATCCACAACGGTTTCCACCATCTCTCACCAGACCCCCCCCCCCTTCCAACAGGTTTCCTCTTACATTCTCTCCTACATCATTCCCCCTTGCATCCGTCTGTCCACCTCCCCGAAACCTTTCACACTCAAACTTACCACTCTCAAATCACTACCTTCCTACCCCTTCTGCTCCCTCCGCCCCTCCACCGCGGCTCAGTTGCTTTCCAGGGGTGTGTATTTCATGCCCTGGTGACTGGACAGGCTCTGGGTGATTTCCCAAGTTGGTTGTGAAGGTTGGGCAGCCACCAGTGGTGTGGAGTGATGTCAGAACAGGGACTGTGATTTGTGCGTGTGTGCGCATGTGTGTGTTTTCACGCGGCCTATGCATGACTGTGTTGCTATGTTGAGTGTGTGTGTGTGTGTGTGTGTGTGTGTGTGTGTGTGTTGTAACGCCGTGTCTATCCGTCTGCATGTGCAGGACTGTATACGGTTTGAACCGCCTTCAAAAGGCCAGCTGTACAAATGCCAGTCAGAATGAGAGAGGTGTTGAATTAACAGCCTATCCCCTCCTGTAGCTCCACACTGACCTGACAATAACGAGACTGAAACACATTACAATGGTGCTTTATGGGCTATGTTCTGGACATTACTAGACTAAAGGGGGCAAATGCAAGCGCTCCGCTGAAAGGCAGATGAAATGACAGTGGACACAGCCGGCAGAGTGTAATAAGAGTTTTTGAGTAGACAGGAATTGGGTGAATTTGCACAGGACTCTTATGGGCTGTCTCCTGGAATGGTTTCCAAACAGCATGACAATGCTTTGGCCACTGTGGCTTAGCCTGAAAAAAAATAAAAAATAAGTATTTTTGTTGTATATTATTATACTGTATATGTTTAAATTGTGTTTAGTGTGCAGTACATTTTGTCTGGATCACACACATTTACTCAAATTCACACCTCTGAGAGCCACAGTTTTCCACTTTTCCCCCACCAAGCAGACCCGTTGGGTGTTTATTGCCTTGCTCAGCGGCACCTACTCAGAACTTATTAGGGAATGGGCAAACTTTCCCTTTCCAGAGCAGGGATTAAAGCACTGACCCTTGTCTGAACTGCAGGATACCAGTAAATTCCTGACAAAGGACAGACTTACTGTAGAGACAGACAGATGCCTGTGGAAAGAGACCCATTGTCGTGAGCTTTACTGTAGGCCTGTAACTTTCTGTCATTTGGTCAAATTTGTGGTCCTTGAGCTACGTGATAGTCAAGCACGTTTCCCTAATCGTGTATTGTTCATTTATAACAAGAATGGTGTCATTGAACTGAGGCAGAATCTGTATGACAAACTAAATGTTTGTCAACTGCGGCACCAGTCTTACTTAGAGTGTGTGGGTGTGTGTGTGTGTGAGTGTGAGTGTCTAGGCATACGTGACTAACCTCCAGCCGTCCTGCCATGTCTCCCTTTTCACCTCTTACAATTGCAATGCCATCACCCGCATGTAAAGCCACCATTGAGGAAATTAATTTCTGTGGTACAGGGACTGACAACCTATCTCCTCACAGCTATTCTTCTTAAAATGTCGCTGTTTATACGGAAAGGAAACTAAAGGAGGGGACCGACTTCAGGCCCAGACTGAATTATTGTTCTACTTTCTGTTTTTGTCTGCTGTCTTTTGTGCTTTCTTCTTCTTGCGTCCAGTATTGTGTGTCGACGTAATCACTATTTTTGTAAAAATTATTGTTGTAATTTCAGCACAGTGGTGTCTAAAAATAAGTCTTCCAAATAATTCCTTCTTGTTGCACATGTTGGCAATACAGTTATGAACTTGGAAACATCTTGTGCTCTTTCACTACTACTGCCTCTCAAAACATCCCATCGCTAAAGTGTTTGTACATATATGCATTTCCCCCATCTTTTATAGATGTCAAAATGTCCCAGGTGTTTACAATTACAATTAGGTCATTTAGTAGATGCTTTTATCCAAATCAACTTACAATTACATGGTGCTATTACATGGAGCAGGTAGGGGTTAGGCATCTTGCTCAAGGATGCTTACAGGTAGGCCAACCATACAGTATATAACATTATTTGTACAAAATCAACAAAACACTACTTCTTCTAGTAAGTCTCAACTGGCACAGGATATGGTAAAACAGAGGTGAGACAGAACTAGGTAAAATATTACTTGTACATGACCATGCTGACCAATCTTCATTTGGAAGCCAAGTTATTGCTTTTCTGGAACATTCACTTTATGCTTTGTGACTTTGAGAACAGCCCTTCTGATTGTTCTCCAATTCTTCCACCCTACATCTTTCTTGTGCCTGACATCTCTCTGGCTTGTCTCCCTGTGTGGCTGTTAAAATTCAGCACTCTCTAACCTTTGCATCGAAGAAGACGCAGGTGTGATCAGTTGATTCGGTGTCATAAATAAGATCAAGATTGTGATCGTACAACTGGGTGGAACCAGATCTGCCCCGGTCAGAGTGTCTTTTGTCTGGCCTCTCCATATGAGGCGGCCAGGAATGTAATATATCAGCAACCCCCCTGACCTCATCATTTGATTATTTAAGCTACACCCTACTTGTGTTATCTTGTAAATATTGTAAATTCAATGAAATGTGACATAAAAGCAGAAGAGTAGATTGAGAACAGTTGTTTATCTGATTACACATGACTTACCAGGAGGTCAAATTGAAAGTGGCTATTAGATTTATTCGTCCTCTGAAGTTGGGAGTGATCCGATTGTCCGGCCGTTGACACGCGTGAACATGAAGTCAGTGCGGCACTCTCTAACCTTTGCATCGAAGAAGACGCAGGTGTGAACAGTTGATTCTGTGTCATAAATAAGATCAAGATTGTGATTGTACAACTGGGTGGAACCAGATCCGACACATAACCGTCTATATTTAGACTGATCGGCCAATCGCCAGCTGTCACTGTGCAGTGTGTTTGAATGCTGCAGGAGCAGGTAGGGGTTAGTCATCTTGCTCAAGGGTGCTTACAGGTAGGCCAACTCTGGGGCTTAAACCCACGACCTTCTGGCTGGGAGTCCAACACCTAGACCACTGGACTACCCTGCCCCCCCCCCCCCCCCCCCCCGGGGGGGGGGGGGGGGGGGGGGGGGGGCCGGCGCCCCCCCCCCCCCGGGCCCCCCCGGGGGGGGGGGGGGGGGGGGG
>JAOEHI010000024.1:1316530-1350528 GCA_025447815.1 Percopsis transmontana
ATTTTATTAAAACCCTGAACACCACTGCCTGCTCCCTGTTTGCATTTGGGTCACCACTCCTATACACCGCCGTGACACCTGATTTAAATTCCTTTTCTTCAATGTGTGTGTGTGTGTGTGTGTGTGTGTTCGTGCACATGTATGTCCGTGAGCGTGAGTCCATGGGTGTGTGCGAGGAGGGCTTTGTGCTATCGGTCCTGATGAACGTGATGAATGACAGCGAGATGTAAGGCAAAAGATAAGCCGAAAGCCAAGATGGTTTTACCCGGGAGCCTTGCGGCCAGGTCATAGAATTCTTTCTAGTCTTCACAACTCATCGCTACACAGTCCGGCACAGTCCGCGTCAGCACATGCATTTATTTGAAGCGCGTGTTTGATTGTGCTGTGGAGAGAAGGTGGAGGCTGCAGCTGAACTATTCACCCTGACCAAAACAGACGACAAGGAGAAAATCATTAAGTGAAAGTGTTTTCCTGTTCACTGACTAATTGTTTCTGGCCAACAAATAGACTCTCATCAGTGTGTGCATGGAGATGTGTGTGTGTGTGTGTGTGCATTCGTGTGTGCGTGCGTATGCGTTCAAGTGTGAATGTGTTCGATTTTCACGTGTTTCTAAGTGCAGGTGGGCAAGGTGCTTGGAAGTGTGTGTGCCAGTGAGTGTGTAGACGTATTAGTGTGATTGATTTTATTTTAGGTTAAGCAATTGTACAATCTGAAAAGAAGCAGGTTTTAAAAAGTAACAGAAAACCCAGGGGATAACACATGAAAGCTTATTTCCTGTGTGTGTGTGTGTGTGTGTGGTATTCTGCACATATAGGTTGTGCCACCAGCTGGGTCAATTTCTATCTCTTTGCTTAATTAATGGTCTGCCTCTGGCAGCACTGTGCACAGAGCCCAAACCTCTCTCCTCCGCCTGTGGTTTCTGCAGTAGCTGCTCCATATGCACATGAATGCACACCATGCGGTCTCTCTCTGTGTCTCTCTCTCTGTCTCTGTCTCTCTCTGACACAAACAGGTGAACAATCAGGCTGTTTTACTTCAGAAAGAAAATGAGATAAATACAAAGTTTTCCTCAAAGGATTACATAATCACAATAGTGCAACACAGAACACAATAAAGTACCTGTCCATACTATGAGCTTTATTTTATTCATGTTTTTCATATGAATTCCTGGCTTTAAAATAAAAATACATAAATAAAATAAAAAAGTTAGTCCCAAGTGTAAAGAATCATGAAATTCAAGTTTCTCGGTTGTGTGGGACCTAAAAGGGCTGGACTACTTTTGAAAACTTAACATGCCATTTGACCTAAATTCCTCTATTAAAAAATGTCAGCTTTGGTGTGACATCATAAATTCTGACCTATCCTCCCACTACCAGACAGATAGCCAATCAAGTTAGGGCATGCTAAAGTGTAACACCAACTGAAATGTTCACCTTGATGGGAGAAGAGTCTATCCAAAATGGAATGATATGGGGCCCTTAAAGTATGGAATGTAGATGTGTGTGTGGGTAATATACACTTTAAATCATATTTCCTGTGTTTTTCAGAACAACCCAAGTTCCCAAAAGCAACATGGTTTATCAAGACCCAGGAATTTATTTTTAAAGACAGACACCACATCCTTACTGCCGTGCCCTGCTTGCTCCCACTCATTGTCTAATATTTTAGCAGTTCAGTTTGGGCAGCGAAAACAATGCCCTCTTCATTCCTCCTTTTCCCTTTTGCCAGCAAACTCCCCAAACTCTCTTCAGTCTGTCTTCTTTCATTCATGCATAGCGGATGTAGCCCGTTGTCAGGTATTCATGCATTCTGCCCTTGTAGAGGTCGTGCCTCTGATTCATCTTGGCTGAAAAAATGCACTGGAGATCCTGTTCGTAGTGCTTTTGTCTTAATCCGATGTACTGCTATAAAAATGCACATGTTTAATTTATGATGTGCGACATCTGCTGTCTCAGAATTAGGTCTGACATTCCTTGTTCAATGTATGACATTGTTCTACCCCCCCTCACTGCATACCTCCCATAGAAAGAGTAGGGGTGTGCATACATAGGGTGTTTGCACATTGGCTGGGGAATTGCGGGCTAATTTGAGAAACCCAACAGCATTCGTGGCAAAAGGTAGACATGTTGCAAATGCTTCTGGGTTCAACATAAACGAACATTGTTTGCACCTGTGTGTCGATGACGGCGCTGCAAGCAAATGCCAGTGACTGCGACGACAGAACCGCCTGGTGAAATCCAAAACCAAGGAGGAACTGCAAATGATAGAGGAGGATGAAGATGATTTAGTGGCAACACACGAAAACACATTATTAAACGTCAAACTTTGTTAACCTTCTCTTTAGTGTTATTTTTTACCTTAACTGCATGTTATTTACCTAAACTCAGTGCTGATACATTGGATTCAGATTAGTTACACGCAGAATACGTTCCCCAAATAGGACAGTCCATATTGCGGTTAAAAAAAAAAACACACAACATTGTTAACAATTGTAGGAGAGGGTGTGGGACATTTTCAAAAAGTTCTCTTTGGGAGTTGGTGTGAAGCCAAATGCAGCAGTGGCACTGCCACTATTCTCTGTTGGTCAGGTCTGGGTGGAGGGAGGAGAGAGATCGGAGCTGATACGTAAAATAACTGATAGCAATAGGTGGCACCAGCGCCAGAGCAGCGAGTTAACTTTCCGTTTTTTCTGTAATATGCTCAATTCACAAGGATCAGTACAGAATTGGATGATTACCTCATTGGCTTCGCGTAAATGCAAATGACCAATTGCCACTCGGTATGTATTTTTGCCTCTAATTCACAGTCACAGTTTCAATTGCATACTCAATTGGTCCGTTTCTGATATTTTGCATGGGAGCACTTGCTCTCTCTATTTATCACTTGCTCTCTCTATTTATTTACACCCCCCCCCCCCCCCACACACACACACACACACGGTGCCTGGAGGCCTGTGGTGCTGTACAAATCCATTGGAGAGCTGTCATTGCTGCCTGTGTTCCTGCCTCACTAGTGGCAGGTGGTCTCATGTCCCGCCTGGGGCAAGGAAAGCGGTGTGTGAATGGAGGGGGGGGGGGCGAGGGAGAGTGGAAGAGAGAGGCCATTGGGCCGTTGCAAGAGGTGAAAAGGTGAAACACAGAGGGTGGCGAACAGGTGGCGGGCAGTGGTCCAAGCAAGAGACGCTTGCATTAATTTCCCTTGTAATGCGATTCATGCTTCAACGTCCTGTTTCGTTAGCATGTTAGCTTGATCGGCGTGAGGGGAGATGGGTTTGTGTTTACCATCTCCTTACATGACATGTGTCGTAAAAATAGATGCTGCACACAATTTCTACTTCACATATGCTTTGTGTAATGCATGTTTACGTTTTCACCCTGAGGCATAAATAGTGTAAAGCAAACATTTGTATGTCATTGTAGTGTCTGTGTGAGCAGAAATGTATCATTAGGCGTAAAATGGTTTGTTGCTCGGAATCTCCTCACAGCACACTAGCAGAGGTGCTAGTCCTCGCTAAAATGTTGAATATCCCCTGACCTGTAACCCAGCGTGTAATGTTCCACTGTGGATAATCAGTGTTTTCAGTGAATAGCTAAGGAATATGGACTATGGACAAGCTAATAATGCTTGCAGTGTGAATAGGGTTAGACAAGGTAGAAATTACCCGTAATTTCTTCTCTTTTGTCCTTATAACTTTCAACCATCTTCCCTAACTCCTGGCCTTGCCTTTTTTCATCCTCTCTGTCCTGATAGCTGTGGTGTGTGTGTGGGTGTGTGTGTGTGTGTGTGTGGGTCACATACAGACATGGACAAGGCTAAACACATCAAAGAGTGTCATCAGTGCACTGGTAACTGAGAAAAAAAATCCCACAGTGATACGTTCTATGGAGATTACAGTGTTTCAGCAGGCAGGAGAAAAAGGTATAGATGCAACAAAAAAAGGAACTTTTCCATTTGTGCAGCCCCAGCCGGAGATAATTAGCATGCACCACTGCCCACGCAACTGTTGATAACCATGCTTCTTTTTTTGTTTCAAATGTTGTTTTTTGTTGTTTTTGTTTCCCAAGCACTTAACTGAAAAAAGCAAGTAGAGTTATTATAAAAATAAAAGTTTTAGAAGAAAGGCCAGCGGTAAGTGTTTGAGGGTATCCCGGGGGTTGGGTGGGGGAAGTTGGGTAGGTGTGGGGGGGTGTAAACAGTCCCCCAAACCCTGTAATTATAACATGAATGTATGATTTTTGAAGTATTTTAGTGACTCCGAAGACAAATTAATTCCAGGCACATCAAGCGCAGCTGTTTATCATGCAAATAATTTTGGTGGAAAGTTGGTGATTGGCACCACTGAGAGGCGGTGAAAGAGCTCACTATCTGAGATCTCGGCGAGAACTCTTCCGCGGGGGCCAGGCGAGCTTGGCCCTCTCTGTCAGCAAATGTCACTGGTGATTATGACGGGCTCCTTGTTCAGTAACAAGTGAACGCTGATGCTGATGCTCGTGGGGCTACGTTCGCACTGGGTCCCCCCCCCATGTGAGTCTGGCTCCATCGACCCCGGCGCTCCTAGGAGGTGCTGTTTGAAGGTAATTGCTCTAATATCCTGAGCTGCTTGGGATACATGGCGCTGACAAGTTCCTATTAGTCATGGCCGTTCAGAGGCCCGCTCCGTACGATAGCCGCCTGCAGTCTGTAGGAGGTGGGAAGCAGGAAGATGTATGTGGAGACGTGTAACACTGATACTGATCTTACATTCAGTCATCTAAAGACTACTTACATGTTATTAAAACCAGGCCGAATCCTACTCAAAATATTTAAATTCTAGCAAATATCTATTGCTACCTATTGCTGTAGTCAATTATGCTGTCATGAGATAGAAAAACACCAAATAAGTATAGCTTGTCATTTTGAGCGGTGGTAAATGAAGGTGTTGGGCTGAGAACCTAAAGCCCATTATTAAAGCTCTAAACGCAGACAGTCATCGTTCCACCATCTGTGTGTCAGGAGGCCCGGATACACTCAGTCCTAACGCTGATTGCATTTGGGGTTTGTGGAAGTCAGTGGGATTGATGGTCCTGTCGGACAAACTGAAGTGACCTCACGTCTCCCTGCTTCAAATCTCAGGACAGGGCGCTGAATGATGACATCATATATCATGCGGTGCTGAGACGAAGATATTGATGTCATCACAACGCAGGTGCGGACAGTGATGGGTGTATCTCTCAGAATAGAGGGGACATGCCTCTTACAGCAATAAGGCAGCCCTGTGTGTGTGTGTGTGTGTGTGTGTGTGTGTGTGTGTGTAGGATATCGGAATTATTTTACAATCATTATCAAGGCTTTTTTGTTACTCTGTGACAGCTTTTTTTTGGTATGTTTTGGTATGTTGTCTTCCATGTGCAAAACTGGCACAGGAAGTTCACCCCGGCTCGGATGCGGCCCTCTCATTCAAAATGACAAATTAAGAACATGAGGAGGAAGTTGTGTCTCTCGGCCACGGAGAGAGGGAGGATTACCGTGGCGTCTGGGGAGAGTCAGGAATGCATGACTGACGCAATGGGACCAAGCTTCACCCATAAACACGATGAAATGGTGGCGTTTTGTCGGGATTGATGTTCGTAATTACGTTGCTGAAGAAGATGTCCCCCGTATGAGAATGGATATCCTACGTTGGCAACATTTGTGCATACACAAATGCCTGTGTGAAACTACCAAAGGGCACATCGCTTTGTCAATAGCCTGTCGGCATCGCTCCCTGCCAACTCTAATTCTCATTATCAGGTGTCCCTGTTGGCAGAAAATGATCTTAATTTGATCAGAGCCATAAGCCCTCTTGTAAACGTGGATTGTAGCTTCTCCCTTCATGAGCAGAATGACAAACGGCCTGATTAGAAAACTTTCCATAATGGCAGCGAGAATTAGCGGACCAGGCATGCGCTAATGCTATTGTGCGCTCCACAATGATGTATAGTGGGACTCCCCAGCGGTGGCGTTTTCCACAGGGGTGGAGGGCGAACGGAAAAAGGAGGAATGAAACATGGAAATAGAGAAAGAATGTCTGAAGGAACAAAAGAAAGGGGCACACTTCCACTGGCACTCATACAGTAAAAGATGAATGTTCTCTGGATTTAACAGATTGAACGTGGCATTATTCCACTGCCTTGCTTTTAACAGGAGTCTATACTTTCTGCTCTCCAGAAGAGTCATAAAGGGACAGTAGCCCATCCATTTTTCCTGCTACTTAAAAGACAGAAGTGAGGCCCCATGGAGCCCAGTGAATGCTGCGTCGCGCACTGAAGCCACGGATATCAGTATTTTTACATTGACTGCTATAATGAAAGAGCAAAGAGAGTACAAAAGAGGCTTGATAGCTGCCCACCCTCTCTCCTCCCTGCTTTTTGCTCTTAATTATATGTAAGTATTACTCAGTGTGGAGGACAGCCTCTCCAAATTGAGGCCTCTTATTGCAGGGGCTCAACCAAGCACCGTTCGCATTAGGGAAAGGGACAATGTGCTCATAATATCTGTATCAGCGGTGTCCCTTTCTTAATTCACTTTTATTACATCCATTCATAATGCTCTCATAATGATGAGATGGAGCCTGGCCAGGGGATTTTCTCAGTTTCACCTTTATTATTGCATGCTGGGATTTGTCATTCGCTCCTCTACAGGTCCCTGTAATGAGGATAAGTTGGTTCTGTGGATTGGGTCTCGGGATAAAAGTCCATGAAATTTAATTTTTTGGAATCGTCAACCTCATGTTTGTCCACTTGAACTAATGCACTTAAGAAGAATAAATGGAAAGGGGTTTATCTGAAACTAATGAAAAAGTAACTCAATAGGCGGTCTCTGCTAATAAAACACTTTAATTTATGAACACGCCGACAAAGAGTACACACATTTGCATGTACGCAAACACCCACACACTCAGGGACTCATCTGTTTCTCTAAATGTGTGAATGTGAAGCACACACACACACACACACACACATACAGCTGGAGATGTTGTCATTAGTGCATTGTGTGATGAAACATCCCACAACAAAATGTATCAAATGCAGACAGAGAGCGACAGGCCTTGTTGTTGTTGTCCAAATAAACATTTATACTGCATGGGGCAGGGTGAGTGCTATGGTGTGTATGTGTGGTGGCGAGAGCAGGAGGGGAGGGGAGATGAAAAGAGAGAGGAGTCCCGCAGACCAATATACGAAGGCTGTTGAGAAACTGGGTACAGGCCTGACACAAGACAGCTGTTTTTACACAGGCGTTGGCTCGCAGGGACTAGTTAAAGAATGTTCTTATTAATTCTTAATCAATTGACGGTGCTCCCCAAACCCTGGACGGCTGTCCTCCCTTTGGCCAAAAGAATAAATCTGTGGTCTAAAAATGTCTGACGCTACAGCATGCACGCGCGCACGCACGCACACACACACAACGATGTTCTTTATCTTGTTCTCTCTCACACACAAATACAAACGATTCTAAAATGTTTCCTTTAGACCTTGGCAATGTCTACTGAATCTGAGTCCAGAGTTTTCAGTGAAAGAGAAGCTATAATATGAGGCTCCATCGTCTGTTGCTCTGATGGTATACTAATGGCAACATCAGTCTGAATCAGGTGCCCATCCTTTGCATACAGGATGGGTCCATCCAAGACCATCCCAGAACATATATCCGATTAATGACTCAGCCAGGCCAAGGTGTCTCTGCTATGACACTCTGTCTCTCCGTGATTTAGTTTACCGGTGCTCTAAGTGCGCTGAGTGTGACAATAAAATCTTTAATCTAATGTGCATCCTAAAGAGGGAGGCTGGAGGGAGGGAAACTGAAACTGAAACACAATCAGTTTCCATGATGAAATGTTTGCGTCATGCGTTATGACCAGTGGTTCTATGTACACTAATCGTTAATATTAGTCTAATTTGACAATGTTTAAAGCAATACTGGTCTTTTGTTAACCCCATGTATCTTTAGCTTCCTTACCTCAGTATCAAGTCCTCCCGCAGACGTTCACCATGAATTAACTTCTCGCTTGCTGTAAGTTCACAACTGGCAGCTCACAGTTGCATTCATCTGCCATTGACTTACATTGTTTCTCAAAAACAAATTTTTACCGTGTCCGCAAAGCTGGCAGTATGTGTCCCTCCATTTTGTTGTAGGATATCATTTAAGGTATTTTTAAAGTTTTAATCTAAAACCTAAATATATAGTATATTAAATTAAACAATACTGTACAGCAATGTCATTCTGTAAACATAACTTGAGTAACTTGACAATGTATACCAACAGTGGACACGGTGATCAGCACATTGAAACACAGAAAAACAATGGAAGTCAACTGTGGATGAAATTGTGGATCTGGTTCTGGTCCTTCAACAATGGATTTTTTTTCTTCCAAAAGCCAGCGTGAGGACTTTATTGAGGTAAGGAAGCTACAGACTCAAGGGTTTCACAAAGGTTCAGTATTGCTTTAAGAAAATAAAAGAAAACGTTTTAAATAGTTTTTATCTGATTTTAAATAGATTCAGTTGTAATGTTTTTATCTGGTGTAGAGAAATATTCTATTAATATGTAGCCTGCCTAAGTTTAAGTAGAGATCATAGAATAGTTCATACCCTGTGTATATGAATACATTTCCTGCTTATCAGTAATAGGGCAACAATGCCATAGGCTCATGCACTGTTTGCTCACAGTGATGTTAACTCACAGCGATCACACTGCCTCAACTAATGAGAATGCATCATATTTACAGATGTGTGAGCTGTATATCAATGAGATGTGGAGCTATGGTGTCTAAATAGATTAGTACACGAAAACCCACTTTACTGCCCTCTGACGTATACGAGCGCCAAATTCAATATTGTTGAGGCAATGCTGTAGATGGCCATACACAATTATTCTGTTACTAGTAGGCCTATTTTATTTATTTCATATATTTTTATTTTACCTATTCTTATATTCTATATATATATATATATATATATATATATATATATATATATATTTTTTTTTTTTTAGAAAATTATGGTATTCTATATATTGCAAAAAGTATCACATGCTGCAGTCAAAAACCCGTCTTCTAAAGGTTTCTTCACTCTGTAATGTCCTGTGTTGACACCAGGCGCAGTGAGCCGCCAAGTACAATAACGGCGGTGGTCGTAGGCAAGGACCCCTCTGGCGGCCGGGCAGGGCACTGGAAGCGTACCTTCCCTGGCAGCTGGACCGGGGGGGCCTTCTCAGCGAGGAACTGCGGCACCTCCAGGGTGCCGTCCGGTGGGACCCCTGGGGCTGCAGGAGCATAGTGGGTGCTGGGCTGCGAGTGGCAAGGTGGCGTGGCGAGGTGGCGTGGCGAGGTGGCGTGGCGAGGTGGCGTGGCGACGCGGCGTTCCAGGCGGCGTTCCAGGCGGCGTTCCAGGCGGCGTTCCAGGTGCCGTTCCAGGCAGCGTTCCAGGTGCCGTTCCAGGTGTCGTTGTAGTCAAATAAACTTCAGGGATATCAATCTGTCCAGTTAGGAAGCAATTGTGAATCAATGTCACCTCAAAATGGGAATGGTTTTACAGTTACAGTAGGCTATTGAGAACCTCTGGGACATTATGCTACAATTACAATTATATATCAGTGCATCCGACACCGCCAAGTCCACAGACTGTCCAGGAGCTCACTAATGCCCCGATTCAGGTCTTTGAGGAGATCCCCCAGGACATCATCCACCATCTCTTCAGGAGCACGCCCAGACGTTGTCGGGAGTGCATACAGGCACGTGGGGGCCATACACACTACTGAGTCACATCAGGAGTTGGAACAGCCTGTGATTTCAATTGGCTACTGAAGCCACACGACGTGTTGCAGGTGGTGCGTTCTCTTTCATTAAACCGGTGATATTTAGAACTACTGAACTTTATTGTGATCAGGATGAGAACCTTGAGCCACGATGAGATTATTTTACTGGTGACTCACAGTTTCAGCTCTGAGTGGATAGAGGCCTCAGAGAAGACTCTATTTGAGGTCTGTTCTAATACCTCTCAACACTCACAAAGGTGCACAAAGGGATATTAACAACGTAAAGATGGGCCTCAAAGTGCTCAATCAGTGTGGAGAGGATATACCAAGATTCGCCTCACATTATCTGGATGAGCTCCCTCCTGTGTCATTTAATCACACTGATTGATAAATGTGGATTATTTAGAGCTTTCTGTACACCCATGTCTACTGCTCATCTTTAGAGCAGTTACCAAAAAAGTAATATGCGGAGACTCCTTGTGGCTTATAATGTGCTATGAGGTTGCTGCTTCAGGTTCACTGATGGCATAGTGCCAGTCAATTTGTTTGTGTTCTCTAGTGTCCCCACATGTGAAGCCATTTTAAGGAATCTGATGTATAGATTTATTTGTCGCTTGGATGAGTCTGAGAACAGCATCATAGAGGCTCTAACCAGCCCTATGAAAAGCTGTTTTCAGTACTCATCCAAGCAAAGGAAACACTGGTGTAATGCCCTACATGAACCATGGCTTACACTGATTTTGTTGTGGTTTTTATTATATATTGTAGTATTGTTATTGTTTTGTTCCCCCCCGTCCCTTTTCTTACTGTGTTATTTCCTGCTGTGGACCCCCTGTTGAGTCTGGAATAAAGATGAATGAATAGTTTATTAAAATTTTCGGTGTGAGTTTGAATCCAGCCCTCAATCAGTTTGTGATTTTGGTTTCCATTGACCGTTACGTCATTTTGTTCTCAACGAATTACACAATGTAAAGTAAAATGTTTGATCTTTAATAGGCCTATATTTCGTTCATCAAGACCCAATATGTGATTCCAGTTTTCCCTTAATTTTTTAAGCAGTGTATATATGGGCCTGCCAGCCAAAAATATAAAATTACAAATTAAAAGAAAAAGGAGAAAATGGAAAAAAATAACTGCTCAGATGTTGGCCATTCTTGATAGCCCTTGTGCAAAGCACCCCCTGCCTGCATTATCTTTCCCTTCAATATCAATCAAATTGAAAAAAAATCATTTAGAATATTAGACTGTATAACGTTTAGTTGAACATTGTTGGAATGTGTGGACGCCTCCTCGACACACAGGTAAATCGGACACCCCGCTGTGTTAGTGACGGCAAGTTACGGGATGGCGGTCACTTTCCACGGCAGAGAAAATGGAAGCAGTCGGGGTATATATTTATACACAAGACGAATCAACTCGCTATGAAGCTAGAATTGTCTGTTTGAGCGCGGCTGTGTAAGTTAAGTTTGTACAAGAAGCCCAGCATGAGCGAAAATCTGTAAAGTGGGTGTGAAAACCACTATATTCACTGATTTACGAACTGACCTCCCCCGCCTCTCCCCAGCTCTGATGGTATCTTATATAGTGTGTTCGCATGTTTGAAACCGTTTGTGATGGAAGTGCGTGTGGTTATGTAAACTTTGCGCGCGTGTACACTGGGGTCGCCGTGTAAAGAGGATCGTAAAGCATGACATCATATAGAATACCCCATCTCTCCCTTTCCTTCTCTATAGTCTTTACGCAACCTTTACCGTGACCTGATGTGTGAAGACAGACACGCACCTGTAACCCACATTGTGCGCGTGCACTCGATTTTGCAGTAGCCTAATTAACATTTATCAATAGGCCGGTATCAGCTGACCTAATATCACCATAGCTACACAAATCAACAGACACTACAACTAAGAATAATTGGATTTTGGTATATTTACACGAAATTAGGTAAATCTTACCTAACGAAAGCCGATACATTTGGACTTGAAGCTGTCAGGTTGAAGCGGCTATCCTGCCTGCTCTCCACTGCGGGGCGTCTGGGTGCTGGAAAGGCGCCTTGTCCCTCACCAACACCCCTAACCAACACACCACACAGATACACATACACACAGACTGCATCCTCTCCACTCTCCCCTGCAACAGGCTGTTCTGACCATAGATACTGTCTAACCTATCTATCACCACAGAATAATAATCAGAAAGGCCTCTCATACGCCTCTTTTTTGGCGCATCGAATTAATTGCGAACACTCCCAAATACAGACCAAATTTAACAAGATATTTTCAACACGTATGTTAAAACACCGAATGGAACCTTTTTTGTGTGCAGAGAGAAACAGAGGGATTGAGCCATGGTCCGCCGTGTCCGTTTGCGGTATAGTGAAATAACCTTGCGCGCGCTTATCGCCTGCATCTGCCACTATGGTGTATCTACCGATCCCTGTCCTGCAACCTCTTCCTCCAACGCTATACCTCATGGCAATTGAATTAGCTCGGTTTTAGGTAGGGGAGGGGCTTCGCTTTGTTAGAGCGACGCCCATTCAAATTTCAAACCAATGGGACTATCCCCCGCTCCGCTGTAACCGAACCCACTCTCGCAGTCGGCGTTGGGCTGCCTTTCGTCTCACCTTCTTGTGCGTCCCAGCACTGAATCCCAAACATCACAGGAGGGGAAACAACACATACGCACATGGCGACGGCATGTTTTTTTTTCTCAGCGTGATGGCTTATATATGAGGAGGACACTCTAATGTTGGCATTTTGCTTGGGAGTAATACATAAGCCTCTCTTCTGTCTCGCAGCAGCGCATGAGAAACAAGGCTGTCCGTGCTCGCCGACACTGAGAAGGACTCCTCCCCACCTCATCCGTGACACTTCCAATACATCGCCGAGTAAGGATACTAGGCTTATTTCGTCCAGTCAGCGTGTGAACGCAGGGACGATAAGGTTTCCACATCGCCTACCTACCATTCCACAACCAAGGACTGTCTATATGGCTTTAAAAAGTTGCCCAGAGAACGTGGGCATCTGACGCACGCCACAAGGCGTCACTGGTCTTTGAGGCTCTTTTTCTACTATAGCCTTGTTGGACTGATCCCGGCGCTGTTTCAACAAGTACTGACTTCAACTGTTTTCTCTGACTTAAGCTGCATCCAGCTCAGAAATTGTGTCCAGCATCATCTTATGTAAGCGCTATTTGACTGCCTTTGCTGGATTTTTTCAATCAGCGCATCTCGGAGCTGTCAGAGCTGGCGTCCCGTACAGCATATGATACACGGGGATCCTATATTTGAACCTGACAGAGAGGTTACGCACAGAACAAACTGAGAGGTTAATTTGTCAAATCCTGTCTATCTCATCCACCACCACCACCACCGTAAGTGCCCAGTTGAATGGTCACGGTCACGCTGTCTTTACATGCCTTCTATGTTGTGGCTATTTGTATTTTAGTATTTACAGATACATGTGAATAAGACATTTATCCCTCCTGAAGTGTCCGTAACGCTGATAAACTGACCGCGCAGCGCGCCCAGAATTTCAAGAGGAATACGTGCCGAAGTTTTGCTGTAGTGATGCTGCAAGTGGAAATGGTCCTGTTCGTGTGCCTGGTGCTGTGGATGTGTGTATTTAGCCAGGAACCCAGCTCCAAGGTGGTGGCCGACCGCTATGCCGTCTTCTGGAACCGGACCAACCCGAGGTAAGTGACTCTACACCGTAAAGATCTACCGCGTAGAGTCGGCGGTGTTTCCGGTCTCCCCGTCTGAACCCGGTCGCAGGGCTCTGGCTGTTTTTTGAGTATGAAAGGCTTAATACCAGGAGTTAAATGTAGCCTATATCTAAGAATATAAACGAAAGCTATACTGTTCCCACGCATTCGATTGCTCAAAAAGTGCATCCCCGTGCGTAATAATGTCTCTTCATACGCACCTGGCGTAGCCTATCTTTTATTAGAATTCAAGTTATTCAAGTTAGAGAAATTTATTTTATCTTAGAATATAATATAGATTAAAGTCACCACCATGCGGAGTTGTCGAACAAAACATTGTGTTAACTCAAATCCAGGCTGAAGCCTGCAGCCTATGGCCCCACAGGGGCCACTCTTATAAACAAGTTGTTTCACATATTTGCCTTTGCCTACTTTGCCCAGCTATAACGAGCCGCTCGAGCAATGTCCACTTATTTATTCATTATCCCTATAGGGCACGAGCTGCTAATTATGATTTAATCTGGATATTCTAAACATACACTTTTATTGAAGGCAATGTGAAACCGTTTTGTTAGACGGTCAAACATTAAAAAGAAGCGCGCAACCGGAGTGTGGGTCCTACGGAGAAGGGTTGGGTCTCGAACTAGTAAATCCAAATAAACGAAGCGAGTGTAATAAATCATTTGAATACTTTTACATTTACAATTAATTATTTTTTAATAAATATGTATATTTCCTTTATGCACAAATGTGGTTTAATGTTGATAAAATTATCTTAGTCATCATCCTTTAATGAGTCTTCAATAGAAATTAAATTATAGGCTGATTAATTCTTCACGTTTGTTTTTGTTGAAAGTGAATTATAATCATCTAAATTTATATTATTCACATTAGAATAGGACTAGTTCAAGAAGTTTTGACATAACTTTGGGAAACTTTTTTAGTAAAATTAAAAGTACGTTTGGTCACCTTTAAACTAAGGGAAATAAAGCGATTCCAACATTTGCATATGCCTATTAAGGTACTCTTTTACAACCGTAATTCTTTCACCGAGCAAAGTATGGACCGTCGATTAATGTAGCCTAAAAGTAAACCTGCCCGTTCAGCAGTTGTGAGACTTTAACACGGCGCTGTTTAAATGAGTTTGTTCTAGCTTTTGTTTCTCACAGTCTTTTTCTTTCATTATTATTTTCAGACATTACAGTTTATACAATCTATCCAACTTATTTTCAATTGCAACAAAGTCATGCGTTTTTAACGTTCATTCTAAGTTGCTTGGCAACTTAGAATGAATACCTAATAATGTCCTGGACTTATCTTTGAATGTGAGAAACATTCATTAAAAAAAAAGAATTGAGGCTAAGTAAAACATAGAATATTTATTGCTGAAAGGAGAAGTGTGTGTTCCTGTGATAGCAATTGGCGATGTGACTGTGTACAAGAGTATATCTGTCTTACACTAAAAACTCACAAACAGCAATATTCTGCTGATGAGATTAAATAATTATACATATGGATTGGACTATGACCAGGGCTAGTAAAAAGCTTCTCCAGTAGCTCAGTGTTAAGCTTTGTCTGTTGGGAAAACCTTTAGTCAAACCTTCAGTGTACAAGTTCATTATACAGTGTTCCCCAAATAAAACTGACTTATAGAGGTAGACAGTACAGCATTGTCCCCAGACTTATTAAGTGTAAATACTGCTGGTCCAGTTTACAGTGATCTTTCACTCAACTGCCAGCAGCACTTAGTATTTGTTGAATAAAAGCCTCGGCTTGCTCTCCAAGTGCACACAAAGCCATTAATCGTACACGCTAACATTGTTGCACAACTATTTAGATTCAGTTTGAAGTTTGTGAAAACAAGATTTATTGCTTGAAGCAATTAGTGGTCAGGGGTATAACATAGAGCTGAGCATAGGCACTTTCTTAAAGTCTGCGCTTGTCTCGCGGGGTGCCTAGATTCCCAGGGTTGATATACCGTAGACCATGACTGTTGTGGTCTAGATCTCCCCTCTGGCTTACCCTAGCCGTTTATTTAAATACTGCTTAGTTAAATGGAAGCAAGCACAAATTTGAGCTAAATCTTGATGTGTTCTCTTGATAGACACACTTTCATTATATTGCACTTTTTTCTTTTTAGTTCCTCCTTTCTAATTTTTTTTTTTACCCAAAAAGTTTTGACTTGACTGACGGCACAGTTGACTTGATTCCTTCCAGATGTGCTGACAGGTTTTCTGAGTTCCAATGAGGAAAGAATCTCAGTTCCCAAAAAAGAAAGAGAATTTAAGAAAATATACCGTTAATTCTAAGATCCCAAAATCCGAAATTGAAGGACAGAGAAAAACAAGAACTTTTGTGATCTGCAAGCCTGCGAACATGGCGTGCTTTTTGTCCTCTTTGATCCACCGTAAATAATGAGAAATATACAACTTCCTGAGCTGCCTTTCCCGTGGAAGGGAAACAGGTTTTCACAGAGGCTTTAATGTAGCTAACAACAGTCACTCCGTTCTGCTTACTGTAATAGAGTTTGTTTGACTCTCACCCCTGCAGGGCAGAGGCAGGGAGCCAGAAAGGTAACATTTCAGGAGAGAATAGACAAGAGAGCAAATTGCATATAACAAACATGTCCTTACTGATGACTCGGAAAATGAATATAGAGTCCTTTATGTAATAGACTAGATTTCTTTTGTTGCGCCCTCAACCACTGAAGTAACCCAGTAACTTAGAAGTCAACTTTTTTACTTATACTGAAATGTCAGGTATAAAAAAAGACTAGAAGGCATACAGTGCTATAACAATAATGTGACACCAATTTGATGGAATTTGATACATACTCTAAGTAAATGAATCCCCAAAAATTTAAATAAATGGTGACATTTTTATAGGAGCACAAAATTAAATAAATATCTGTTGTGAATATTCAATGAAAAACTTTGACCGCAAAAAATATTGTCTGTCCTTCCAGGAACAATATTTGTTGAAACGAGTCTTCTGTTGTTTTTCAACAGTGATTGGTATGTTATGGTGAAACTGTAATAATAGCCGTAATGTTTTAGAGCAGTGTGTTACATATGTGTGTCTTCGTAGTGTGGTCTGTTGGTCACTGGTGTAGCGAGCGAAGGCACTTCTTAGCTGTTTGCTGGCCTCTGTCTGTCACTGTGTTTCACGCTCTGTGCACGATTCGTTTAAGTACAATGGTGACGACCCTGTCCTCCTCTTTGTCACGTATTCTCATTCAATCCCTTATTCATTCAAAAAAAGCACAAGTTGTCATTTAAACTTTTAGCAATCTAAAAATACATTGTGAGTTTAATAAACGTATATAGAATTCTGTTATTTTTGATCAGCTCCTCTGAGAGATCCTTTTTTAAAGTAAGTTTCATATGTGGATTCTGTCCTCTGTTATAGGGGACAGGGACTCTAATCCCGTCTCGGCAGTAAGACCGATGAGACGCCCCTTGTCCTTTTCCCCTCTCTCCTTCTGTCCTTCCCACGTTCGTGTACAAGCCTCTGTTTTCCTCTCCCCTGTCGTCTCAGAGCCCTCATGCCTTCATCTTTCCCCTTTGCTAGACCCAGAAAATGAATGAATACAATTAGACATTTCAGGAGTCCCTCCTCGATAAAGATGCACAGAGGTCACACACACACACACACACACACAGAGGAACGCAGGAAGAGGGTGTGCTCGCTCGGTGGGGAATAACGAAGCGGAAAGTTGTCCGAAGAGCGACTGCTAGTACCTCTCCTTGAAGAGGGAAAGACTAAAACAGCTTGATGCTGCTTGCAGGCATTAGAATGTCCCAAGGCAGTTCAAATGCGCTATAGTTCAGGGTAAGGAAAGAAACAGCCAGAACATATCCTTCACTCTTTTTCTACCACACTGCCTCGTAGTCTCATTTGATTCCTGTGCTACAGTTCACTGTGTTTGGGTTTGGGTTGTGCTGTGTGCCATTGGCATCCTATACTATAGCTCTACTTTGTTTAATTTTTCTCTGGCTGTGCTTTAGTACTAGTGTCTGTGTGTGTGTGCACGCTATGTTAGGAATGAGCTGCTGGGGTCACAGAGGGCTTATTCCCTCTTTTTCCGACTCGTAGAAAGTAGAGTAATTACATCGTTCCCCCTCCGACCCCTCATTACCTGTCATTGACCAGCTGGAAATTAAAAACTGTCTTGTCACTTTATGTATGTGTGTGTGTGTGTGTATGTGTCTGTGTGTGCTGACTCTGTACACAGGTGCTCACACATACAGGTTTAAAGGTAGTCTGTACACCTCCGGGCTTTGCTCGACGGTGCCTGACTGCCTACATGACAGACTTCTATTATGAGAAATAATCTTGTTATACACACGCTGATGAGGATATTTCATATCTCATTCAAAATGTATAATTTCATAGTGAAAATATCTATATTAAAGTTAATTGTATATCCAAAGACAATTTTTTTTCCAATTTGACAGCTAATAGATTTTTTTTTTTCACTCCATTTCTTGTCCACTGCATACAGTGCTGTTATTGTCTTATCGCTGTCCTTTTTGCTATGACTTGCTGAAAGCTGACTGCTTCTCTCTCTCTCTCTCCCCTGCACTAGTCTCTTTCTCTCCCTCTCCTCTCCTCTCCTCTCTGTCTGAAGGCTGATTAGTTCTCGTTAATGACCCCTTGCTCTGTCGTTCCTTTATGCCTGTGGCGCTGGCAAGAGCACATTCACCCAGCGACGCACGCGGAGCGAGCGAGCAGGAGCACGGAGCAGGGCGACATAAAGAAATAAAGGGACGGGGTTTTGACAGGAAACCTATACTTGCAATGACGATAAAATGCGATAAGACTGCCGGTTAAATAGCACTCTAAGGTTTTTTTACTGAGCCTGTAAACACGCTCGCTATTTAAAATGATTTATTTTTTTTAATGAAAATGGCCAGTGGGCAGTTGTCTGTGCCCAATGCGCTCGTAAGCAGCTGTTGTCGTCTGTGCTGAGAGTGAACGGGAGGACGTGACCATTGTGGAGCAGCTATGTGTACAGACAGGCCTGTGTGTGTGTGTATGAGGAGATTCAGCCTCTTGTGTGGGGCATCTTAATCCTGCCAAACAATTTACCACAAACTCGAGCTGGACTAAAAAAGGCATGTATAATTGTGTATTATTTGGCTCTATAAATTTCTATGAATATTCATTTTTTGAACCCGTCGGTTTGACTTTATTGATTTAGAAAATAACTAACTGCCTGTGTTTACATTTGTACAGTTCATATAGCTACTGTAGTGGTTTATGACCCTGACTGTATTGAGAGGTCATAAAGGCTTAGAAATTATTAATTAATTAAATAAAATATCACTTCGCTTGGCATAGTGTGCTCTAAAACAGACATTTTTCTTCATTTTTTTTCTTCATTGCTATAGAGCCCACATATCTGCCAAAGATGTCAATCCATGTGGCTTTATAATGCAGATAAACAGCACATATTAAAGGGTAACTTTATTTTAATGGCACATGTTCCGTACATTGCCTGAGGCTCCAGATTTTATTGTACAGGTTTTTGTTTTCAGAGTAATCACCCCAAGGTCAGCGGGAGCTCTGAAAACACCACTATCAGCTGAGCAATCTGTCTTTTAGCCCTGGTCCAATCCCTGGCTTTCAGAGGAATGCTCTATATAGCTCTACTTGGAAACAAAGCATTAACCAGCTTGCAACATGCATATGTGCCAACCTCTTCTCAGGACCTTTACAATGCATACTGTCGATAAAAATACTGTCCAAATTTGTTGTTGCTCGAAAAAAGACATTCGAGATGCACAAGTTTGTTTATCCAGTGACGAATACTTTCTCTAGTCCCGGTCTCGGTTTCATTGTGAAGCTTGAGAAGGGGCTTTTTCTTTCTTACGTTTTTTCCCCCCTAAAGTAGTATTCTGCTCTCCAAGAGTTGGCGTGAGAGCAGATCTGGCTGTCTGAGCTTGTATCTGAAGATCCCAGCCACAGAGCTGGCTGCAGACCTCAGTTGATGAGCACAGGGGTATCTGAGGATAGGTCAGTGCGGTGTACAAAAAAATAAAATAGTTTTTCTCGAAAAACAAAGCAATACTTCTGTTTTTATTGTGGTGTGTGCTTAGTTCGAAAGCCCAATGCGATGGCTTGTAATTGCACAGAGAATTTCTCATCACAATAAAGCAGCTCCAATTCCACACCCCGTTAAGTAGATCGACAAACAGGAATACAATATTTGCACGTCCGATGTTGGTCGAGACAGAAGTCCAAAAGCCGTGCTACTGGGTGTTGTACATCTTATGTGCATAGCTGAAAATGGCGCTACCGTATCCCCTCCTCAGTCCTCTGTAAGATGGAGGCTTGTGCAGCTGTTACTGTATTAAGCGTGGTTGATCTGCTGTACCACCCCTGACCATAAAGGGGCGCTACTGAGCGATGTCTGATTGCCTGCTGTGCCCCCTTGCTTCCAGCCCAACCATTACAAAGGTACAGTTGCAACTGAGAGATACAAACATTTTGTTTCATTAAACCAGCTCTGTCTGCTTTGGTTGATTTGACCTTGTTAAACTCATTTAATATCAACGTCATGTTGCATCTGCAGGGCCTGCATTTGCATGTAAGGACGAGGGGGACTGATAGGCTTTCGGGAAAAAAAATAGTTTTCTTTCTGCCGCTATTCACAGTTCAACTGGAAAATGTGACGAGAGCGATTGAGACTGGTCGGTTTTTGCCAGACACATTTTCCACAGATAATTCCTTTCATGGTAGACTGGCTTCGGACCTCTCCCTGCAGTTTTCCTTATTTAACTTAGGGGGCTGCAGGGGAGTGACTTGGTGCTTTTCTAGCTGTGCAGCAGTGTGGAGAATAGATCCCAGCAGAGAACACATCTCCAGCTCTGGAATAAAGACCTAAATGATGGGTTGTAGACAGTTGTAAATGACTCATGAGGTAATCCATCCTCACCAGAAAGTCATAGAGTCACACGGCCACGGTGTGGGTCTGTGGAGCCAAAACAGTCTGGGTTTATTTCCAAACTTCCACATCCCCGAATAGCAATCATGCATCATTAACCAGACATGATGTTGCCACATCCTCACCTGCACACCGTGAGAAGCCTTTGAACGCTTACACAGATTCTCACAGGTTAATTTGGGCATTTCTGGTTTGCACTGATCCCTTGTATCAAATAGAGGCAGGCATATGACCAAAGGGACTATTAGATAACCTGGCTTTGTTGCATAAATACCAATTGTGAAGTTCCTTTTCCCACTGCACCTAAATACAACAGAAATAACTGCTTTCCTTTTATTTAGCTAAGTCTACCACAGTGGGAGAAGGTACCAGTGACAAGCTAGCTGTTTTGATTGACAGGACGGCAGAATGGTAGAAGCTAATGCCCACCCCAACGTGGGTCTGTGGGACTGAAAGGCTGCCATTGTTCTCCCCCTGCCTGTCCACTCTGCACAGCCAGCGCTGAAAGTATGCATGCGCTTATAAAGGAGGGAGTAAAGCAGGGAGGGCAAAGGAACGGAAAGAGAGAGAGAAAATAGTGTGAATGGCGAGGGGAAAGGGAGAGCCTGCAGCTGAAGTTGTCTGAGACACAAGGAGGCAGGAGAGGGGGGAGTGTAATGTGGGAGCCAGAGATGAGGGGGTTGGGGGGGGGGGGGAAGGGTAGTAGAACCGGGTGACGGAGGAGAGGGGTGTTACCTTTATTCCCAGCCAACCTTATCCCTATACTCTCTCATCCTCCTCTCTGTTCTGCATCACCCTTCCTAGTGCATCAAACCCCCCACCCCTCCCTCCTCTGTGGCTGTCTATAGTCGTATATGTCCCTCTGATTGGCTGGCTGGCCGGCTGGTGGTGATTCTCGTGGGGGACTGTCTCTCAGCCCTCGACCTAGAGGAGGTGTCGTCTTAGTGGCCTGGGTCCTGTGACACTGGGGTAATTTTCTACAGAGACAGGATTAAGCCTGCTCAGGTTTAGACCCTGGCTTTGTTTCCCCTGACACTGAAGACTCTCACACTGAGGCTTGTGTCGGTCGTGTTTACAGTACCTAGAGGGGGGCTTCTGTGGTTCCAAGTAGCATTCTGGCCTTAGTTACTGCAACACATTACATACGGTATAAGTCATTTTTTGTGCCCTGCCAGAAAGGCAGGCCTAAAGCCTAAATAAAAACGTTTAATTGCAAAAAAAGGGTATCTGATATTTTTTCAACAATTTATCAAAAATGAACAACTGTTATGCTAAAAAATCATTATAACCCAAGTTTTCAAGGTGTAACCTAATTATGAAGATTTTATATGATATATCCTCACCTCTTCTCAGATTATATATAAAAAAAGACGTTTTATGCAGTTTCAGCAGCTAGCCTTGACACCCTCCCTTACATTCAAATGTTGGCTACTTGCTAGCTAATCCTTCATAAAGTTGTATAATGGAAACTACAACATCCATGTTCATACTGATGATGAATTATGTTGACCAAAGCAATGGCTCTGTGACTTGTTTTAATAGTTGTTTGGACAAAGATGGAGTTCTTCGGGCTCCAAGCCAAAAGTTATAGCTGATGTTGGCTAGATAGACAATTAACTTTTCAGTTGGAAAAGTCGTTGTTGGATTTGGTCTTTTTTGTGGGCTAAGTTGACAATAAGAAAAATATGAAATTACTCCGGCCTTATCCTTAAATTTACGATTGCATCAGTGTGGAGTCTTGGAGTCCAATCGGACTAATCATGTCAGATTCTGAGTAAAAAAAAACCTCCCAAATTAATGTGCTTATAGTTATAAAAGACCCCAAACAAACAATTTGTTAAATTAGTAAAAAGGCAAAGATTTAAACTGCAACGGCATGAATTTTGGCACGAAAATGTATTTCTCAGATTTACTCCTTTGGCTCCCAGCCCTTTTATTGGGAAGCTAATGCTTTATCATAGTTCCAAAAAGATGTGTGTATCTTGTATCAAACACATGCTAAATCATTTAAAATTTATACCACCGAACTGAATGGGATTGGATGTGCTCTGAAGTTTTGGTGTGTGTGTGTGTGCGTGTGGAGAGTCTGAGTCTGTGTGGATGCAGGGGGTGTTTTTGGCGATCCACACGCATGTGCGATGCAAGATACGTGCGCCTGTGCATACACGCCGGTTTGCCAGGAAATGTGCACGTGTGGTTGTGTGTGGGTGTCTGTGGTTCTCCTGAGGCGACCCATTTCTAATGAAGCAGCAGAAACACACAGCACTATTCCTGACCCACTTCTCTGCTCGATACTACTCCCTTTTTGTAACGATACATTCATTGCGCGTAAGTGTGCGTTTGTTATTCTTGTGTTGTTCCAGAAATGCTCTAAGTGCGGTTTTCCCCCTGAAGGAAAGGTGATTGATCCTGTGAATGTGCGATAAATCCCATCTTCACCCTCTCCTCTTGTTTGAGCGCAGCTTTGACTGTTCCGGTTAAGACAGAATATTATTTTGATAGCCATGACACCACAAAAAACATAGGGCAAACAAACACACACACATACACACTTCTGTTTTGGGGCAGATCATTATTATTTCTTTAGCAAGGCTCAAGTTGCAGAAGATGTGATATTTATTCTGCTTGTTTATTTTCTTCCTTGGAGAGAGCCTTGGAGTGCAGCAGCCTTTGAACCGTGGCCTATCCCATGACTGCAGACCTGGGTATTAACCCAGAGCCACTGAGAGGCTTAAAAAGCCATCATCTCATTGTCCAGGGACACACAAAAAAAACCTTCCTCTAAAATCCCCGCTATCCTTCTCTTCTCTTACCCTCCTTCCCTTCTTTCTTAAGAATGCCCTAAGCTGGGCCTCTGCTGGCATTCATATTAATCAGTTTTAAGGGTCTAATGAGATAAGTGAGCCTTAAGGGGAGTCCACAAAGTGGCCTAAGCCCCCTGGATAAACAGGGGTGATGAGCACTGCCCACAGCTATCATGACCGAGGAGCTATTTTACCAAGAAGACCTTTACACACTGTCAAATGTGTGTCTAGGTGACAAAGGTGTACTGTGCTGTATGCGTTATAGACAATCCCTCATTTGGTGTGGTCATGACTTGACGTTTAATGAGTGTTTGACAAAACATCCTGTCTTTGCTCCTAAACTCCTTTCCTTTGTCACGAAGCCCCCCTCTCCCCTCTCCCCCCTTCCAACCCCTTGGAATATAGGCCAGTTGGTTGCTCCCGCTGTTTTTCTCTCCTCCCCCTCATGATGCACCCCCCCCCCCCACGCACACCAGTCTCTCTGTCAGGGATTACCAGGTCTTTAACTGTACTGTAATAAGTCCCTGGCTTTTGGGGTCCCGCTGTGGTGACCCAGGATGCCCACTGTCAGTATTAGGGCCGGTGTTGTGGCTGCAGGGTTTGAATGACAGTTGCCTAATACATCGACTTCCTCTCTGCCCCACCCCCAATCTCTCTGTCTGTCTCGCTGTCATTCAGTCTGTTTGTCCCCTGTCAACAGTCGGTCTTTGACTCTATATTTGAATGATATATATTGTGTTTTTCCCCTCTACAGTATTTATACATAGAGGTATATCAGCCTACAGTAATACCCCCCTGAGGTCCAACATGCGAGCACCACAACATGGCGGCTGAGCACAGAAAAGTAAAACGTGGCGCCGGCCAGACACAAAGAGGAGGAGTTGGCAGACATGTTTAATTTAGTTAGGTTTTAGGAATTTCAAACTGTAGAAAAAATGGTGTATATAAGAGCACGGTGATTAAAGCTGCTGGGAGGGATAGTCTCCTTAAGTAAATAAAATAATCTGTAATTAATGGTGATTATCTGCACATTCCTCACCAGATGTAGAGGTTAGGGGTCAATCACAACATAGGAATAGTTAATCTAGCTCGCATAAAATGCCAGCTTGATTAAAAATATAAAAGACATTGGCATTTTACTTGATTGAAATATATGCAGCTGTGGTATTATAAATATTTTCCATGCCAATAAAATAATGGATACTCTTGGTTTAGGGCAGACAAACCAAAATTAGGTTTTAGTAAAGGTTTGGCTTGTCTTTGAGTGTTACTGAAGTACATATACAGTAGGCAAGCCGGAGTTCTTAGGCGGCGGTACCACTCCTCAGAACGTTCCTTTAGCCCGCTGGGTCCTGTGTTCCTTATTGCTATAGAATTCCAAGCCATTGCGGGAGCACGACCGGAGACATTCCAGCCAGGATTAGACGTAGCATGGCAAACGGAAGCCCAAATAAGAGTTTTTTTTCTTTTCGTTTTTTTGTGTGCGTCTGTGCGTGTGTGTGTGGGAGTGTGTGTGGGAGTTGGGCAAATAATGTTTAAACATGTTTAAAGTTTAAAAATAAGATTGTGTCTAAACTTAGAAAACACACTTTGAAAGTCAACATAAATTCTATTGTTCATGTTTATATCAAAATAAAAAGTAATATATTATAAACAGTTAATTAAATGGTTTGTATGCTGTATATAATATAGACACAATAGTAATATGTTTTGCTAATTATTAATTTGTATATTAACACTTATTGACACTACCTTAACATTAAAAAATATACTTTTAATAAAATAATTCACATATACTGTACCATGTAAGATTGTGATATCATGGTTTTAAAAATGTATTGGTCTAATTGGAAGGAAGAGTAAAATATATGTATTTCTGTTTCTATTTTCCATTTAATTAAATATTTATTGGGACCATTTTCAGAAATGTAGAGGGTATTATTTTCCTAGGCAGCATAGAGTTGAAATACATTATATTATATTAGCCTGTGTGCAGAAAGACTGAGCTTGGCCTGTCATTGGATTAGAGCGTGTGCAGTGCTTTGGGTGGAGTGATGAAATATTCATCACTATTTGTGAGCCCTAAGAAGAGCAGCACTTGCAATCCTTTGCACGCAATTCATGAGAAATGAGGTCAAGGTAGACATGGTCTGGGCACGAAGGTGATGGACTGTTCTTCTTCTTGTCAGCTTCACTGGACTTTATTCTATTTTCTCACATTTTGAGATTCAGTTGTTTTTCCCCTCTCAATTTTCCTTTTCCCAAATCTGTGTCTATGATTTAAGGTGGAATGTAACATTTATTTCCATATGTGATTTTTCAAACTACTTTTGTTGTTGTTTTAACTGAGCTCTGGGCATGAAGCACCAGTAGGGCAGTTTGTCACTAACGCGTATGGACTGAAGTGCCGGACAGAGATTTCCTGACAGGTGTCAATCGTCAAGACCATTGCGGCATCACTTTTGTCAACCTGCCAATGACATTAGGTTCAGTGTGGCTTTATTAATGCAGCAGGCTTACCTTACCCCCTTTGAAAAAAAAAACAACCTTTTTCTACATTAAGGCTGATGGTGTCTGACTTTTTATTAGTGGCGGGGGCCTTCCAGCCTGTATCAGTGGTTGGGGGAACATGGCACGAAGATGGCTGAATTATTCACACTCATAATCGGCCTTTATGTCCTCACGCCAAGCCTGGCCCCACTGTTATTCTAGTGCATAATTGATAGTGTTCAGAAGTGGAAAAGTTAGAAAAGCAGAAGTAATGCGAAGCGAAATGTAGTCAGCCGGAGGAAGGGGAAGAGGAGGACGGGTGGAGGGGCGAGGGGCGAGGTGAGGAGATGGGGGTCTATTGGAGTTTTTACACTGAGCTTGTTTTAGCCCTTTACCGGGCTTAAGGCCCAGCTAGCGTGAGGATCGCGTGTGTAGAGGCCAGCCAGACTAGTCTGGGGGGATAAAGAGGGGGCTCAAAGAGGGTGGGGGTGGTGGAAAAGGGGGTTATAGCGTAACGAGGCCTGACGTTGAGCCAGCCCAGAATGTTCTCTGTCTCTCCCCAAAGCGCTTCGAGGAGCTCTGCCTTTGTCAGAAACGTTTTAGGGGAAATTAATGACATCACTGCATTTTTGGTAATTGAGGAATTATTGTGGTTTCTGCGTTGTTAAAAATATTTTTTGTATGTTTATTTTCTGAGTAATTGCTACGGTTGTAGGCCTCGTTTTCTGGTAGGATGTACATGTATACATAGGTATGGCTACATTGACTTTTCGCTAGCTGTTATCTCAGGCAGGTAGGAGAGAGGAATTGACATTGCATTACAACCATGTGGAACAATGATCAATAAACAGTAAGCTCCCAGCAATGAGTGGTGATTGGCTCCTTTCCAAGAGGAAAGAGAGGCTGTTCATTGAGAAATTGACTGCGACAACCTCCTGAAAATTTTTCAAGGCAACAATACCCACTCTTGGGCAGAGGGGAAAAATCGCTGGCTGTTGCATTTCTCTATTTAATTGACCTGCCGTTACGTATCTTCATCTTTTGCTAGTTTATTTCAGCGTTCTTCGCTACGGCCGCAGGCCTGAATATCTCTGGTATTCCCGTCAAGGACGAAACAATATTTCTTTCATGACCACGCATGACAACCTCTCGCCATTCTCCTCTTGGAGCAGTCCCAACACCTCCATGCTAGGTCCTAAGCTCTCAGGTGGAGTTGTTAACACGGCCCCAGGTATGGTCTATTTAACACCTCTCTGACCCTTAACAAAGCCTTACTAACTGCTGCCTAGCTCTGCCTTTTGTGTTCCATAACAAAGCCCTTTAGCTTTTAATAACACTACAGCACCACCGGTGTCAAGAGAAACCCGAGATAAGGCCTACATCAGAGAGTTGGTGGGAACGGTTTAATCCGCTTCTTGAAACCAAACCAACGCACAACGGGCAGGGATCATGTTTGGCAAAATGGGCCTGCTTTGATCGAAGGATCGGATGGTGTAACTATAGGAAAACCGGGTATGATGGGAAATAGAGAGGGGCTGCGTGCCGGTAGTCTTTTACAGATCTATTAAAGAGAACATCTGGAGAAAAACATGGGGAGAAATGCTCATGCAGCATGTGCACACACCCTCCAAGCACATGCATACACACCCACACACACACACACACACACACACACACACACACACACAGATATGCAAACATAGCTCCGATAATATCGTAGGGGGATAAATATAACTGTATATTATTTTAAATGTTCATTCGATTTAATGTCATTTGTTTTTGGCTGAGCAGGGCACATTTGCTTTGTAATCACTCGGAAGAAGAATGACTTACAAATGAATATATTATTTAGACGGTTATGGGTTTTGGGTTTTTTGGTGTGATCATATGAGGAGTTTAGTCTAAAATTATATCTTGTTCGGAATCACTTTGTCATACATGTCTTTACTGTTAAAAGAAATATAAAACATGATCCGAGCTGTATATTTTATAAATAAAACTCTATATTAGAAAGTGTATTTCACTGGAGTCACTACAATGTGACCATAAAGCCGTCCGGGGGAAACATTAGCAGAGATATGTCTCGGAAACTCATAAAACCAATTTACGAGTGCACTTAAGGGCCATACCCCTCCTGGAGCCATTCTATAAAGATGCAGACAGAGATTGCAAAGAACTCCCTCAAATTACCCACGTTTAAAAGTAATAAAGATGGATCAATATATGGGATCAAACCAGCTTATCCTAGACTTATCTAGTTAATTCTGATAGACAATCTGTTCAAATAACATTACACTATGGTTGCATTTTTTTCTCTTTTTATAACATTTTAATATAATAGAATTTGTGTTCGTATTTTTTCTATTGAAAATTCCCAAAGTGCTTCCTCAGTGCTTCGCAGCCAATTTCTCTTTTTTCTGGTTCTTTTAAATGCTTTGTTAGCTTATTTTCCCTCAATATCCCAAATGTAATAAAACAAAATTTGAATTAAATGTAACTTGAGTGAATAGCATAACAATAATCAACACCACAACGTTACTGTTCTTACCCCTGGAAACAATAGAGCCAACACCCTGTGAAATACAGCCCTGGCCATCCTGGGGCAAGATATGTAAATAGGCCAGTGTGCCTGGTTGATTTCACTTGTTTATTTACAGTTTGGCTCAGTGTGCCAGTGCTGGAATGCTATCGGTGTTAGCAGGTATGGATTAGCCTCCTGTTCTCCCTCTCGCTGGGAAGTTAATTGACGGAATCCCCTTCCCATAGTGGACTGGGTGTCTCATTACAGCATGCGGAGCCAGCATCCATCCCATAAAGCACTAAGGCTTCACTTTTAATTGTCTTTGACAATTTTTGATGCCGGCCTGATGAGACCGTGTCCAATGAAATATTTCTTTCTGACCTTTTGCACGCTCAGTTTTAAATGAGCATTCTCCTCCCACATCAAAAGCCTAACAGCGCTAAATCTGTTATCATTAATAAGATATAATGGCTCATACTGGAATCAGTAATTAGACTGTACAGCAGTTAGAAGTGTTTGTTTCCATATTTTGCATTAATTGCTTTCTTTTGCATGTTTACATGTAACTATGGAACTGTTCAATCTACTTACAGAGTAGCTACTGAATGCCTATTTTCTATTGCAATGAACCCTCACGATTGAGAAGAACTGATTGGTGAATTGTTTAGTAGTATAAATGCCATTGCATTCCGCCATTTGCAGATGTGTGATTTCATGGTTCAAATGCCTACATGCTGGGAGGATAAGCTAATGTCCTGTTGATATTATAGTCTCTGAACATACGGTACATGTGCTATGCTTGTACTGAAAATTAATTATGTGAGAAAACATTGCCTAGCTTTTCTGACAGGTCTTCTTATTGTGATTTGTTTATAATTTATTTATGTTCTTATTAGTAATCAAATCTGGTCCTTACATGTTTGACATAATTATGAATATTTCATCGACACTGTAAAATGTTATTTGTCTTTTTTATTATAGTGTTGTACATGAAATGCTGGTTCTCCCTATAGTGCATGTCATTGTTTCTGTTGTGTAAATCTTTTATTTCCCTAGTGTATATAGATATAGTAGGCATGCAATAATTCCTCTCCCTCTGGCTTTATTTTCTCTTTGTCCGCTCTGGTGTTTTAATTGTGCATTTTTTCCAGTGCTTTACTACCTATTAATGATTTTATAGCGGGGCATTTTACACTGGTGTCCAAAACCTGCAGCCTGGGGAAGATTTAGTGTGTTGCCACTGTTGGGTAGCGCGCTCTAATTGGAAGGTCAGGGGGACGTGTTTCAGTGTAGCAGGAGATCACCCACTTACCACAGATTTAAAGGTTATCCAAACCCACCCGCAGACAGGGGATACGTTTTGTGTTATTGTAGTAGCCATATGTATGGAGAATGAACAATACTGTGTATTAATAAAAAAAATGTCAGGTTAAAATGCTACATACATTTCTTCTGAACCATATGAAAATTATTAAAGTATTAAAGCAAATATAGAAACCCAAACCATTCTAGGTTAGAAAACAAACCGAAATATGTTAGTCTTTATTTGTATTTTTCAGACTTGATAAATAATACATTATCGGTGCGATTTAGAAAATTCTAGCCGTAAATTGTGATATGCCTTTGTCCTCTTTTGTGCGTCCCTGTCTAGATACAGAATACATATTTCCACCCAGACACGGCGTCTCCCTTAAGAACAGCTGCCTCTGGCGCTGCGTGGCATGCCATGAGTTAACCACACCGTAGGCTGGGCTGGAAGGGTGAGACGTCTGTGTGTGTGTGTGTGTGTGTGTCTGTGTGTGTGTGTGTGTGTGTGTGTGTGTGTGTGTGTGTGGGTCTGAGGGGCTCCCTTTCTGCATTTCGTGCCACATTTTGTGTCTATCGCCAGCCCTTCTCTCACGCTTGCCTGGTCTATTGTCGCTGATGGGGTTTTGGGTGGGGACTGGCGTGAGGAGGGCGTTGGGAGTGTTGGGGTGGCGGGAAGATAAGTGGCCGATGTCTGGGTAACGTTGCTGGGCAAAGGCTGTGTCACGTGGTGGGCCCACAGAACCATATCCCTGGGTGATTCTAAGCACGCAATCCTTTGAGCGCAACACACACACACACCCCTCATCCTAAGGCCTGCTCCTATTGGTAATGCCATCAGAGGAAAATGTACCTCTATATGTCAATGTGTTCTGTGTACATGCGTCTGTGTGTGCAAATATATGCTGTGGACTGTGTATAAAGTGTAACGTGTGTTCACATTTAAGCGTCTTTGTATTTTTTCTGCGTGTGTTCCCTATTATGTGTGTCTGAGTTTGTAAATGAGGGTGTACAGTTTGCCCTCATTGTTATGTATGAGTGTGTGTGTGTATGTGTGTGTGTATGTGTGCTCACATGTGCATGCCTGTGTGTGTGTGTGTGTGTGTGTGTGTGTGCGCTCAGCGTCATTCCCCCATGGAAATCCAGCTATTGACAGCCGAAGGAAAGGTGAAGGCTGTGCAGACAAAAGGCAGAACATGCTGACTAGACCAAGCCGCTACACAGGCATAAAGAGAGGGATGAAGGGAGGACACACAGAGAGAGAGAGAGAGAGAGAGAAAAGATAGAAACACATCGACTAGACAAGCTTGGTTTTCTCTAGTTTTCCCCCTTTCCCCCCCGCCTTCTTCTTCAGAGGGCTGGCCACCAGTAAAGCACAGAGAATTGATTTCCCCCCTCCTATCTTTCCCCCCAGCTTTCTTTTATTTAATACCCCCTCGTGCCCCTGCCTGGCTCCGATCAATACGCCATCTGCATGTAAGCGGGGTTGAAACACCGGCCCGCGCCACCGGCCCGCGCCACCAGGGTGTCACCTCCTCTACCCTCCCCTACCCTCCCCTCTCCTCCCCCACCCCCCGATCCTTCATCTCTCTCTATCAGCCTGTCTCTGGGCCTTCTCCTGTCCTTCCATCAATCCGTCTTTTCCTCCTCGTCCCCCTGGGCTCTCCTTAACCCCGCTGTCCAGACCATCCATCCATCCCACTATCCCCTCTGCTGATTATTTCAACCTTGTTACATACACCCCCTCCCTCCCCCCCCCTCCCCCCCATCGCCGCCCCCCTACACCGGGAAAGATGTAATGTGGAGAGGTGAGAAAGTTAAGAGATTGAGAATGCATTAACAGCCCCCCCCTTCCCCTCCTCCTCCCACAGGTCTGCCCCTCCCCTTCTCCCTGGCCACCATGTAATGAGAGTCTGAGTGTGTGGTGGTGGGCTGTGTGTGTGTATGTGTGTGTGTGTGTGTGCGTGCGCGCGCGGGTAAGTAATGAGAGTCATGGTGCTTCGTCTGGGGTGACTGACGACTATGCGAGAGAGAGGACACGCGCGACAGAGCAGGACAGTCCTCATTACAACCCCTGACCCTGTGTGTGTGTGTGTCTGAAGGTTACAGTGTACATGCAGAGCTGACTCGCTATGCTGGCCTCCCAGCTTTAACCTTCCCTTTGTCCCTGGTCAGCCATTGTTATGGGGACAGACAGACAGACAGACAGATAGACAGATAGACAGGCAGAAAGACAGACAGACAGACAGACAGGCAGACAGACAGACAGACAGACAGACAGACAGGCAGAGAGACAGACAGGCAGAGAGACAGACAGACAGGCAGACAGGCAGACAGGCAGACAGGCAGGCAGACAGACAGACAGACAGGCTGAGAGACAGACAGGCTGAGAGACAGGCTGACAGACAGACAGACAGACAGCGAAGGCAAGTAAAAACGTCGACAAAATCAAGCACACACACACAGGAGCATAAACACATAAGCTCACTTGTTGGTGAACCGACTCGTCCACCGACTCGTTCCCCCTCTCACTCTCTCTGGGTCTTGCTGTGCGCGTGACGTACCTGCCGGTGCTAGCCTAGCATTAGCGATTCCACAGGGCAGCCCAGCGCGCTGCCCCGGCCCGTCGCTGATGACAAATGACCCCAGTCTCCGGATCAGACAGCGGGGGCTGCCGCTGGGCCACGCCGAGGCTGCCTTTAATAGTGTGGAGCACACAGCTGTATGCACTATGCACTGAATGCAAAAAGGAGGGGAGAGAGAGAGAGAGAGGGAGAGAGAGAGAGAGAGAGATACAGGTAGAGAGAGATAGAATGACACATATATGGCCATTAGGGTCTCTGCAGTCAAAGGTACCTTTATTTAACCCTCTGTGGCACATACAGTATGTACAATATCTCTTGATTGGAACATCAGTCATAATGTCGATGTTCAAGAAAACTGTGAAAAAAGCGAGCTTTTTTACGCGCACACACACACACCCACACCCACACTGCAATGGGTTTCAGGGACAGATTAAAAGCATCAATGCAATTTCTACTGTGGCCTTTGGTTCATACTGTGAATACAATAGGTATCCACTAGAAAAAATATCTCGCAATTATTTTGGAGTAATTTGGGCCTATTAGAATAGCTGGAGATTGGAGGCACTATTATGTCTGGGTTTTTACTGGGTAAATGGGGTCTGATTTGGGGCTTGTGAGGGGACAGGGCAGTCCGAGGGGGGCCCATGTGACTAACAGTTCCCCTTTGTTCAAATGGAGGTTTTCATCAGGCTGTTAAAGACCTTCCTTTTTAAACAGCAATGCCTAATTCGTCCCACATGGTCTATAGCCAATGTGTCTTACTCTCCCTCCCTCCCCTGTTCCTCTCTGTCTTGTTCGTTCGCCCCTTCGACGAGCACACACACCCAGACACACGCACACGCACACGCACACGCACACACACACACACGCACACACACTGCATAACACCTTCAACTAGGGCTACGCTTGGCTGTACGTATCCTAGCTCGTCAGTCAATGTAGGATCCTGCTGATTCAGACAGCTGTCACAGCACTATCAGCACTGGGGGCCATGCCAGCCAAGCACCATGCGCCACAGTATGGGGTGTGTGTGTGTGTGTGTGTGTGTGTGTGTGGTTATTGTACAGTATGAATCTGCATTATGGCTGGAGTTAAAGAGGTAGTGTGTAATTTCACAAGTAATGTGTTCATACTGCGAGTGTCTTTACGTCGTGTATGCATGCATGTTACCTAAGCATAACCGCCTTCAATCATGGTGAACCCCCAGCACCCCATTGGCTGGATGTCAATCTGAGGAACAGGATTGGCCGAAGCACGCATGAACAGTACATGCACACTGCCCAATTATTGTCGGTCTGTCCAGGGACCCAGCATTTTGTTGCTTATTATTATTATTATGATTATGTACCCATTGGCAAAATAATAATCCACACCACAGCTTTAGTTCATTCCTCTTATTAATTCATTCCTGTTATTATAACGATTTAACTAAAACTGCTCTGTATTGACAGGACGTGCATTGATCACATGGTTTGATCATTGCCATAAAAGGCAGGCAGAGAAGGCTCTTGTGAAGAGAGTCTATTAAGTTACCTCATTTTTAATACAGTAAGTACACAAATCTTCCTGCAGTAAATGCTTTTTTTTTTTTTAAACTTATTTTTCCTAAGTTCAAGGTCATTAAAGTGTGCCAAGAGGCAGGTGTCTGCTGTAAAGGACCTGTGTTGCTGTGGGGAACGATGAGAGCTCACTGGTTGTTGACAAAAGTGCAGGCATCTTTCGCTATCAACCCTTCCAGTCCTGCTTCCTGTTCATCCATCCATCCCATCATACCTGCTTGTTTCTGTTTGTGGTCAGGGGGGCAGATGCCACCCTCCTCTCTCTCTCTCGGTCTCTGTCTGTCTCTCTCTCTCTCTCTCTCTCTCTCTCACCCACT
>JAOEHI010000024.1:1350628-1368888 GCA_025447815.1 Percopsis transmontana
CCCCCCCCCCCCCCCCCCCCCCCCCCCCCCCCCCCCCCCCCCCCCCCCCCCCCCCCCCCCCCCCCCCACCACAATCAACTTGACCCCTGCAGTCCATAGCATGATTCATTCCGACACCCGGGCTCAATTTAACTCAGAGTAAAATTTTTCCCAGCTCTGAATAAGAAGGGCCAGGGACTACGCAAGTGTGGAAAATCATAAGCATGAAATGATAACATTTGCTACATATTCACTGCCTACCCAACGCAACTTTGAAAAATAAATTGTAGCCAGCTAATGGAGGTCACCGCAAAGTCTTGGCGAACTGTTCTCTGCTGCTCCGGAACTTGACTTTCCCCTGCGTAGGAGTTGGACAGCTTGTCGGTAAGAGTGGCTAAATGTGTAAACATAAGATTAGCCCTCTGACGGTCATCATGACGGAGGCTCCCACATGCTGTGTGCCATTTTCACCAGGGCCATGACTCTCTTTTGATCAGCTGCCTTCGCTAAGTGGCTAGTGTCGATAGCTCTTCACTCAGCTCTGCCCACAAAGATGATAAAGATAAGACATCTGGAGATGCTGGCGATGTGTGTGGGTGTGTGCGCACAAATTGTGGCCGAGTGTGTGTGTGTGTGTGTGTGTGTGCACGAGAGAGTGTATGTCTGCGCGCCGAACAATTGAAATTTTGAGAAACAAAGTCGTAGAGAATTGCAGAGCGGGAGAGGCTCTGACAAGAGGGAGGTAAAAATGACTTCTCCACGCTCACTGTGTGCGCGTGCTCATGCACGTGACTTGAGTGGGTGAGCGAGGACGGCCGAAAGTTTGTCAGCGCGCCCCCGGCTGCCCCCGAACGCTCCCGAACGCCCCCGAACACAATTAATAACGCTCTCCTCCTATTTCCTCCTCCTCCTTCTTTTTGCAATTTCTGGATTGCAACTGAGCTGTGAATAAGAGCTTCCGATCTCCAGTCACCTCCGCCGTCACCCGACACCTTGCTTGAGAACGGATCACATCGGATGAACCGGCAAAATTAAAGAGGCAAGGGGAGAACGAGAGGGTGGAGAGACCTCGGCGGCCTGTAGACGAGGAGACGGAGAGACGGAGACGGCAGTTGATGAGCAGTCATGCTGACTATCAGGGATAGAAGGCATGCGAGGCAGAAGAAGAGAAAAATAAAACACATTAGCCAGGAGGAAGAGATTTAATCTCTTCTGTCTCTTCCACAGTTATTAGTTAAAAGCACTCGTAATGAGCAAATCCCCTGGCTGTAGAGATGCTCGGTGCATTTTTCCACTGCCTGAACGCTCCCCTTTGTTTTCCCAGCGAAATGAAATCAACGCTGGGACACTGATTTCATGCCCAGAGCAGTGTGAACGGAGATGTTTTCCAACGTTACACACTCGGCAGACAGGACGAGACCGGGGATTTTTAAAAACCATGGAGAGAATGTAGATCACCACCGTGAGACGTTTCTGTCTCGGAAATGTGTGTTGTGAGGCCTGTCTAGTCGCTTTTGAGCTCTGATGAATGGGGCTGGCCACGTTGACAGGAGGAGAGAGAAGACCCAGCTGGGAGGTGGGGTGGCTAGGTTAAGGATCACTAGAGAGGAGCTGACAGATCCAAAATGGTGGCCCTTGGAAACGCTTGGCTTCATAGCATCTGCTGTTGAATGATCCGTGGTGGAGGTAAAATGGGGCTCGCTAGACCACTTACTGTGCTGCTCTGTACTGCACGGCCACTCTCGGGGACCGGGACAGAGAGTAAAATGGAGAACTGGTGTGAACAGCATTGAAATGTCATGTCGTGTGAGAGCGGGGGAAGCTGTGGCTCCTCTCTATGTGATATGGGGTCTTGACATGAGCGGCACAGCGTAGTTTTAAACCAGACTCACTGGCCATGACCGATGGAGGCTACACACACACACACACACACACACACACAGTGGTCTAACTGACTTGTGTTTGACCCCAATCCATGACTTTGAGGAAACAACACCTGGTGCCTTCACACAACACCATTAATGGTCAATGCGCATGCATGCACGCACAAACACACACACACACACACACACTGATATCATGGCATATATTTTATATGTATACGACAGGCTTTCAAGCTACATGCTGTCTGCAAATGCTGAGGGATTCGCACCCAGTGGATTTGACAGGAAAGGATCCGTTTCCTGTCAGCAACCACAAACCACACACGCATGCAGTGCACACATCCCAAATGAGTGAACCTTGAGTCCCAAGTGTCACGGCTTGTGGAGGAGAAAAGGAAACAAAAAACCCACTGTGTTGTTATGATCAACATTAGAAATGAATTGGACGGAATGTTTTTCGTCCCTGAGTGGCCTACAAGAGGCCAACATGGTAACCATTGTTCTTGGTCTTTGCTAAAGCTGCTGTTAGCCGTAGAATTTAGTATGCTACAATTAGACTATGAACAGCATGCTCTGTTGGCTCCAGAGTGCATGCCTCACCCATCTGCAAATGGTTTCTGGCCATAATTCCACAACCACCATGACAAACCCTACCGAATTCACTTAGGAGTCAGCACAACTGTAATGAACTATTTAGACTTTTTTTTTACTTTCTGGATGGAGAAAAAAAAACAACCACATCTGCTGAATAGGGGGAAGAAGATATGTTCTTGATACAAAATCCATGAATGTAAACCTTGATGTCAATAGAAGATATGAAGGGAGAATTTTGATGTGTTTCCCCCCTTTTACCTGTGTCTAATTTGTTTGTGTACTCTAGCCTCCACCATTGCTGAGAACGGGAGGAAAACATGCCTGAAGCTCAAAGTTTTCGTCCGACCATCAAGTAAGTGTTTGCATGCAACACAAAGCTTTGGAACAGAGCCTGTCGAATTGTGCATTTGGACAGAGGAACCAAATTGTTTACGTCTAAATTCTCTGATTACTTCAGTACATCCTGAATGACCACTTCCACACTGTCCAACATACCTCTTTCATTTATCACGACTGCTTTACTTGCTAAGACAATGTTTTTTGAAAACATGAAGGGGGATTACTGATGTACACACTGAGTGAAATCCTGTACACTGCATACTTCATCTGAATGTTGCCATGAGCTTTGTTGCTTGGAACGTTTAATTTCAGGGCTGAAGGGGGGGAGGTGGGGGGGGGGGGAGCTTCAAATGTCACTAACCTATTTGGCTTACCTCTAATGACCTGTCATTTTCCTTATTTTCTATTGTAGACAGCTGTGTGAAAACTATAGGCGTACATGACCGTGTTTTTGATGTAAACGACAAAGTAGAGAATTCGTTAGAACCACGAGGTTAGTATGGCTTCCCGCTCTTTACATTTCTTTCTTTACATTGTCTACCCCATGCATCTCTGTATTGTATCCCTGTGTGTCTCTTTCCTTTCTACTGTTTTCCTTTCTACTGTTACTGTTTTCTACTGTTTTTACTCTTTCCTTTCTACGCGGTGTGTCAGTGAACAAACCTTCATCCATGCTCCTGTTAGACTGAACCTCCTGATAGTTGTGTCATGTTGTTGCTTTTGGCTCATTATGGCTCATGTGTTTCTTTTATGTAGTTAAACCTAGAGTGCATGCAGGTATAACCACCACATACATCCTTTACATATTTCCTTCTACTGCGTCCTGCGTATCTATATTTCACTAACACTAACGCTGTACTGTGTTTGTGATGCTCTGATACCATGATATCACGTTTTCTGCTGAATGTCCTCATTAAAATAATACAGTGATATGACACAGACTGTCAGCTTTTGAAACTGCTTGTCGTGCTTCACGCCATTACATTCTTCATTTTTATCACTAATTGTGGATAGTTCCCACGGTAACTCCTGTGTTGTTTCATTGTTTGAAAGTCATAAGCAGTGTTTAGTTTTGATAGCGATCATTATGACACAAAAACGTGCCTAAAAAGCAGCAGTGCGTAATTACTGTGGGCTCTCTGGGGCAACACTGACTTCAGTGTTTGCTATACACACACACTGCATTTCATTGTTTCAGACTGAAGTCTCACCCAGTCACTGAACTGAAACCTCCCGCATACCCCACATGTTGTCAACTCACTCCGTGCCCATGCTTTCCCTTCACACGCAAAGACCGCCTCACTGGAAAAATATATAACAAGTTGTCAGATGCCAGTATAACACATTAGACATGTTATACAGACCTTTATGAAAATTTTTTTGTCGCAGCCAAAGGTGGACAAAGTACAAAACTCCATTACTTGAGGTAAAGTATAGATACTCAAATACAGGTGAAAGTTGTTCAGTGAAGTTTTTACTTGACTTAAAGCACTTTAGTATTTGCTTTTAAAAATAAGTAAGTATTCAGAAGTACATTTTCTTTTTAATGTCAAAACATTGTTGTATTGCTTGTAGAACCTGTATGATTAAAAGCTTTTTATCATACAGGTTCTACAAACAAGTCAGTGCATTCAGAAGGTTGTTTCAGAGTCATTAGGTTCTGACAGCGAGTAGTTTACTGTGATTGTTTTTTCTCCACTCTGTATGACCTATCATTTTAGAAAAGAAAAGTAAATCAATCAGCTGACTTCAAAGCTATGCATCAAAGTAACGAGTAACGGGAACCTTCATAGAAATGTAGTGGAGTCAAAAGTACAATATGTCTTTCAATTGTAGTGCAGTAAACATCATAATTTTTCAAATAATTAATACTTAAGTAAAGTACAGATACTCTTAAGTACATTACTCAAGTAAATGTACGTTGTTATTGTCCACCCCTGGTCGCAGCATTATTATTTAATTTTTTGGCGAATAGGATCATTTACACATTGGAATGCGGAGATCTTCAATATTTATTCAAATAGACGCTCACGGGGTTCAGGTTATCAAGGTTTATCATGAGCTGTCACATAAACAAACACATAATCCACACATCACACAATCAAACATACAGTACACACACGTACTTGGCCTTGCAAACACACGGGCACACACACACACACACACACACACACACACACACACTCTCGCGTGCGTGCCTTACAGTTTCAGCACATGGGGTTTTGATTTATTAGGGGTAAATCCCAGGACATTTACAGTGCCTGTCTGCTTGCCTGGCCTATCTCTCTGCTATTCTGCCTGCCTGCTTCCTGACGTGCCTGTCTTTCTTTCCATGTGCCTACATGCCTGCTATGTACAGTATGCTTGCTTGCCTTTCCACCACCCTGCCTGTTCCTTCCTCTGTCACCCGCTACATTATTACGCATTGTTTTTCCTTTATAGGAAAGGGGCATTCATTGTTTCATCGATGCCACCGAACTCATGGTGTTCACCCACTTGCCTCATGCATGCATTTCTGGCCAGTACTCTGTCGGCCTGTCTGACCGCTGCTATGCTCGGTCCGGCTGGTTCCTAAAAGCACATTGCTTGCTCAGGCATTGGAGCCTCCTCACCTGGGAAATGAATTCAAAACATGTCTCTAAAAGAGAGCAGGACTAGGGCTCACTGCCCCGCAGGCCCTGCAGGACTGTTTAAACATCAGTCTAGCTTTCAGTTTAACTTTAAAACTATGGACCAAAACATTATAAATCAGCATTATTATTTTATTTTTTGGCGAATGGGATCATTTACACCTTGGAATGTGGAGATCTTCAATATTTACAATCAAATATCCAAAAAGTATTTTTACAAATCAAAAAAGTACATACATACAATACATATGCTGTTATTCCATATGTATGCATACTACTATATAATATAATTGTCCTTCTACAGAATGATGTGAAAATGGAGCTTGAAATCACAACCAGTAAATTCTATTTTCTTGTTCTTATCCTCAGATGACACCAGTCATGAATCCGCTGAGCCTTCCCGAAGTGATGCGACAAATGCTGCACCACACCTGCGGATAGCATGTGCACCGCTGGCTGCTCTGCTGGTCTGCCTAGCAACACTATTCACCTTATAGCGCCTCCCTCTTTACCGGAGGGAAATTACACCTGGTGCGGCCTGAATCTGCCCAATAATATGGGTGCAGGGATGGGGTGGGATTTGGGTGGAGTGGAACGGGCATCAGAGCGGGCTTCTTTGGAAACCCTCTATTTTTTTCATATAATATTTAAGTGGTCTTTCTCCGTCTGTGAGTGAAAAAAAAGTTGATGTTGGAAGTGGGAGAGACGATTCCCCTCTTAAAACTTCAACTAAGATGCCAAATCCTGTTTTTGACACTTACTGATTCTTATTTCCCCTTGACTCTTAACATCTCTTTATATCATGCCTATGTCAACGCAGCACTGATTTTATACACACACACACACACACACACACACACACACTGTGCAAGCATGTGCACATGGGCACATAAATTATACGACGCCACTCTTAACAATCCTTGGCAGCAGATACTTTACTAGTCTGTAAACAGTAGCAACAGTAAACAGTAGGAAAGTGAATACGATGTTAGGTCTTAGAAATGGTTGTCGATACACAGGAATTTCAGAAAGGTATCCCGAGACCTCCTAATAAACCTTTTCCAAAAGGCTCTTAACTCAGATCTGTTTGCCGTGTGTCATAAACCCAGGGTGCTGAGAGTACATGGAGTGTGCTCGTTCACTAGTGTCCTGGTTTGAAAACTGTTAATTCATTAATTCATTACGATTTTCATATAGTGCCTACATTTTCTTTAAATTTCACATGTATGTGTAAGTTTTTAATTTAAACGAATCTTAAATAAGGTATCATTTTTGATACAATTTATTTTGACACATATTGTATATGCAAAGACTTTAGGAACAAACCCTTTGAAAGAATGGAAGGACCGTTTTAGCAGAATAGTTTGCAGATGAGTGAATTAGGTTGGTTAGAGAATCCATAGAGCCGTGGAAGCAGTGATTACACTGGTGGGCATGTCTTGTTCGCTCAATAACACATTTCAAAGCATTTGGTTCGTTCTGTCTCACAAGAAAGGCTAAATTAAATCGTTCTCCCAAAACACTTTGTGTATAGCCATTATGAAGAAGGATCAATATATTCAGACAGTTGATCACACAATTTCAAAGAAGCAGCCAGTCTTGTTTTTTTGTTTTTTTTTTGTTTTTGCTTTTGTTCACTGCCTCACTGGCTGCACTTTGTTCCAGTTGAGTATTAGTCAATATTAGTAACACTCATATGAGCATTTACTATAAAATGCATTTTCCTTTGCATTTGAGCCCTAACCTTGCACTTATCAAACATTAGTCAGTTAGTCCCCACATAAAGTGTATGGTCTAATGTGCAGCAGACAACATGTCCGTCAGTGGCTGGCCTCATTGAGATAATATATTTTCCTTTACATTGAGGCTGTGCACATTTCAGCCAGGGTTACATTAACATTTATCTTTAAAGTCCCACATAGCCTAATAAGATAGCATGATGGGATATTTATTTTTTACTCTCTCAAGGAAGGTTGGGGAGATTTGCAAATTGAAGTATCTTGAAACAGGCTTTCTTGAAGAGCCGAGCTCTACGTGAGAAACAAGGAACCAATTGCTTTGGAAAGGCATAGAGATTGGAGAAGGAGCAGGAGCAATTGCGCGGCCCGCCTCAGCTCCTAGTGTTACCGGTTTAAGTGACTCTTTAATGAGGTTCAAAATGACAGGCATGTGGACCCCATGTTGTGGCAAGAGGAGTTATTTCTGGTATTAAAAATAGATGGTGAAAGGCTTGGGGGGTCTCGGGTTGGGTAGTGTAGCTTTCCACCATGGGGATTTCAAAACACCAGTGACCTTGCAGTTTGAAAGAATTGGTGAGTGAAAGAGATGGCAAGAATGAAAGAAAGAGACGCACAGAAAAAGGTAGAACGGCATGGCAGGACAGGGAAGTGTAAGAGGGCCTAACAAAACAAGACAACATATATGGAACACCATCGAACAGACACCCAATGACAAACACATAACACACATTTTAATTTGGTCTCGAAAGGCATGCACTGTTTTGTTTTGTTGCTCTGGGTTTATTTTAGTGGCTGCCTTTTTCTATTTTTCCTCAGAAGGGTTGTCTGTGCTTTTAGCTGTTTGTTTTAGTACAATTGTAACAATGCTATACAGTGAAATAGCAGCTCTGCTTTTTTACTAGGATGGCAGGATGAGGCCATTTAATAAGGTATTAGTTTTCAGGATTACTCCACAGGGAATGAGTACTGCATAAGAATCAATATGGACGCTTATCAGCATTTACTCCAGATTTTCTCAGAAACCAGCTTCAATTGTACTCTCTTATAATTACCAATACTCTTCATCATTATTGATTATTACCATGGTGTATTCTGTATACACCTTAACCTGGGAAATGAGGATCAACTTGTAAACTGGATACCGTGTATCCTGAGGTAGTCAACCATATAACATGTAGTGTTAGGTTAGTAACTGTTTTTGTACCTTTCTGGAGGACAAAAAGAAAAAAAGGAGACACTTCATTGTTAAAACTGTATAATTATTATTGTTATGATGATGATTATGACTATTATTATTATTATTATTATTATTAGCAGATCTGATGTAAATAGTGTTTGATATTAAAGTATTAATTTGGTTCTTATGTCTTTTCTAAAAAAAAATATGAACACTATCTCTCGATTTTGCGGAGTGTGTATACTGTGCTCAAACAATGCATTGTGTGCTTTCAATACTCAATGTCTAATGAAGCTTTGAGCTATTATGAAGGGGAAACCTGTGGGAGCTGTACAACCACGGACCACGGACTGTGTACGGATGGCTGGACTTTAACCAATGAAGGACTCACTGTTGACACGTTTCAAACCAATCACCAACCTTCACCATCCCTTCACAGAAGGATCCTGCCCTGTAGAGAAACCTTGTGGACTTAACGGACGATATAATTGCTTTTCACTTTGAAAGCATGTTGGTCAGCTCAAGAGTGGACTGTTTCTGCGTTTTAACGGAAGGATCTTGCCAGTTTCATAATGTGGCATGCGCATGAAATTGATAACATGTAGTAAAAAGAAAGAAAAAAACAGAAAAAAGTACAAAAAAAGTGTTTTTTTTGTTATTTTTATTTTCATTTCAATGTGTTCGATTTTCTGACCACTTTCACGTCGTGTGTGTTTGCATCCCCATTTGAGTGATGTCATTAAGCTGTGTAGTAACAGATGGCAAATGTACATAACACAAACCTTTGTTGTGAAGTTACAGTAGGAGTCGGTCATTTGTAGTTCAAAAGAAACTTAGGTTTTTGTTTTGTTTGTTTGTTTTTTTCCCCCTAAGAATGACTCTTTCTATACCCGTCTACTGAATTCATCTCGTGACGATGCAGTCTGTCTATTCATCATTTTGGTTTCCCAAGAGGAGGTGTTTAAAAGTGTACGCACGAGCGCAATGTTTTCAGTGTGTGAAAGTGTGTAAGACCTTATGTCCGTGTGTGTGTGTGTGTGTGTGTGAGTGGGTGAGAGTGTCTCATTTGCTGTTGCCGCAGTGAATGGGAAGCGGCAACGCTCTTTGGCAACGAAGAGCGTTTCCCATGCCTTAGCCCTCAGCCTCTGCCATGGCAGCGCAGTCTGTGTACAAGATGCTTTCTGTCATTGTGCTTTTACATGGAATAGCTGCTGGCATCCAAGAGACTACAACGGGGCCTCTCTTTTAGACCACCGTTAATCACTTATCCCTGGGTAGATGTTAGTCCTGGGCTCAGTTCAAGGATTGGTGCTGTGGTTCTCAGGGGGGTCGCAAGCTATGAACCCCTTCCTTTAATAGCATAAAATGAAGAATTGACATCAATAAAACTACATTATAAATAATTATAAAATGAAATGTTTGTTTCACACAGGAAATGATTCAAAACTTCATTTTCAAATGTATTTCAAATGTTTAAAAAATTTAAAACATATATCTTGCGACCCCCTAGAAGCATCCCACGACCCCTCAGACCCCTCTGCCCACAGTTTATTAACCACTGGATTAGTGCACCCCCACCCGCCCCCTAAAACCTAAATGTGATTTTTAGTGGGGGCAAATCCAGGTTCTGTGCTTAAAGGGGAATACTGTTCTCACCAGCTCCCCTTGTGTCCCGGGGAACCTCCTGTTCATTGTGCACCAATCCTGTCCCTTTCTTCTTGCCCTTGTGTGCCCCTCACCCCCTTTACCACTGTACCCTTCTACTTTGCCCTACAAGGACATATTTCTGACCCGCTCTTTTCCACTATATGAACAAGAAAGAAAAATTCAACAAAAAAAATCTAATGGTCTGTATTTGTATATACACGTGTCTGAGCAACTATGAATAATAATAATAAAATTGAAATACAATGCTTTGATGTTTGGGTAACACTTTTTGTTTTTGGATAGCAAAACCATTTTGAAATAATGCTGGAAACAACATGAGCAAATAATCAAAACAATGTTTTATGTTATCACATTACACACACTTATCTTTTCTCCTTTTATTGTCATCAGCCCATCTATCCTTGTATCTGCCTGGTAAACAAACCAGTTTATCTTTAGGATAAACTGGGTCTCTGAAGACTGACAGAGAATACCAGAATAAGCTTTGAGACCTGCTTTCAATTCAATCGGGCACTAATGAGGGCACCTAATAACCTTCTGTTGGACCCTATCAGCACCATTTAGCTTCACCCCCTATTATCTCTGGTAATTAGACTCCCAGCCAGAGCGCCCTAGAGTTCAAAAGGGAGGGGGGAGTTCCCCCACCAATAAGACGGTTAGAAGTTACAAACCAGCGATGTCTTGACGATTGGTGGAATTTAACTTTACTGACTAAGTGCTGTTCTTCGCTTGTAATGTAAACAGCTGGATTTTTATCAAATATAAACAGCCTCTAGAGGGACTTAGGTTATGGTGTCATATTTTGTATTTTGTATCAAAGGCCCTTTAAGATGCATTGGGCTACAGGTTGCAGCTGGACAGATTAAGCAGCCCTCAGCCAGTATAGGCAGTAACAAAATAACGTGACTCAAGGGATATGAAATCCCATCCAGAGTGTGAATCTGCCCTATTTCAATGTTTTCTACATAATTTTTCCAAACATCAAAAGAACTACTGTATGCATGAACGCACTTTACGTGATGAGCATAATTAGCATCACGTCTTCTTACCAAAAGGCATGACTCCGGAGATGCAGGTGTGTCTGTATTGAAATAGACACACCTGCATCATTACACGTGTGTGTGTGTGTGTGTGTGTGTGTGTGGGGGGGGTAATGATAGCTTTATTGAGATGTGCGTTCCGGGTCCCAGGTGAGCTATTCAGCTATGAACTTATCTCTACGACCAGCATACAGTGAGAGGAGTGAGCTAGATTTCACTTGAAATCATAAACATTGAGTTGACAACCGTGTGCGGAAGAACACACGCACACGCATACGCACATATACTCGAGAGCCTGTGATTTTTTTTTTAAACCCAGTGTTCCCTTTATGCTAATGCAGCTGACAGTGTGCGTAGGTTGTGTCTCTGTACACAGTGTGGACTACACTCACAGGCTTGGAGAGGCCACCGTAATTTAAGCCCTCTGAAGGCATCGTTCTCAAGTCAGCTGGCACCCTCAATGGCTGTTTGGCGTCTCGTCTCCATGTGAACAATCAGTTTGACTGACAGCCGTGAATGATGTCTTCAGTTAATCGCTCCAGTGGTGTGAAAAGGTCATAAATCAGCCAATTACATTGCCTCGCTTTATGAATAGATATTTTTGGGAGGAATTATTTAAAATTGCTGCGAGGCATATCAACTTAGCCAAACCCATATGTATTGAAAGGAGCTGGGTGGTAGTGCAGGAAATAACAGATAAGCTCAATACATTTTAGTTTCAATTGCACTATCGTCTGTCATATGGTATAACTGGATAAGAAAGTGGGAATGGTGGAGATCAGTGCGACAGCTGTAGCACATTTCAGCTGAGAAAGACAGAATTATAATTATTATGGAGCTACAGGAAGCATGGAGGGGAATGAGAGACTTCATAATTAGACAGATGCATAGATGGATGTTGAACTTTTGTTAAACCTGCTCCTGTGCAGCTTCCTTACATTAGTTTAGGTCCCCACACTGACGTTCTGAGACAACCACGGCTCAGGTGGGGGTCATTCAGATGTCATGGGTTCCACTTACATGCCTTATGTCTTACCTGATGTTCGGAGATCTACAGCCAATCCAGAGGAGGATTACAGAAACATGTGACACCACCACCAACAACCAGAGAGACAATAGATAACAGAAGGCATGATGCATCCAACCTGATTTTCTGCTTATATAGTGAAATATGTTTACACTGCTTATAGGATTCAAACATACAGAAGAGTGAATACTGTACCATGGCTCCATTATTGTGTCCCCAATATTTCTAATCCAGTTCAGTTTATGTTTTAAACAATGGCTGCATTGTGAGCCTTTGAGTGCACTCTCAAATTTTCAAGCCAATTTCAAAAATGTCAAAACAATTCTGGACACAAATTAAGCAGTGCACCTTTATTTCTTGACTTGGTAACGAAAGGAGATTATTAAATTAAATAGCTGTCATAGCAATCGTATTTAATAGTACTATACTTCAGTGTCGAGCACTGGTCATTGATAATTGATCAATAAAGCTGGTGTGAATTAAAAACTGTTTTTTTGAGGGGAATGGGAAATGTTTTTCTAGTAAACCAGCATCATGACTTACTTTGTTTGCAGCAAAATATAAGTATCAAAAAGCAAAGTCCAATCAACGTCAGAGTCATATCCTGCCTGTTGTCTGTCTGATTCCTTCCACTAAAGTGGGCGAATGCAGTTTTGCGGTCTACGGCTGTGAAATTGGAGTACACTGATTTGCCAGCATTGCCAGAGGGGATAGGACCTTGGCCATCTCCAAGCAGCTTCTTCCAGTTACAGTAAGTGTGGCATTGTAATGGGATTATTTCCTGCCAGTCCCCCATTGAGTGAATGAGGCCAAAGCAGTGGCTGGAATATTACACTCATATGCCAACACTAGAGCATAGACTTTGCCCCAGGGTCATAAATTCGATTCTAATGATTTTGTCATCCTGTTAAGACAATACCTTTAAAAAACCCCCCCTTACCCTATAACCTTTGATTTATCTTTTTAATTTTTTGATAGCACAATATAGTTTGACTCTTCATCCATTATGATGTTGGGGGGGATGAAATATTGTCACAATTCATTTTCCTTTCTTAGATTTAATTAGTTTACTTTATAATGTTATCCATCAATACCGGTGCAGATGAAATGTAGAGTATTGGAGAGCAGGGAGACTCAGAGAAGAATATGTTTTATGGTGGATTTCCTGTGGAATACATTTTGATGCATACCATAACTTTAATCTGATGCTGAATTTAATTATTCAATACTTTCTTGACTAAATTATCCCCTTCACGCTCTCAATCATAATTTCTCTGAAATTGCCTTTCTGGAAAATATATCTTAATCTGGATTATTTCAGATATTTTTGCCAGTGGTTGTTAAGTTAAGGACAAGTCAGAGGAGCGCTACAGCGTTAAAACAGAAGAAAGGAGAATAAAGCAAGGATGAGAACACAATACAGGTGTGTAGCACTTCAGTGCGGACCTATCATTTTATTTTTTTCTGTGATCAGTTTGTATTTTTCTATATGAAATGCGTGTGTTATTAAGGGCTTTAAACTAAATACATTGGACTTGACTCTTCCAGCTCTTCATTAAAATATTCTGAAATCGAGACATCCACTGTTCGAAAACAAAAAGAAACACTAATTGGTTGGTGTTGGCGTTGAGTCATCTTCTGACCTAATGTGGCAAAACACTTAATTGTGAGGTTAAACAACATCTCTGTGTATTTTTAGACTAATGGGGTTCAGTAGTAAAATGTCTCCAAAATGGGATGAACCTTTTAATTTTAATTATTTTCATGATGGTTACACTCATTTTAATTTGAGGAAAATGCAGAGTTAATTATGAGACTGCTATCTTGCATGGCAGTTGTAATGCACCATGGAGGCTCATTTATTTATCTGGAACAGGCAGATGGAAAGCCAGCACTGGAAATAACTGCTTTCTCTAGGTTGAGTATTATTGTTAAGCCTGGGGCAATGGCAATATTTCCAAAGATCATGCAAATGACCTTTTCTCAGTTCTACCACACTGCCTCACTTCTCAGTTCTCACTCTATTCCCATTCACATGCTCATTCACATATGCGTGAACACACACACACACATACACACACACACATACATACTGTATCACAGTGGTGATTTGATTAGATCATTCCATATTATTCTGTTTCCCAACTTACTTATAGTTTGTTCATCTTTTGTAACAGTGTGCCTTACTGGAGTGTACACTACTGTTCATTTCACACAAAAACACTAGATTTTAATCCAAAAGTATTAAAACAAACCTTTAAGCCATGATTCTAACTGTAAAACATTGGGTTTTAAATGGTCTTAATATGCTTTGTAGTAGTTCTACATTTACTGTGCTTTCAACACACTGCAGAGCTTAAGGCCCATTATAATACTAGTAATAATATATTTAACCCCTACAGTAAGGATACTAATTTTACCTTAAGTAAAATACATTATAAAAGTAATTAAATACACTATCTATGGTTAAAATAGGCAAGGAAAAGGTCAAGGAGAAGAAAAGTTAATTATTAGGGCAGTAAAATAAATTCTAGATTATGGGGAAGAAAATGTAAAAATATAGATTCAGATTCAGGATTCAAAGTTTTATTTATCTCTTACTGTTCAATTTCATCCATAAGTGAAAAACAATGTAGTGAAATGTATTCCCTACCAACATCCCAGTGTGAAAACATACAAGCAAGTATAAAAGAAAATATATAGATATTCATTATTACATAATAAATATGTATATATTATATTTAATATTTAATATTACATAATAAATATAATTGATCAATAATAGTAATAATAATAATAATATAATATATATTACATATATAAAATAGTAAAACAATAAATAAATACAATAAAATTGAATACAATATATGTTTATTTACAAATAGAATAATAATACAATTAAGATATGTGCGATGAAGAATAATGAGAGAATGAAGATGTGAGTTAACAGTGAAATGGTTTAAAGTGTTTGTGCATGTTGTAAGTGTCCAGAGATCAGAGTCCTCACAGCCTGGGGTAGAAGCTCCTCCTGAGCCTCTCGGTCCTGCAGCCCAGGCTGCGATAACGCCTTCCAACCACAGCAGAGAGAAAAAGCGGGGTGGCTTTCTGGCTTTATTCCAGCAACGTCCTCGCTAAGTGTCCTCTGGGTTCGGTAGAGCACAGCCGTTGGTGGGTGGTACGTTCAGCCATAAACAAAGTATAATGGCCAGATCCTCAGAGACACTACAGCATTTAAAACAAACTCACTCTACAGTATGTTACACACTGAGAACATTAGAAACATGTAGGCATGCTGGTTAGAAAAAATTATGTGGGCCTTAAATAAAATCATAGTTTCGATTTGAATTTGATTATTGGTTCAGCCCTATTAAGACACTGTTACATTTCTGACATCCAAATTTAAGTCCTCCATATTCTTTCACTCGTAACAACTGGAGCCGCTGCCCCTTCCCGGTCGAGCTCGCCGGTGTAATAAACCACCGGCCGTCGACGGTCCACACAACCAGCGCACCCCAGCAGCGACACACACCTGTCTCCAATCCCCTCATCTACCCTCATCCACCCTCTTATAGCTGCTTTGTTTCGAAGTTCCTGTGGCATTGCTACTGGTTCTTTCCCTAAACATCTAAAAAGTTCTTGATTAAAAGTTATGAGCGTATTCGCTCTGTTCCGTCATTCTGACTTACCATGTCTTCTTCGCGCTCTGCACTTGCACTCAGCCCACGTCTCACTTACACTCTTACAGTGTTTTACATGACCGACTGGCTGATTTTCCTCCTGGGGGTAAATCCTTTAAGGTCAGAGGCCACAAGGTCAACCTAAAATGCACCCGTTCATGCTCGCCTGTACGTCAAATGCCAAAAGTAAGTGTGTTTACTGAATACATGAGTCATCCCCATTGATCTACTGTCTGGGTCACCAGTTCACTGTAGGACTTCACCATAAGCACGCACAGACATGTGAATACAAATGTGTGCTCTGTGCACGCATGATCGCACATCTGTGAAGATTATATGAATGCCTTTAGGCTGTCAAATGCTAAAATTGACAATCGGAACTAAGCGTGTGGACAGTAGCTGCCGCTGAGATTTCTTTCATAGAGCTGTAGACATTGATATGAAATGATAGTAGTGCAAGTGAGCTGGAGGAGGGAATGTGAAATTTCGGACTATTTGAAAGCTTTATCTTATCTCGCAAGGCTGTTTAAATGCCACACAAGATAAATCAGGCACACTTCAACAAGTGCAATATTTGAAGGCATTCAAATGCGTTTCTGCCTACATCAGGCTGATGAAACCGCAGGCAAGAGTATTATCATAGAATAGCTGTCATTCCTATTCCACTGACTTTGGTAAAAAGTAAAAAGCAGAGGTAATTGGTTACACTTCCATAACACAAATGTCTGGCCAATACCAGATGGCATGTAATGAGCTGAATGTCTCGCAATACAGCCTAACCTTGTATACCGACTGACTGCAGAAAATTGTTGGACTAAATACTATATGTCTTGTGCGGAGACCTCTCCCGGATTTATGGAAATGTAATTATTGATAATTGATGCTTTTATCACATTACTATTAGACACTATTGCAGGCACCGGTGCAGGTTGTTGAAACAGAACAATTATCATATCACACCGCATTGTTTGGTTTATTAAAACCCCTTCTGTGATGAGCGATTTGGGAGACGCAAACATTTTGGAAATATTTTGATAGATGCCGTGGATCTCAACCCAGAAGTTTTAATACTGGCACTGAAAATAATGGTGTGCGCTTGTGTGTGTGTGTAGGAGGGGGAGGGGGGGGGGTGCTGTGTATGAGAAAGAAAAAGTGCAAAGAAAGAGCGGACAGATGAACAGATGTTATCTGACAGGTGCGGTTGGCCCATCTTGGTGTGTGGGCTGCAGGTATGACAGCAACTTTGCATACACTATACGAGTGAGCGCTGTGCTGTCATCACTACAACCTTATGCTCATATACAGATGCCTGGGCTGCAGTGTCAGAGGGCTGAGCAGGTAGAGAGGCTTGAGGGATGTTGTAATGCTTGCTTTTACAGCAACAACCTTGTTAGGCGTGTGTGTGTGGGGGGCATAAAACTGAAAACGCAGTAGGCTTGGTGGCTCCAAATGTCATTTTAGAAATACTGTTGTATTTTTTTGCGACGGGCCTCTATGCGGTGACAAAATGCTTTTATATTCCCTGATATTTTTAGGCCCGTATTGCAGTAGGGAGAAATATTGCTGATAGGCCACACCCACCCCTCCACTATCCACTGACGGCCTTGTGAGTCCAATGCAATCAGTATTTGTGTGTGTGTGTGCGTGTTCATGAGAGGATTTTGTGCAATCACGGAGTGCGGGCAGATGACTGACGGATGCTTGGATCTGTCCTCTGTGTTTATTTAGCAATTGATGTGAGTGGTCCCGCCCCTCCCTGGCCCACGTTATAAATATGCCAGGCAGACAGTCAGGCAGGCAGGTCCCCCCGGCAGGGGGGTGGCCACTGGGTCAAGGACAAAGAAGGCCCAGGCCGCCCCAGAGTAGAAAATTAAATTAGCTAACCCGCCTGGAATGTTACTGTTGAGTGAAGGGTGTGTGTATGTGTACATTCCTGCATGTGTGTGTGTGTGTATCTGTGTGTTTCCAACATATTATGACTGTGCTGTAGTGAAGTAAATGTGTACGGTGTGATGCTTTTAGCGGGCAGGCAGGCAGGCACCCCTTATGTGGCTTTAGCTAATTCTAGACAAAAGCAGAGTGAACTGTGCTAATGTGGGGTGATGTAAGAACTAAAACCCCATAGCTGACTCTAGCACAGTATGCTGAGATCATAGGGGAATAATTAAAAAACGTCCCTGTGGACTACGACAAAACCTACAATTCAACGCCCTGGAGTTTTATCCTCTATGTTTTAGTGACGGTAAGCGTGTTTCACGAGTAATATGTCAGGTTTATTTTTAGACTCTGGACAACGTTGGCGGCATACAGATCTTCTCATCTCATTTTATATATTTCTGTTATTAGTTATTATCTGGTGGTAAAATTTATTTCTTCAAATAAAAAAGGATGAGCGCTAAAGTCCAGGCTACGTGTCAGGTCTTCAGGGGCGACTCAGGTGCAGGTACACAAACCACTGAATACGGAGTACGGTTAACCGGTTTATTCACTAGGCAATAGAATAGTGG
>JAOEHI010000024.1:1368988-1392677 GCA_025447815.1 Percopsis transmontana
TCTGTGTCTAGTTTGTTGGGTTTTTTGTTTTCTTTATTCTCACAATTCTCTATGTTTGTGGGTGTGTGTTGTTTGGGTGTAGAGAGAGAGAGAGAGAGAGAGAGAGAGAGAGAGAGAGAGAGAGAGAGAGAGAGAGAGAGAGAGAGAGAGGGTGGCCCCGGTCCGTCCACGGGTGATGGGGGAACCGCGGTGATGGCTGGGGTTCAAGGCTCATCCATCTGCACCAGAGAGAGAGAGAGAGCATACGAGGGGGTTTATTTAACTCCAGCATTACAACATCATCTGGCACATCAACCAACAACGCCAGCAAATGGATGTCTTTACATTTACAGTATAAGCAGATAGTTTAGCAGACACAGTCAATTATCACACGCTGACAGCAGTACTGATTATAGTTAACTTTCCTTTTCAATGTGAGTTCACGTGGGATGTCTCCAAAAACAACTGAACAGATCCAGGCTATTTCCTTAATGATGTGAGTGAGAGAAGTGTTTGGAGGAACGGAGCGCGTTGGTCCAACTCCCGCTGTCCACCGTCAGATGTAAGGCCTCCCACAAGAACCCACACCACAGCAGGTTAAAGCAGGCCCAGTTGTGGCTGGACAGTGAAAGAAGACCACATTATTCCAATCCAATAGGTCAGCAATGGCCAACATCCCTCGATTAGAACCAACGGGCTTCTACTCTGTCTCCCCACATATGTAATAGATTCCAGAAATTGAAACCACATTGTTTATATTTTGTGTGTGTGTGTGTGTTGTAGGGCTGTGTTTGCAAACTACATTGGGGAAGTTAATATTACATTGTAATCTATAACAGATTCCAAAATGTAAACCTGATTAATGCGCCTGAAAAATCATAGTAATTAACTTCCCTGTCAACAAATGGAAACCGGGGGCTGAATTACTATTAATTATCACATTTCTTTCAGGTAACTTCTGATTAGTTATGTTAAAAGACAAAAGTGCAGTAACTAGAATATATGTTAGAGTTATAAATGCCAACATCCATTATCAACAAATCAATAATAAAATGTGAAAACAATTCCTGGTACATTTAACATTTTATCACTAAACCCAGCTTCTACGTGTTTGGGTGAAATGTGTATTAGCAGTATATAAACACTCATAACACAGTTCTTTCTTAAACCAGGATATGGTTATAAATGGAGTCATTAATGATGTCATTAGTGTAATGTAAATCTATGTGTGCGACCAGGTGGGATCAAAACCAAACCCGGGCTTCAATTTTTTAAATATCTTTAAGATAATTTATGTGATCTCTCCAAACTTTCTTGACTTATACATTACTATACATTGTATTTTTTGAATACAATTTTTTTTTGAGATAGTAGTAAGGTGTATGGTCAAATCTGACCCAGGAAAAAACAGCTAGGCCTATGTTAAATGACACAAGGAATTATTCTCAGAGTTGCTTCTGTGGGGGCCAGATATCAAGCGATACATAGGTTTTGCAGATTTTGAGAAGGTAGACAACCTACATCTGGACTTACACCTCTCTGAATATTCTCTTGTGTCTTTGTGAAAATAAGCTTCAATATATGCATTATTATTTATGTATAATATATTGTTTTAGACTCATAAATAGGTTACTGTACATGAGTGCATTATTGAAGTTTGCATTTGTTTATTATGTGCAAAATGAAATGCTTGTGACATAGGTATGACAGTTATACTGTCCACTAAACCGTGGGAACAAAAGCAAATGTAACAATTTGTGAGATGCGTGGAGTGTTGTGCAGATGACGACACGAAGTTGGAGATAAGCACAAGGTCACGCTCAATTTACAATTAGGTCATTTAGCAGATGCTTTTATCCAAAGCGACTTACAATTACAAGGTGCAATTACATGAAGCAGGTAGGGGTTAGACATCTTGCTACAGGATGCTTACAGGTAGGCCAACTCTGGGGCTTGAACTCATGACCTTCTGGCTGGGAGTCCAACACCTAGACCACTAGACTATCCTGCCCCTACATCCTGCTCAACATTTATTAAGAAACACAGGAAATATCACTGGCGTAAACAGTGTGTAGAGACACGTTAAACAAGGACATTCACAGCGACTTGCATAGACAAAAACCGACACCCGATTCCCAAATCCACCCCAGACATATACCTTCCCCACAGGTGCACGGGATGAGGGATTAGAGGGGATTATGTCCAGGTGTGCGGCAGGGGTGCAACCACAGACCGCTGCAGCCCGAAAGACAGGCCCACACCGGCGAGATCGCGAGAGGGGTGTGCCAGATGTTACACAATTTCTGGTTTTGGGATAGCCTGTGATTACCATGGACCACTACATTTGCATTTTGGGTGTTTTATTATTTATTTAAGTATGTATATATGTTTTCAATGTGCATTGCAGTTGTGTCTCTTTTGTAGTTGACTTATTTTCAAATGTGTACTGATTTCTGAAAGAATTTCATCTTGGGGTCATATTTTCCACTAAAACTTGTGTATTAATTAATGTATTAATATGTTAACAATTAAGTGTTATTTAATGAAAGTTTAAACTTCCTGTCAGTCACATTTTCATGTAAAAATCTAAATAATTTTATTTCAAATACCATAAAATGTTGTATAAAAAACAACAACAATAATACTGTGATTTTGATCAAATTTAAATGATTTTACATGTCAACTAACAAAAATGTGTTTAGGAGTTCAATGTGACCTGTGTTCCAGCCGGTCATATTAGGTGGCGAAATATGCGGTCGCTTGAGGGTTAAGCCACATTCATGTCATAGTGGACATAAAATGGACATGGCATTGTTTTATTTTAAAAGATGTGCACACTCAGCGATAAGTATACGATTTAAATGTCACACTGAACAATTGCACACTATCAGTATGCAGCATTTGAATGAGCACCACTTTGCAAAGAAATGAAATCTCTCTTCATCCCTTCTATTTTAGCCTGAATTTCTTTCCATAAATTGTCAGGAGATCTAGATACTAACCGTTTCTGAAGCCTGGAAATGAGTGTATTTTTACTGGCTCCGATGCTGTCCAACAGATATTAACCGTGTAGAAAATGGGCTGAATATTACAGGCTCTGCTACCAGGGGCCAAGAAAGACGATTGGTCCGAACCCCAGCCTGCTGTCTGACTGCTATCTCTCAAAATGTCATAGTGCTAGTCTCTGAGTCTGCTTTGCTGAGGTTCTTGGATGGACTAGTCAGGCAGGCGAGCTGGCTATCTAGCTGAGTCATAGTGGTAATTAAATGTGGCTGGGGACTGTGGGGTCAGCTCTGATCCCCGGCCCAGACTAAGGGAGAGTTTAAGGCCCTGTCTCATTACAGAGGGACTGGAGCACTTGGCCAGAAATGCACACCACTGCTGCCTCCATTTGCACCTTTTTATAAAACCTGAGCCAGTTGAGACACCGTCCCACTTTCCTGTTTGAATAGTGAAACAATGGCTATTGTTTCAGAAACATTGGTCTTGCCTCTCTGTCTGTTTTATATTATGAGGATGTATTTTTCAGATATGTGCAGTTCCATATGCTCAAAAAGAGTTATCACCAGGTCAAGACATGTATTTAAAAGTTATTTAAAAGTCATCTATTTGTACAGGATTTCAAAGAAGAGGTTATCATTAGACTCTCAAACGATGAGCTTCCACATTCAAGTGCTGTCTAAATGAGCCTTAAAATGTGCTTGACTGGAGTTCTCACCATTATATGTTGCTTCTAACAATCTACAGCGGTCATACGGGCCCATTTGGGAGGACACAATGAAATGCAATTTGTAGCAACTCATTAAACCTCCCATTGGTTATTAATGCCCTGCTAATTCATACTTTATGGCAATATTCTGTTCTGCTTTCGGATGAGAAGACATTAAAGACATGGTTCAAAAGTGTTATTGACAAGGCTGTTTTAAGCACTGCTATCAACCACACCAGCTTTGAAATGGTAGATGGTAGATAGAATAATAAGACATTCAGTGTGTTCTTGTAAGGTCATGTATGAGGACACTGTAACTGCTAAGTCTTCTTGTAATCCTGGGCTGAGGGAAAGAAATAACATTAAGTGCTTTTGGCTAAGTGCACTGTGCTGAAATTCTTATATCCCTCCTATGTGCGGTCCCCTGCGATTGGTCTGTGAGCCTTCCACAATTCTGGATACTGTGGCAGGTTCAAAGTTGGGCTCTCCCACCCTGCCAAAGAAAGTAGACATTTGGCCAAAAAGAGTGAGATGAAATCCAAATCCCACATTCACAATCCTGAATTGGCTAAGTGTATGTGATAGATGTTACATCCTGTACAGTAAATGTCATAACATCAACAGTGATTATTTTAGTTTCCATGAAAGTGCAATATAGTGTTTCAGCAGGGATGGTAACAGAAGTTGAGCTGTGATTCGTATTTACTGACCCTTTGTGTGACCCCACAATCAGGGTGTGACCATCATAAAACATTCTCCAACTCCAACTAACACAGAGAGAAAGTGAGAGAGGCTGCGCCATTTTAAGAGAGATGGAAGGAGTATGAGTCCTCATACTCCCTCCATCTGACTTGTTTTTTGTGTGAGATATGGTTTCATCGCTCAATGTTTATATCCGAGCTTTAAATGCTAAGTGATTCTAGAACCTGGCAGACAGCTATCATAAATGGGCCAAGATGTCCATCAGTAGCGATAACTAGATGTGAACGTTTCAATGGGCCAGAGAAAACAACTTTTAACATGGCCATCAGACGCTAAAAACCAGCAAAGACATTTTCCTTCAGGACTATAGTCTTTTATTTCCCCCCTTTTCAAACACCTCAGACACTGTAAGTTAGTTAGATAGTTTTAAGAAATGATGCCTTTGATGCTCTCTTAACAAAATAAGACTTCTTTAACTGTATTTTCTGTTTATTTTTTCTTTGCCCTAGTGAAGAGCAGACATGTGACTCAAGTCATTTAGTTCAAGTCTCAAGCAAGTCCCAAGTAATTTTTTCTTGGGTAAGTCAAGTCAAGTCAAGTCAAGTCACAGGTTGTGTCAAGTCAAGCCAGTTCCCTAGTTAAAGCAAGTCAAGTCCCAAGTCAAGTCACCCCCCCCCCAAGATACTTACCTGCAGTATCCTGTCTTTATAAAGAGAAAAGACAAGGTATTTGTACCTGTCTAATAATGATACAGTATTATTGGCCAATGTATCTGACCTGTAAAAAAGTATGACAATTAATTTAATTTGTATTATAACTTTTGATATTCAGTGAAATAAATAAATGACTTGACACAACCGAGCTTGACTGAATTGGGTATTCATCCAATCATGACAATGCCATTCCCAGTGTACGCTCGCATACCGAGTAACGTTACACAGACACTAATTTCAAATTTTTAATATTTTATATTTAATATTTAAACTGAAAACATAACACAGACAAGTCATTCGAGTCATTGTCTCAAGCCAAGTCAAGTCTCAAGTCATTTATTTTCTGTCAAGTCAAGTTGCAAGTCATCAAAACAGTGACTCAAGTCGACTCGAGTCCAAGTCTCAATGACTCAAGACCACATCTCTGGTGATGACGATGTGAAAGTGTTGAAGCAAGCCACAATGACTACAACACAGTAATACAGAATCTTCACACTTTTTTTACATCTTGCTTCAAATAACATATTCAGACAGGATTAGCCTATGCCAAAGGCAGAGAATGATTTTCGTTTGACCTGAAGAAGATCCAACTCAATTGAAATTATTGTCAATAAAGGTAAATGTTCTTGGCCCATATTTGAGATGTTGCTGTCCTCTGAACATTCACTGCATGCTTCAAAGATATGAGATTAGACAGCTGCATGTCGGACTCATTGTCCTTCGTTAACAAGTCTAATTTCTGCCTCATTCTGTCTTCCAGCTCTTCCAAGATCTCAGACAATCATTCTGGCCCCCACTGGGGTTGGAAGAATCATCATGCTGGCATCCATATTTGCACCATCTGTGTTGGAGAGAGCAGTGTGGTTATGGATCAAACGCCTACACACACATACATGTATACTCACAGACCCATAGATGCACTCATTCCATGTTGTAGTTAGTATAGTCTCAAAGGTCTTCTTAACCCAGAATCCCTTAACTCATTTGAGCTCCAAAGCAAAACAAATGACATGATACTATTTACTGATGTAACCTCAGTAAGTGATTTGTTCCCTCTTCACTGTGAAAACGATACAGTGTCCGTTACATCACACGCTTCATCACTGAACACCTCACTTAGTAGTAAACACATGGGTTTACCTCTGTTAACCACAGATTTTCCTTGGGAATTAACTCCTACACTGCTGTTGCTCTGTTACTGAACCCACAATAGAACAAATGTGCCATGCTCAGGGATGGATCCATTAAAGGAAGTATACTTCTAAGTTCTCCCACTGTATTTAAAACCCCAGGCCTTATGTAATCAGTGGGAGCTGAAGAGAGATGAGTCGACGGAGTCAATGTTGACAGCCTCCCTCGCATAGCAGTAAAATATGAGTCAGGATGAGTGAAATGGACCATTTGAGCTTATAGGGCTGTATTAGTGGACATATTTGAATTTGACAGTGGGCAGTCCAATGAAACAACCGAAACGCACCACCACTGTTGAGATGGACGATCCCGGCCACTGGCCATTGGTCATTTTGACGCTTTCCCAATAGCTTATTTGCAGTTTTCATCCAAAAGGGTTTAAGAGCGAGGTCTCTAACAGCACCCACTGAATAAGCCCATAATGTAGGAACAGATTTAGTGAGGTTCCAGCTATCTCTGTCTGGGCTCTTGAGTCAAGCTGGCATGGAGCTTAGGTGGTCTGCAGCTGTCTGACTTTGTGATTCGGTGTGTGTATGTGTGTGCATGTGTGTACGTACGTTCACTATCCAAATGTCCCCACAAGAATAGAAATCCCAGAAAATGTAATGATTGTCTGGACTTCTATTCGTGTGCTAGTGTGTGTATACTGTAGGTGTATGTAGTGTGTGTGTGTGTGTGGCTGACAGATATCAGTCTGTTCACTACGCAGGTGGCAGAATGTCTATGCCAGCTACTCTCACTGAAGCCCATCACATTGCTTTGTAGACCAGATCACCATAAAACCAACCTCAGCAGACTGCCAAACAACAGTAGCTCCATAAAACCACATCAAACACCCACGCCCAAACACATGCTGCTTCTGCTAGAATCTCTAAACGTCTCACAGAAAGTGTTTGTAATATTTTTAGAAACCAAATAACCTTTATTCTTTCCACAAAAGTGATTTGTGCTAAGAAACTCTCCATCGGTGATCATTTTGAAGTCCCACTCAGGTTACAGAGTTCATCGTCTGTGCCTCCTCACTCAAAACTCCAACTGTGTTGTCAGTGAAAGCTTTGGTAAAGTAATAATGATTTGTTTTTGTAATTCAATTGTTTTTTTCTCTCCTTGCTTTTATCTTTATGTCAAACACAAAAAGAAGTTTTTTGTTTTAATTTCCAGTCAAATGCTATCCATGAACATGTTTTCAGTTAGCATTTACCATTATACATCATGTCTGTATTTATACTGTGTTGTCTATCTCTATCTGACACTCACCACAATAGATGCACCAGTCAGGAACCTGAATGTACCTTCAGGGAGCTGGTGTGTGCAGTGGGTGGGGCTGAGAGAAGCTTTGACACTGACAGCATCATCACAGGCAGGAAGCACAGGAAGCTTGCAATCACAGAACAGGCAGACGAGGTGTGAAGAGCCGGGCCTCTTGAGACAAGAGGCAGGGAAGAGTAGACCTGTGTTTTTATATAGGAGTGGAAGCAGGCAAAACGATGGAGCAGGGCAGAGCTGTGGGCTGGGAGATCGTGGTCGTGACTCTGCTCTAACACAACCGTTTAGATCATGAGGGGAGATAAAACGGTAGAGCAGAGAAAAGCAGACACACTCACACAAGTGGGCTTTTAGCTGTACTTAGCAGCGAGGGGCCAAGTTCACACCTGGGAAAAAAGAATGAAGAAAAGGTTCTATTTGAGAACTGGGGGTAAAAAGTGACTGGCTGACTGGGCAGTCAATTTTGAGCAGGGTATTTCAGGGTATCTACTTATTTAGGTAGTGTATAAATGCATGCTAGTATTCATGTTTTCTTTTATCCAGTCATGAGTGCATAGGTGCAAAGACCTGTGGTAACCCAGTAAACCTGCTCTGCACCCTCTGCCCAACAAGTACACTCTATCCAGTCAAACAGGAAGTATGGGGGCAGGATAGGCTAGTTAGGGATGTCGACTCCCAGCCTCCCAGATCCTTGTAGGTAGGACTTTCTAAACTACCAAAAAAGTACTGGGGAGTCACTCTTAGGCCAGCGGGATCTACAAAAATACAGGCAGAAATGTATCTTCATAACTATATCTGCCATGTTCATATTCCCACCACAAGTATTTCTTATCTGTTGCTTTTCACTTACTTTGACCATGGCAGCCAATCACAATTGAGTACTGGAATGTTCTTCAACAACAAAGTTGGTTGGCCGAGGACCACTTATGGTTTGTTAGAGCCAAATCTCAAACTTGACAAACACAGGGTTGCATTTTTCAACTTTATTTTAAGTTACGATGATCGGAGATCTTTTTCTTGACGTCTGTATATATGTATTATTTTCATAGCTCTGATACTGTATATTAAGATATTTGTATAAAAAGTTTTTTATTTTTTCTGTTAATCAGGTTATTTCTGTATTGGGAAGATTTACAGTACTCTGACTAAAACCACTTTCTTGGATCCAAACTAAGGTGATATTAAAAGGTTACAACTAACACTGCTTTATATATCACTTTACTTCCTCTCTACTGTACCTCCGTTTAACCCTAACCCGTCTTCTGTGGCTGTATGTGTGTGTGTGTGTGCATGGGGAAGTGTGTTTGCATATGGATTTCTCAGTTAGAATTATATTATGCGTATGCATAAATTGAATTGCATGTGTCATAATCGCACATGGAATGAGCCAGGCATTTGAGTATAACACTGTGCGAGACAGGCTCACAGGAGGTAACCACAACACAGCTTCGGTCTGTGACATGGAAAGAAATACGAGCCTGAGATTTATGTGGACGTCTTACCGAGATCCTGACTAAATCCATGCTTTCACCAAAATTCTCAGTGCAAAGCCTGCATATGATTCAGTAAACCAAATCACCGTTCACAGTGTCCTTGGCTTAAAATACACCTATCCCTCTGTCTCCCTGTTGAACCCACTAAAGTGTGCGGTTGCCTGTGGATACGTGGCAGTGCGCTGTGTTCGCTGGTTAAGAGACAGCGGGCAAATTCAGACCCCATGCCCACAGGCCCCAGCGTCAATCCATCCTAACCCTGCTTCTCTCTCTCCCTTTTTGTTCGTTGAGACCATGGCCATATGATGTCTGGTGATCTAATGATTTGCAGACCATAAATGGAAATGCTCACCCATGAATCATGAAAATGCATTTTCCTATTTCCATTATGCAGGAGAGTACATGCTCACGGAGAGATTTACACCACTATCTCACCTCTCGCTGTCTTGCTCTCATTTTGCCTTCCATTTTATCTTGTAGCATTATTTTTAGTGCTGATGTTTTGTGTTTTACATTTGTGTGCAAGGGCCTGTCATTCACATCCCAACTGGATAGGTAGAAATGAATCTCTCAAACAAAAGGGAAACTTTTTGCAGACTCGTGTATGACGGGTTTACAAAGCCATCTTTTATCTGATTAGTTTACAAAGCCTTCATTGACTCCTAACGCATGCCCCCTGAGGGATGTTAACGACTAACTAATGTAAGATTAGTATGCGGGCCGAGCATTTGTGCAGCTGCATGCTTGACTGTTGTTATGCTAGACTGGCAATTATGGCATCACCGTTTGAAACACTAGACATCAATCCTTGCCGAGTAACACCAGGTTTCTATTTGGGCGTGTTTAGCTGTCTTGGTACAACTTAAGGGCATTTTCATGGTAATCAACATCACATGCAAGATGGTTCTGCAACTTATTTGTAAACACACATTGCTAGTAGGACCACATCTTGTGTATAATGTAAGAAAAGTGCTGCCATCTACCTTGATATGTTCTGAGGCTGAATCCTGTTCATTGTTAAAGGCACGCCTAGATTGCATTATAGTGTCTCCAGAACCCAACATTTCTGCCCCAGCTCATTGTTGAACTTCCCAGCTTTGAAAAACATCTATGCCCATGGTAAAGCCGATGAGCGCTGCGGGGGAGGAGTAGAGAGGAATGCAAGCCATTCAGCACTTTTGTAACGCTGGTTTCAAACACAAAGTAAATTCCAGACACAAATCGAGAAGTTTCATTTTAAACTACATGTTGTTGACCTTGTGTGTCCAATATCTAGACATAAACCTTTCTAGTCATTTGTAACAGCTCCATTGCAGGGGGCAGCCATTTTGAAACATTTTGCTGTGTATGTGTACAGCATTAATTGGAATTTCAGAAGAGTGGCTGGCGTAGGAGTTCATTGATTTGACAATACGTGAAGAATCCTAATCTGGACAGTTGATCCAGGGAAAAGAACTGGTTCACCTTCTGAACATCGCCTGTGGCATAATGGACCCCTGCAAGAGCCAGACACTCCACAAGGCATTCCAAATCATGATTTATTTTTATTAATTTCACATTCATCTAATTAGAACCACCACGGGGAAGTGCACATGGAACATTTTGAAACAAAAAACGATTAAATTGCCTCTTGTTCAGTACACACACACACTTCTCTCTCCCTTTCTCTCTTCAAACGAATTGTATGGGAAACAGAAATATCATGCACATCCAATCGGGGCATAAGTGTTTCTGCAGCAGCCAACCAGAGGCTCACAGTCTGATTGTTCTCAAGTGGAACTGTCAGAAAGAGTGGGGCAACAAAAGGAGTGGTTACCTAGCAACCAATAAGCAGTATTAGTAATCTCAGAGATGATTTGGTGCTTCCAGGGTTAAATGGGGTTCCAAGCATTTTAGAGTATTGAGAGGAAACTAAATAAAGTATTGTAGATGCATGTCCTGCTGTGTTTCTGGGAAAATATGTCTGCATTATGTACAGTGATGGGAATATGAGTATATTCGCTGTCTAGAAATTTTATAAATGATGCCACAGACCAAATCTGTCTGATTTGCCTGTAAATTGTGCAACCAAGGCAATTCTATGTTGACGGAGATCATCATAATTAATGGAAATGGCAATTTCTCACATGAAGCCACTCCAATTTATTGTAAGAATGGAAGATGTTATGGCTGGTCCAAAAATAAACAATACGAGTTGTTGTATTTCTTCAAGAGCTGAATTAATTCACATTCATTGAGTTTTCAATGAGGGGGAAATATGAGGAGCTACACAAGAATTGAACCAAACAAGAAGAATCATAAGAGGTTTGTTTCATTATTTAAGAGATTATAATTAGTTAAGTTCAAAGCAAAGCTTGCGTTGGTGATACATTTTTCCAAAAGCAAAATAAATGGAACAAGCATGCGAAAGAAAATCCCCCCCCCACACACACACAAAATAACGATTTGTGCATACGTAGTTATCCAAACACAATAATGAGAATTAACACTTAGTCTCTTTATTGTTTTCTCTCAATTTCAAGTAAAGTGATTTTGTTCAGGAAATAACTCCTGATGAAAACCATGGGCCAATGTAATCATTGTATAAAGAGGTTACTTTCAAACTGTTATTTGGGAAAAAAGTGACACCTTTGAAATTATTATTATTATACAAAATGAAACTAATTTGCTGAACCTTTGCAAAATATAAATCAAGGATATATTGAAAATGAAACACTGGATAATGAACTGCAGGTAATTCATTTTTGGTTGTTGTTCCTCTGACTATACTTCTGTGAAATGTCACATGCCCACACGTTTGTAGGCTAAAAAAGAAAGTTACCAAAAGAGCAGTGCAGTCGATGAAAAGATTATGAAAAGACTAAAACCATATACTTTACTTTCAGTGGAAATCATTTCCTCACCTAGCTCGGCCCGCTGAGCACCTGAAAGGAACCTCTCGTGCAGCCGAACTGAGTTGAGTTGCAAACCATGTCCCCCATGGGAAGGAGCGAACCTCTGACTATCTGGCCTCTGTCCTATTTGCCAGGAAATGTCCATAGTTCAAGTGGAGGTTCTTAACAGCTGGTAGCTGGGATCCATAAACAGGAGATGTAAGCTATGATTGGAGTGGCCCACTGTGCAATGTCAGGCTAAAGTTTCACTCCTCTGCAGCTGAGTGTAAATCACATTGTACAGAGAAACACAAGCCAGATGGTTATTCACCTACCAGGTAGATGTGTGTGTGTGTGTGTGTGTGTGTGTGTGTGTGTGTGTGTGTGTGTGTGGATGAAAGAGTGTTCATACTATACTTCTGTGTTTGCTCTTCTAGTAACTTAGGAAGCAAGCTAACAGATACTAGCATGGAAACACATAGAGTAAGGCTAAATGATGCTTATACTGCTACAGTACATAATGAAATGATAACATAAAACAAGACTCAGAACACATGTCATGCAGTGTGCGGCAGAGAGAGCAAAGGATTTGATGTGATACTGAGATGTAATGGTCCTCCTCCTTGTCTCAGTTCCACTCCAAGTGTTAACAACTCATGGTTGATAAACTATTAGGAAGGGTCACCTGCTGGGGCCTGCTGTGGTTTCTCTACCAATGATTCAGTTCTCTGGTGTGAAATATGGAGTAGGAAAGTGTACTTTGCCCATTTTCACTTTGGCTCACACTGTATTAAACCCAGCCCTGTGAGATTATGTCAAAGAGAGTCTGAGCCTGTGGACATGTGATGTATGTAGAGCTATTTATAGTCAAATGTTATTGTATGATACGAACACAACACACTTTTTGGGAAGTAAATTAGTTTAGTGTTCATCATATTTGTTTCTTAAAGGGGCACACCTTGATTTGTGTCCGCAATTGTGGTTGAACCCAGCGTTACCAAAACAAGGTTTTGGTTTGAAACTGCCGTCAGTGCATGCTGCTTCCATGTCCCTCTCTACTCCTCCCTCTACAGGTGCCCACACTTTTAACAGTTTCAACAGTTGTGTTTCAAACATAAACAGTGCGCTGGGACCGCAAGTTGGCGTTATGGGGGAACTATGCTATTGAGGAATGTATCGTTAAGTGAATCCATACTTTAGATAGTACTGTAACTTTCTGTGTGTGTCTGTGTGTATTGGCTGTAAAGGGTCATCTGTGGGGCTCTCTATGGTTTACTGTGTATTGGAAGTATATGTATTTTCACACATGCTGACATTTCAAATGCTTGTAACGCACAAGTACAGTCCTGACTTTGTTCAGTGGCCTCCATTTACATGGTGCCGTATTACACTCTGCGACTTATCATCAGATCTACACACATATAGAGTGGCTGTACTTGTAGGTATTCCCTGTATGTAATACAGTACTTGTCTCGCTTATCAGTGCTACGTGATCCCTATGCTGAAATATATTCCAGCGTACCCATTCCCCCCTGCGTTTGTACCCTTCGAGTAGATATTACACGATTCAAATCGAACAAGCACCACTTAGCGCCACATAGCCAGGGCACACATGGTTGTGCACTCACAGCCAATTCTGAGCTGCGGTAATGCTTTCGTGGATACCTTCAACATTCCTCAATACCAGGTTTGAGGAATGTTGTGCCGCTCAATGTGCACTAACAAGCTTTTTATTGAATGCTAATTGGCTGAGACAGGCACTGTATTGGGCATTCAGCGGGAATACTGCCCTGTCCCGGTACTACGGAAGTGTGAAGGGAGGAGATGAATATTGAAGGGGAGATGTAAAGATAATGCCCATGACGGAGGCTGGCTAAACGCTGACAGGACAAGCCAATGGAGGGGAAACAGACAACTGACAAGCCTCCAGACACCTGAGAAGCGATGGAGGTATAGACACAGAGAGGCCAAATCGATTGTCATTAAAACAAGAATCGAAGAGAGAAAGACTCTTAAGTGGCTGCAGAGGAAACTTCCAAGGCTCCAGTCCCTGTTTTCCTCTTGGTTTAATCACACTATCACTATCCAGTTACTAGTGGTTAAAGGTACACTCCTTGATTATGTTAGCTGCTGTCACTGTGTATTCATATTTTGCACAACACAACTGTCCGCAGAAGGCCGTGTGAGTATAGGGTGAGGGGTAGAGAAGGGTGGGAGTGTCAGAGCACTATAGGGGGAGGAGTAGAGAGAAATGCGAGGCAGTCAACACTGAGAGGCAGGAGGGGCATGCGCTAAAACCAAAACAATAGAAACAGAAAAGACACATCTCTGGAAAAAATACAGGTGAGTGCGCGCGTGTGTGTACGTGCATGCGCGTTTGTTTGTGTGTGTTGGACAAACACCGCTGCTTTGCTTTTCTTTCCATCTTCCCATTGTTGTTTATGGGGGTGTATTCCAATCCAAAATAATTATATGTGAAAATATAATTGCCAAATATGTAAACTCTGACCAATAGAAAAAGCCAGCTGTGATGTTGTTCCCCTATGAGGAATCACAATCAGTAAAGCTCCAGCACACTAACTCCATCTACAGCTCCATGGGCTGACATAATGTATATTTGGCTATAGGCCACTAATTTATCTTATCTTTATCTCTCTTCATCTCTCTTTTGTGACTTATACTGTATTTCCCTCCCCTCTATGTATCCCATGCCTCTCTGCAGAGAGCGTTGAGGCAGTGTGACCCTTACGGGATGTCCAGAAGTGAACTATGACCCAGCACCAGGACTCCCTCAAAACTTTAAAATGATTTAAAGTGAAAAATAAATTAGCGGCAAATTACCTGTCAAACACCTGCTGGCAAAGGCGGCGGGCGCCTCCTCTCGCAAGAGAACAGCTGCTAAAAGAGACCTGACAGGGCACCACTTTTTGACAAGAAATCGTCATTTGAAAACCCCATGCATTTTCGCCACCCACGGGACTCTGTCAATATTATTACAGATCATAACCTGGTTGGGAGTGATACATATTGCTAGTGACACACCAAACTGCCATAGGCACATGTTCTCTGTGTGACACGTACCTCCAGTGATAGGCTGAATTAATCAGGCCTGACAAGAGGAGAACTCCCTTGGCTGTTTCCAGTCACGATGCATTGTTTGTCTCCCTTCTTAATTGCTCTTGCTTGTGTAATTAGCTAATTGCAACCCATTCAGATTTTAGAATTGACTGTCTAATTGAGTGCAACAAGAGCTGTATTGCAGACACTGTATGGGAGAGGTTCATTTCGGAATGACCTGGCACAACAGGACCCATGATCTGAGATGAGTAATGGATTCAGAGAGGATTTCTGAATGTCTTGCACTAGTGAATCACTGCCACAAAATGATTATATCATCAACAGTCAATTTGATATAGGCCCTATGTCAATATTTCTCAACCAATGCGTGTGAGCCGATGCATCTTTGAAAAGTGTTTTGTTATTTAGAAACATCCTATCTTATAATCTCTTCTAACAATGTTATAACCTTTATCTTGATGTGAATTAAGTCTATACTACTTAAATACAGATTTTTACCCTATGGGTGTTCACATGTGTGGAGATAGCTTCTATAATTTCTCTTTTTTATGTTATTATGGCCCATATAAGGCTTGCTAATGTCAGAGGTCTGCTCCCACAGACACAACCCTCCACCACAGTGAGCCAGTGACCACAGCGTTAAGAAATTTGACTTTACCATTCATAACCAAATCTGACGCTCAAATAAAATGTTTTATGCCACCTATTTTCAGAATAGATATCTATCTATCAGTATTGTGAATCTCTCAAGTACCTTTATTGAGTTCTGCTTGGGTGAGGCTGGAGAACCCTTACTTTACACTATTGCCAGTAGATACCAGCTGTTTGGAGAAAACACATTAAAACTCAAAATGAAAGGTAATATAGAATGACCTTCTCTCAGGGACCTATCTACATTATTCAAGCTTAGCACAGCCCAGATTTGATACTGAATTGGTTAAATGGCAAAGCCTAGCTATGTTTTATTCATCCACCTGCTGCATGGGTTTCAACCTACCAAAGACCAATGCTGGAAGTTTTTCACAGAAAATAAATCAAACTTGAAACAAAGTACCAGTAAGTTTCAAAGGTAAGAATTCCGTAAAGGAGAGATATTACAGTACTATTTTGCTTTGTTTGAAGTACATAGGTAAATAATAAGGTTAAGAAATATACATTTTATATTTCATGTTGTTAACAAAAAAAGTAACAGTAACACATTCCTATAATAAAAATAAACATAAGAATGTTTATTCCAGCTTCCATGACTCCAAAATATCCAGTTCAAATCATAGTTTGATAATATTAAGCATATTCTCCAAACTGCAACTAACATGGTAAAATATGTACAAATTGAATCTTTGACGTACACATAGTAAATCAAGCAGATGATTATTTTATCAAATGCCCCTATCATCTGGTTGTGCTGCCGTACTTTTTGACCGAGGTGACTGTGTGAAGGCTGCAGGTGTTTGCATCTGTCGTCTGACCTGAACAACCAGCAGCGTTCACCATATGGAGTCTGACCCTTGACCTTTCTGTCTCTCAACACTCCCGCTAGCAAGTCTCACTGCACTAATGGACACAACACTTGGTGCCTGTGTGTAAGAGAGAGAGAGAGGAAAGAAAAAGTTGTGCTTAATTAATCGAAACCAGGAAACAAGGAAAGGCTTCTTTTTTTTCAATATCCATATATATGATATATATGATAAAGTCACATGTGCAGATGATCCTGTACTTTAATATTTTGTTGCCATTCTCCTTTAAAAAGATGTCATGATAAAATGAGCAAAACAATGTCACTATTCCTGTTACTTATTTGATATTCACCACTTCCCAATTTATCTATTGGGAATTGTGACACAAAATGTGAGGAGTTTGGTTTCTCAAAAGTAAAATCTGTGATTGCATATTGTATTTCAGGAATGAAATGAATGAAAAGGAAGGCATTTCTCCCAGTTATGTACATTTTTTGTGCACAATTGCAATCATTTGTTGACGATATTTTGGAAGGTAAAATATAAAAAACACGCATGAAAAGCTTATGTATAAGTCTGATACAGTATGTGTGTTATCTAAATTGAATTATTTCATGGGCACAGGCTTTGTTCGGCTCTTTCAGAAATTCCATCTGAATATGACAATAGGTATTGACGTCTTGGTCACCTGAAAGCTTAAATGTCCAGAAAGATTCATGTTTTTCTCCTTCATCAGTTTTTACCACCCAAAAATTATTGACATTTGTTAACTCTGCTCCTAGTAATCTTACAAAACGTCTAGTGGCTTAGCTTAAAACCTGGCATGTGACAGGTACCAGTTACGGTCTGCTATCGCCATCACTAGTCAGTCAGAGTAATTGATATGCATTGTGTGACTTGCTGTTTATTGTTCTGAGACGAACCCCCCACCATGGCCTAAAGGCTGTCTGTCTGCTCCATGTCAGTCGCAGCTAGGAAGAAAGTCTGTAGAACATTTAATGATTTTCATGGAAAGTGGCAGCTTCTGTGCTAACTTACACAAGAGGGAGCCTGGCTAATATAACTTTATTAGATAGTTCCCCCTATGTCCCCCTCATCAGTCATTTGTTATAAGCCATCCATCATCTTGCCCATAATTACTCCCTACAGCTACCTCTCCGCCTGTCACTGGCTGTGTTTAGAAGAGGGGCGAGCACCACACATGTCTATTCTCAGAGTGTCTGCTAAAGTGATTAGCACTAAAGTAATGCAGGCCAACCTCTTCAGTCGCAGGATGAAGACAGTTCAGAAACACAGAGGTGTATCTGATCCCAGTTAGGCGGGGGAGTGATGTTTCTATGCTACTGTATTATTACTTAAAGGTTTATGGTAAGCAGAAACACAAACACCAATTAGATACAGATAAATACTAAGGGATTGACAGATCGAAGCCAGAAAGAAACTAAGATAGAAACTAGGTAAAATAAAGAGGGGGGGTGTTTGATTGGGCGGCCGTCTCACATGAAGAGCAGCATGCTGTGACCATATGCCAGTCCAGGTGGACTTGGTATCCAAGCAACAGTATCAAAGCAGCGGGGGCAGTTGTGACTGAATCCAGAGGACTTTTCGAATGGAAGAGTCAGGGAGAACAATGCAGCGATCGTCTGTCGACGGGTAAGATCACCTGGCCTCGCTCAGCGAGACTGGCTGTTTGACAACTCCACAGGGGCCACATTCAGGCGTTCCCCTGCCTCACACACAGATTGGCACATAATGGAGGACACACAGGTGTATTTGTTTAAATATAATATTCAGCATAGCAGCGTATTTTATAAACATCCAACTTACTGTCCAGGTGTGTGGGTACAAGTGAAGGAAATATTTAGAAAAGAAAAATCTTCAGTTAATCGCCAGCAACTGCTATTACTCAAAAATTAACCTAAGGTTACATGCCTCGATTTAGGTTTTAGGCAGATAAATAGACAGTGATATGCCAGAATAAAGGCCAGCTAATAAGTGTACTATTGCATATTGAAATTAAATAGATTACAAGATAAGATAAGATAAGATAACCCCAGTATGGGAAGAAACCTCGAGAGAGAAGAGTGCCAGTCACTCAGTCCCCAGGTGCGAGAAAGGTATGCACTCCCTGACCAAAACAACTCTTTGCAACACTAAGGTTTGAAGGGCAATTCTGGACACCTTTAAACATGTTGAAGTTGAAACGTTCTGTATGTCTCTAATGAGTGCAAGGCAATCCGTGATGTCTTTGTACAGTACTTGGCCTGTACAGGAGAGAACAGCCTCAGTCACAGCAAACGCAGGGCTTCAGCACGCTACATGGGGGCCATACCAGCTGGGGAAGGACCCGGAGGTCAGAGAGACACATGGGACCCTTCCGGTAGCCGCAACCATCCCAGACCCTCCCACCACCTGCCTCCCGCTGGCACTGAACATCATTACATACAGACGCTGTTCTGTTCCCATTCGAAAATGTGGGGAATTTAGATGTCACAAGACTATGAGGGATCAGTGGCTCATGTTTTTAAGTATCTCTTTAATATGTCTTAAGTAAGCATCAACGTGTCTTATTTCGTAGTTCCTTCCCATATTGAGGTTGGGATACGATATATGTTATATATTGAATTCCAATATGAAATAGAACACTTATGTTCTATTACATTTTGTAGCCTAAATGTTCTATTATATAGCCTAAATGTTCTGACCTATTGCTGTTAATTTGTTTTCATGCTTGCCTATAACCTATATCTTAATATTAAGATCAGACCAGCACTACAAGACAGGTGGTTGAGAAGAGGAGAACCTAATTGTGTATTCCAGCGTTCCCATTAGGATTAATAAAGTGCAGCCTAATTCTCACAGTACTGAATAATTCAGCCAGAGTTAACCGAATATTTTCCGTCATTGATTGAAACTTTTTAAAGTCATTGTCAGTCAGTGGCATTTGTCGGCATTTTGTGTGTGGTGTGTGTGAATTGAGGGCCAGTTACTTAAGTAAAACTACAGTAGTTCCTGGGGCTGATTCCTGGGTCTGATTCCAGGCAAGTGTTTTGGAACATTGGAATATGTAAATTCGGACCACAACAAAATAATTATATATTTCTCCAGCGGCAGTGCCTACTCCAGAGTGGGCACTTCTTTCGGCCCAGAAAACGGGACAGAAAGAAATCATACAGGGTTGGTTCCTGCACTGGAAAAGTGCCTTATGATTCAGTAGTGTGCCGTTATTTGTCCTTGCTGAAATTGCTATAATGGCAAATCAATAGTGAAAGAGAATAGGTTCTCTGTAGTAAAAGGCATTGCTAATCAGAAGATGTAAGAAGTAAATAGAGCAAATTGTGGCTCTAAGGGAAAGAAAAAACATTTTAGAGCTACAGTAAATGGCTACCGTGTCAGCCAGTTGATTCAGACAACCAATTTTCCATAAAGGCACACAAAGCATTTCAGCCTAAAGAAAAAAAATAATATGCAAAATGTGAATTACATACCTGCATTAACCACTATACTCAACATATTTGCATTCAGCAAAACTCTATCAGCAACCCCATTAAATACTTTATATAACAATCATATTAGTCTGGCTGGGTTTATTTAATCAAATCCATGTGACTCTATGGCAAGCAAGTCGCTTGTTAATGCCATGTGTAAACTAGAGGATGAAGTATCGACATTGAACATTTCTGAGCATTTTTTGGCCTGCTGGAATGCAGCCCAGATAGCAGCAGTGCCAAGATTTGAGCATTATAGCTCTCGGTCAGGGAAAACCCTAGCCAAAACCTCTGCTGTGGGTCTCTATTGCATTTGTAGAATGTGAGCATCCCAGAGAGATTTATATATTCAGAAGAAATAAAATCATACTTAAAGACTACACTTGATCTTTGAGTTTGCTTGATAACAGTTTATCTTACTAAACCACGTGAAAAAGTCCCAAATTCAAAATACAGACCACTGTATCTGAGAAAGGCTTACAGTGAGATTATATTCTGTGCCTTTTATGAATCTCATAGATCTCATACATGTACTGTATACATTAGAGGGAACAAATGACTTGGCGGAAACATGATGTATTTTATAGATAAGCAAAACACACCGCATGGACCAAATACAAGGATTTCCGTGCAATCACGTCATCCTTGCAGAATAATGTAAAATCATCAAACAAATACCAAGCTTTCATCGCTGCACCACAGTTTGAATCCATTGCTCTAAACTATGAAATAAACACTAAATCAGTACAAATGCTGCAGACCAGTGATGGCCAATGTTCTCTGACACCTACTCAATACAGCGAGGCCAGAGTCCCACACGGCAATCTGTCTCTAATCTTCCACAGTCAGGGGCCAGCTAATAGTGTAGAAAGGAAGTCCATGTAGGCAGCTGTTTTTGGGGCTATGAGAGTCTCACACACTAACGCCCTGAGTCCTCTGCTCTTGTGGAAAGGCATTTCAGATGAAACGGACGTGAAGAGCTAAATGCGGATGGCGCATGACGCCGGGCTCAGGGATAACAAGCCACAGGTGGGGTTTGAATTCCGCTGCGTTGCGGCCCAGAGCTCCGGACGAGGCTGAGCGCTTTCGCAGGCTGCTAGCGCTCATTCAGGAATATCTTTCAGTTGAAACAAGCTGCTGCGCTGTGGACACTGCTGCTAAACTTTTCAAGATGAAAAAGAAAACAAAACAAAAAAAACGTCTCATCTCATGTATGCCAGACCCCTTTTTTCTGGTTCATTATAACTCTTTCTGTTGTGTGTGAAGCCATGATAATTATTGCTTAGTGGGTATAGAATAAGGAAGTGATGACATCTGTGTTGTGTTGGATGTGGTTAGATGTTAATTCGGGAGAGGTGAGAGAGGCTAGCACCTTTAGCTACAAAGGTCTCCCGGGTGAACGCCTCCCTATTCCTGCAGGGTCATCGTATTCCTGAGAAGATATTGAGAAACCTGAGAGAAAAGAGGAGGAGGAGGCGGTAAAAAGGGAGGCGAGGACAGACGGACAGACATAACCAATGCATGCAAGGAGGCCACAGGCTATGGGTGCTTGAACCCTGTGGTAAACTTGGGCAATGAGGTTACCATCCCTCTCAATTTTCCCTTCAACTAAAACCACGGCTCATATGGTTGAGATTGATCCCAGATCAAAGAGAATAGCCAATTAGACACAGTCCCCCCATTTCATTTCTAATCTTCCTCACACTGCTTAAAAATGTAGGAGGACTGCTAAATAGCAAGTTGGCAACTGCAGGTGCTCTTTTAAATGTAATGTGTAATGTAATGATTTTCTTGAATCTGAAACTACAGGGGTTCTGTCAAGATACACCTCATTTAAACAGTTATCGACATAACTAGGCACTGCCATGGATTTAAAAAAGGGGCTTAGAGATAGAAAGGTGTAATTTCGAGGTCATTTGGACTAAAATAGGTCTGTTCACTTTGGTTTGCTCCCTAGGACACCCAAGAGCTCTGAACTCTCTGAGACCTCCATTGTGTATATGTTAGTTCATGACAGTTCGTGACAGGGAAACCCTATATGGGTGTGTGCCATTACACTGATACACTCGGGGGGGGGGATCCAGCGACAGTTCACAATGTGCAAAGGTAAAGAAGTCATCATTAAGGAGATAACGGACAAAGTACATGCTCATTCTTTGTCTTCCTACCTCTCATTATGTCTTCAGGCAACAACACAATGTTCAACTAAATTAGGAATGGATTAAAATTGATTCAGAAGTTTAAGTTATACATTTTAATTAGTTGCATTGTCATACAGATTAACAGGGTGTAAAATTGTGTTTGTACAGCCACATAATCTACTAATTAAAAGACACATTAGCATATACAATAACATATTTGAAGATTATACAACATGAGTCATACCGGCACAAATGTCAGTATGACATGACTTGGAATTTTTCCTTTCTTTTAATCTGTAGACCCTATGAGGTTTACCCAGACCAGTGGAAAGTTTCACAGTACAGTTGTCTTCCTTCTGTGAGTAGTAAACACAGCAATATGCATAGAGATTATGGGGTTGTCCCCCTGGAACATTCCATGTCACCACGGGCATAAAGCATACTTAGGATATCAAAAAGTGAAATTAGAGGCGTCTTTCTCAGGGCTCTGCTGAAACTAATACAGATATATCTAAACCACATGATGCACGTATTCATTTAGGGTTAGATGCTGGATTAAATTACCATGTGAAGGGAATAGGCTGGATCTTGTTATTGCCGGAACTGAGGCCCATAGAACTGTGATTCATTATAAAGAACTTGCCGTACGTAAAATTCACTAGAGCACGGCACGTCTTTCGTGGAACAGTAATATAGAATGCATCAAAATATATATGTTCTGTAGTAACGTATTATCTCCTTTTGAAAAATGGAAAATAGTCACATCTCACGTGATGAGATTTCTGTTTGACTTTGAGCTAAATTTCAGTTCTCTTAAGCTAGATGAAAGTTTTTGTCTTAGCAACTTGTAATGTAGTGCAATGCTACTGCTACAATACATGGACAATACTTTGCTGACACGCTCACTGGGCCAGAAAAAAACTGACAGACTATGCCAAGTATTCAATTTCTAACATCAGAGCATATATCAAACAAAACAAGTTTCCCCCCATCTTTGTTTCACCATCAACCCCCCCCCCCCCCCCTCCCCACTTGTCTTCTGCTTTTCGCCTCTCTTGTCTTGAGGAAAAGAGCTCTTGTAACAGAACAGAGAGACACTGATCCCCGAGCACAGCATCTGCTGACAAGCCAGTCTCCCATTCAGCCTTGGCTGGAAGCTCGGGCCGCCGAGAAACCCAATCCTTGCTTGGCAGGGTCTCAAGCAACGCTTCCTGCCCCATCCGGGCCCACACAGCTAAGTACTCTTAATTAAAGAGGTTAACTTGTCTAAGATGTGACCATGGAGAAGAGAAAAAAAAAAACAACAGTGAACAATCACATTACTGTCCCCCCCCCCGTCCTGCTATGATGGCAGCTCTGATATGTAAACAGTTACATTGTAAGATTGAAACGGGTAAAGGATCCGCATTAAATGGCTCTTTATAAGATACGACCACCCCTCTTGGTCCAGACGTATGGGGGGTGGGGTGTGTGTGTGTGTGTGTGTGTGGGGGGGGGGGGGGGGGGGGGGGAATTAATTAAGAAAAAATGCAAACCCCCACCCAATTGGCGTGGCACCGCAGAAACTTAAAATTGATAGGAAAAAATTTAATATTATTT
>JAOEHI010000024.1:1398362-1420388 GCA_025447815.1 Percopsis transmontana
GGAAATGCAAAATTTACTTTCATCAGAGAACATAACTTTGGACCACTCAGCAGCAGTCCAGTCCTTTTTGTCTTTATAATCATCAAAATTAAAAGAAAAAACCACTTGACATATATCAGTCTGTGTGGATTGAATGTATACATTATACAAGTTTCACTTTTTGATTACTGAAATAACTCAACTTTTTGATGATATTCTAATTATATGACCAGGACCTGTATAGTATAGCTTAGTTAATAGTAGCCAAGTCATGGTCAGGCAAGATTAGCCAGAAACAAGGTTCTAGACTCAGACGTTCTGTCTTATGCTCTGCTCAGCAAAATTGGCGTGGCTCAGCTTGCCAACCAAACCCCTTCTGACAATCTATTCCTGCCTCTGGCTTACTGCCTGATCACTGTGTGCGTGCGTGTGTGTGTGTTGTGTGTTTATTGTGTGTTAAGTGTTTAAGTGTTTATTCGGCACTTTTGTCTATCTACTGTATCTATTTACCCAAAGTCAGTCTGTCTAACATGTAAGTCTGTGTTTTGTTATATACTTTATATGTACCGGTACTACATCTTCACAGTTTGTAAAATGTGTATGTGTGTGTTTTGTTCTGTTGTGTAAACATAAAGAAAGGCTTTATGTAAATGTACAGCCACAAGACCCACCTTCTGAACCTTCCATTCGACACAATGTCTTTCATGGACCCGTGGACTTTTGTGTAAACACACAAACTGAGTTGGTTTAGCCATGCTTGACTAATATGACTGCTTCTTGCCCCGCAGGACACTGGGGTGACCAGCTGGTTCCTCTCTGGGGGGATAAACTAGGTGACCTAATGCTTTGTAGCGTATCTTTGTCTCCCCCCAGTGGTAATAAAAAATCACACAAAAGGACACGCATGGTTTTTAATAACAAAAGTTTTATTAACAATGTAAAATGAGCTTTTTTTCAGCATTGACTACAGTACCTTCACCATGCCCTAAACATTGATGACTATCATAAATAAACAAGACCCATGCTATCTGCCCTATGTCTTAACTGATTGCCCTGGACATGGGCGACTCTTCCTGCTTACACCAACTGATTCTTTGCTAAATTATCCCAGCTTCGAAAATAATGTAGAGCGCATTGCGTATAGAGTATGTGTATATACAGTTCTAACCTCCATTTATAGATAGATATTGTGTGCAAAGAAGTTTTCTTTATTAGAATTGTATCGTATCTTCCTCTTTGAAGTTGAAAGTAAAAGTTGGGTATGCGTTTTTTGGTTCATGGAAGACTAAAATAAGTTAGGTATATTACAAAGATAAACAGCAACTAAACATTAGACAATAATACACAATAAACATACTTCGCACAGTCCTGCCGTGTCAGCAAGTGCCATCCTTAAACATTTGGATGTAGTCTATTAAGAGGTTAACACATTATTTCTGACCCAAACAAACAGTTATATTCCCTTTTTTAACACAAATTCTCAATTCATTCACTCAGTATTCAGTTACGTGGAAGTTAGCGAACAGTGACATTATTTTAAACAACCTTTCATTTCTGTTAACATTGGACAAGCAAGGTATCTGACTTAGTTTACCAAAAAAGGGAAAATCTGTTGCAAAATATCTTAAAATATATGTTAATGACTATTGTTGTCATTACATTGCAATTACATTATTCTTTGTATTACAAAATAAAATTATAAAATGGGCAGCCTTTAAAAAAAAAAAGAGACAATTTATTTGAAAATGGCAGTAATAGATTGGTGGGAGACACAAGTGGTGAAGGACAGTGGGTAATGATGTCTTTGTTGACGCCTCCCACCCAGGAAGGCGGGGCGATCAGCTAGTTACCAGGCAACAGAGCCCAAAGAAACGCCTCTTTCTCTGTCGGACCAGTGGGTAGGGAGTCAGATTCAACAAGCTGCTGTCATCTGGACAGGTATCAGACATGTGGCATGTAAGAGTACAGTTGTCTTGGTCTTCAAGTTCAAGTGAAATATATTTCACTCTTTAAAAGGTAGTATAAAGTTGAATTTCAGTAAAAGGCTTTACTTTACTTTATTAGCCTTTTTTAATGTAGGCTACTTACTTCAAAAGTCCACAAGCTGATGTTCAGGATATGATTGGAACTTCAGTTAATTTATTAAATAATCAAATCTAGATTTTTGTTTCAGTTGCCATTGGGTTCGACAGCATCTAAAAAAAGAATCACACTGGTCAAGGTTTTTCCTGGTGTGTTTCACAAGATTCCTCTATGACCAGCTTCGACCAGAGATGTGAGCAGACATTAGTTGAGATACAATCGAACCCAAATGAGGTTGAAAAAACCAACAACGATAGATTTCATACTGGACATCAGTGTGTGGACGTATATTGGGGTAAGGTGACTATACAGTCAAAGTTCACTGGATTTTAACCAGTGGTTAACTGGTAGTTAACCGGTGGTTAACCAGTTCAACTGTTGACAAATGTACTAATTGAAAGTCGCTTTGGGTAAAAGCGTCTGCTAAATGCAGTAAATGTAAAATGCAAAATGTAAATGTAAAGTTCAATTACATTAAGGTATTCTTAATAATTAAGTTTATGAACTTGTTATGTTTTGCAGGAGTTGTGGAACCCACCTTGATTCTTCAGTGGTAAAGGCATCGTCTCCCTGAGTTTACTGAGAAGGTTTTTCATCTCCCTCATATCTCTGCAAAGAAAACAGAAATCATAATATTTCATTAGATTCTAAAACACACACACACACACACACACACACACACACACACACACACAATATTTACACATGGAAACTCTTCACTTATACAGGTACAGAACAGAAGTAGATTCAATGATAGAGGGTTTGGTTTAGCTAACCAGAGACTCTACTTGTCGATTAGTCAATGGAGACACCATGGAATAGCTACAGTATCTAACACTATGGTGTAACGTTGGTGTTCAAATCAAAGCAGTTTCAGAGCACACAGTATCTCCACACGCCTCTCAATGTTTTCGATGTCAGTCGCCACCAGCCAGCAGAGCTGAGGACAGTCTGTGGGAGTAGAAGAAGTGTCCTCGAGGATAGGGATGTCGGAGCTCTCGTCTGTCTTACTGTCCATCCGGTAAGGCCCACAAGCGTCCTTACCTAGAGTGCACACACATTACCATTGCTAGGATGTGTCAAACGCTACTACTAGTACTACTACTGCTGACACTAGTAAAACACCATCATTGCTACACCTATTGTAAGATTTATTTTGTTCTTATATATAATAAACAAAAATCATTGTGATATACAGTAACTCTCCCATGTAACTGTCACACATATTTACATTTAGAGAATTTAGCAGACACTTTTAACCAAAGGGACTTGTAAGTACATTTATCAATAGCTAGATAGGTACTATACTGAACATTATCTCATCATTAGTGCACATTCTGTTAGAATAATGGCATCAGCAGTCGTCAGGGCTAACTTAGTTTCTAAAGAACCACACCGTTACATATAACATACCATTAAGTCCTCAAAAAAGAATTGCTAACAGCTTATGCACACTAAAAGATTAAACATTCTAAGAGCTTGTCCTAACAGAGCAGGAAAGGAGAGATTCGAGTTTTTAATAATAGAGATAGAGACAGAAATAGAGACAGATAGATGATCGCCATTGAGGGCTTAGGTTAATGGGAGTGCTATGAGGTAGAGAGGTCTGCAGCCAGATGTTGATAATGTTTGCAAAACAACTATGATGCAATTTTAGTTTTATCCTATGAATGTATCAAATGAACCCTTGGATGCATGACCCAAAAACCTTCTAGGTTTTGCACAACATGGGTCAAAATTACCCGCATTGACTTGTAAATGGTAAATGCACTATTTTTACAATATTTATGGATATATAATGCAATATTTCACATTTAATTCAAGGTAGAGTCCTGATTGACAATGCCTCTTAATGCTAAAAGTAGCTCCTAACTTGCAGATTTAGGAGAAACTCCTAAAAGTATAATAAGAGTATGAATAAGAGTAGTAGTAGGAATAAGAGTATTTCGCAAAGCATTTTAGCGCTAAAACCAGCTCTTAAATCTGTGAAAAGTTAGGTCAAGAGTCATGAGTCATGATTCATGAGGCATGAGTCAAGAGGACTCCTAAGTCACTAAGACCAAATCACAAAATATCCTAAAATGGCCACTGCAGGGTCAATGCTCGCCTCCAGCCCCGTTATGCTGGTGTCTGAGTGCCCAAAGACACTGTACACCACTGAGGCAATAGGCGACAGAGCCTTAGGCGCGGAGCCTCCTCCTAATGAATGCAATAAGTATTTCCAATTATAGACTACATGCTAATATAATCTGCGATATGGTTCATTTATGTATAAATACATTGAATGATAGAGAATAAAACATTGTAGGCTAGTGTAGTTGAAAATAATTGGCCTAATGTCCTATTACCTGTCAGTTGTTTGTCGCTTGTATTCTGCAATCTCTGAACTTGCCAGAGACTGCAAAGAATACCAGCGCATTTCACACTCATTGTGGTTCTGGCAGGGCTGGTTCTAGAACCCTCTGACAGGGTGGGCAGGCAGAGATGTCAGTTGGACAAGTCAACTCCGTTCTTTTACAGTAGTTTGCGGGACCAATAGCACCGCCCCCTTTCCCAGAGTTCCTTGTGTTCAGTGTGTGATTTGTGTTGCATTTATTTGTGTTGGCATGTTAATGTGTGCCTTATTAATGTCCACACCCTGTCACTGGCCCTGGGTTCTTTATTTACAAGCTTATATTTTATTTATGGTTTCATGTTTAATCAGTGACACTTTGCCTATATTTTTATTTTAAAATCCTTGTTTGATTATGGCAACATGATACCTCTTTCTACAGTATTTTAATGACGAATTTACTGACAGAGACCTATTCCCTATCAGCCAATCATTGTTCATGAAACACAACATCATCCATAGCAACAAGGTCAACCCCGCACTTTCTCTTAGCTTAAGCTTTCTCCCCATTCCTTAGTAAAAGTTGGTTTCTAACTTTTAGTTAGAAACTTTTAGTGCAATTTAGTAGTACTCTTAGCGGTAAGATAAAATGCTTTATGAATACACATATAATTAACAGAACCTCATAATATTTAAATGTCTTAACCCATGTATTTTTCCTATAATGCCACCTTTTGGTAACATTTAAATTAACTTCCCATCAGAGCAGTCAGTAGAACATACACTGAAATTGCCACACAATTGTTATTAATGATAATAAGGGCGTATTTTACATTGAGAACATTTTAACATTTACTTTAGGAATTCAAATCTAAATCTAAAAAGTGTGTGTGTGTGCATGTTTTTGTGTGTGAGTGTCTGAGAGAGAGACACAGACAAATGCTATCTGTGTCTTAGTACTGTACACATCTACAGGTACACATAAATCTGCAATTCATCTGGTATATGCATTCACCCACACAAAATTGCATGATCACACACACAAACGAGTGAACACACACACACACACACACACATTATTACTGAGATGCCAGACCTGTGTTGTACAGTAAATGGCATATGGATAGTGCTGCAAAGTTCCCCAATGTATGTTGATAATATTTCAGCTAAATTTAGTCAATTGTGAGTTTTTAAATCAAGATTCCCATTTGCCATTCATTCGTCAATAATTGAGATTATGCATATGTTACCTAGAGGTGGCGCTGTAGGAAATAGACATGGGTTAAGGTAGTAAATCACTGTAAGGATATATTTAGCACAGGAAGATGGAGAAATGTGGTAAATTGTAGGCCTCTATCTTACATAATGTTTGAGATAATACATTTAATATGCATCGAAATACGTAGAATCATGTAAGTCAAGTCCCATTGTAAGTCAATTTGGGTCATTTTGACCCGTGTTACGTAAACTAGGGGTATCAGTATGAAATTATATTTTTCTCAAAAAAAAAAAAAAAGTCAAAATACAGCATAAAGTTACACATAATATTATTTAAAACATGTTTTATTTTTAGGATTATATGGAATATCATAGTGTGATGTGTTTCTGTTATAAAATTAAGCAAAAACAATTATGCCTTCGGGGCATTTTGACCCATGTCATGCATCCTAGGGTGAAAAACATTAAAGCTAAGGTACACACACACACACACACACATTTAAAGCAGGTTGAATAGCGTTAGTCAAAACAGTAGGTCCCTGTAAACTTCACCTTTCCTGTGAAGCTGCAGGGAGCCCAGCAAACAGACCGATTTGAGCATCTCTGTGATGTACATCTCCAGACAGCACTGGAGCTGGATGAAGAGCCTGCAGATCTCAGGGTGGATCTCCCCATCCTCTGGTCTGCAATGGCACACAGTATATAGTATATATACTGTATGAAGACACACATTTTATTGTCTCTCTTGATCTTATAGGAGTAGTGCGTATAAGCTCTAGCCCCACTGCACAATTTCAGTATTTTTAAAACCTCCCGTTTGGGGCAGGATATTTACATATGTATTGTATGCAACACATGAGCAGAATTAGTGTTTTGCTTCTAATAGCCATTAAATCCCTTGCTTAAGAAGAACTATTTTCAGGCGAAGTTGTACAGCATGGAGCTTGACTTCAAATTGATTTCGACAAAGCACACATGCACACAAGTCCCTGAAGTCCCCATGTGAGGGAGTGTGGTATGGGGATCACACTGCCCCCCAGTGGCCAGTGGCCACATTATGTTGTAAATAACTGCGCTTGTTCAAATGTTTGCTGATGTTAGCCACCAATGTTGGCTCAAAATATGTGAGATCTATGAGCCAAAACAATGTACATTACTTGTAAAGAAAATAGGAGCAGTCTTTTTATTATTATTATGTGTTCAATATTATGAAACATGTTTTCCTAACATTGGGGCGACTTTAGGGGGGAAAATCTAAATGAATGTGCAGGCTTCAGCATTCAGAGAGGTTTGTAAAGCACTTAATATCACAGATAAAATCCACTAGGCCTGAATGTGCTTTAAGTTTATTTCAGATATTTATTGAATAATCTGTCCTCATTTTAACATGGCAACATATAAAAAGCGCAATACTGAACAATGAAGGTCTAAAGCCCCATTTGACTCCGGTCACCTGAGACGGCACAGAACCCAACCAACCATATAACGTGTTGAAGTAGAAGCTAAAGCTGGTGTGATATTTCGTAGGTGTGACATCACAGGGTGGGAGGCTGGGGGGGGGGCTGGGGGGGCAGAGATGAGAAGTGAGAACTTGCACCTGGTTCAAATATTTCTTACAAAGGTCCTCAGCAGCCCTCTTTTTTCCCCCTAACACAAAATGCTTTGCTTTTCCCACCCTGGTTGCTTTGTGAAAACACAGCCTGCTACTGTAGCAAAAGCACAGCTGTCATGAACGCCGTCCTGCTTATCAGCTTTCCTCTGGCACACGGGAAAGGCCCCACATCACTCGACACACTGGATTTATTTGATTAAAGGGGAATGAGTTGTGCTGCCTGATTCAGGCTGTGTGTCTCTCTACTGGAGACTATGTGGAAATGGCCCGAAGGTCTTTGACAAGAGGGCTTGGATGGTATACAGATGATTGAGATTCTAACGCTGGCATCAGTAGGAACTTTTCTTTTTTAAAGCCTCAGCCTATACTATATTTCTGTGGCCACTGCAGGAAACTTAATCCCATCACTAGCATGTTTTCAAGACAGCCACTACAGGCCATTATAGACCAGAGTCAAATGGGGCTTTAGACATTCATTGTTCAGTATTGTATTTTTTATATGTTGCCATAATTGCATCTAACTGTCTAATTACAGGCCATATATCAGCCAACGGATGAGCATTGTGATGAAAAGCCTCGGACACACTATATGATTCATTCTTTGCCAAGAAAGGATTGTCTGTCATGCCCATGCGCCTCATAAACCCTGTTACATGCCTGCAAACATTTTGTCATGCATGAAGGAAACACATTCTAAAATGATAAAGCGAGAAAATGAATTATTCAATCAATATAAATAGGTTATAGAGCAAGGTAAAGCCCAGCAGGACACATCTAACATTCATACACAATATGTTGAAACAAATAGGGGATTAATTATGATATGGCTTAGTGGGACTGCAAACAGTTGCTAAAAACAACACCAGAGTAACTGTATCTGCATGTTGAATATATAGAATAGGAATACTGTATGGGTAGAGTAAAGTTGATGTTGATGTGGTTTAATAGTACCTTGATGAAATTTTGAAAAACTGTTAACCTCATGCCCTCTACTGAGGAGTACACGTGATGGTCAGTGGGAATAGACCAAATGAATGGGCTTTTTTCTCTCTTAAATATGTTAGACATTGCAAATATATAATGATAAATAATAATACATTGTAGCATTATGACTACAACAAAAAAGAAAATTACTGAAACAAACCAAACAATACCGTAACCTTTTCTTTGGAGTGTTCCAGTGATTTGAAAGGACTATAAGTACTCCCACTGTAATAGGCGGGTTAGGATTACAGCACCATGGCCAGCGCATAGAGATCAGCACCATGGACAGTGCCTTGTTCACTTACCCCGATATCAAGGAGAGACTCTGGTGTGCAGCTCTCGCCATTTCACAGCCTTTTGAGCGGGTCCTCTGCATCTCGACCCGTAAAGAGGGACAGTCGACTGTGATTTCGCCAATGGAAATGACAAGCTCACGGTATAGGGCCACAAGCGTATTGAATTCTTGTACGATCTGTAAATATAAAAAGTGCACCAAAGTCAGTCCAGACATGTTCTTCAACGAGTTGCCTATACCCCCATTGCAGTAAAAAATGAATATAGCTTCATCCCGCATATTGTATTGTCAATAAGGAAATGTGCCAGCACATAGCAGCAGGAAATTCTGTTGTGTAGCCTGGTATTATTGTATAGTAATGTTCACAGTTTGGCTCTCTTGTATAGGGACAACTAATAATAAATAACAAATAATTTCATTATTGACTATCACAGCGTGTCCTGTTATACCCTATATGGACTATGAGGTTCCGTGACGTTCACTGATGTATGACTGCATGGCATAGGCTATAAGGTATAAATGTTGTAACGTCTGCCAGCAATCTTTCAATCTGATGCAAGTAATCCACTTCCATACTATGTGTCACCACACAAAGCTCCGGTATCATTTTAGACAACTCCATATACAAACTACACAAACAAGCTGCGCTCTGCAATGGCCAGTTCTTGCTCACATCAACAGAACAATGCGTATGGCTATTAATTCTGTTTTCGCAGTTTAACAACTATTGTCTGTGCATGCAGACACGGGATAGTGAATGATCCTAGAACAAAGAGAGGTTGGGAGAAGAGTCAACATGCAGGCATCGACGTGTCGCAAACCTACCATTCTGCAGTCGGCCACGGCGCGCTGGGCTTTGCGGGAACTTTCGGTGCTCTCCCTCCTCTCCGGATCTCGGTAAGGAGCTTTGCCTATCTGGAAGATGTTCCCGGCGGCTCTGGGGCGGTTTTTTCGCCCATTCGGTGCAGAACTCATGCATACACATCCACTAATAAAACAGCCCTAATATAGAACGATTTGCTATCCGACCTCACACACTAAACTGTCTCAATCTATACAGTATGCGCTCAATTCACTTCGACAGCTACAGGCGGAGTAGAATTTCAGATTATTGCTATGGCTGGTCCTTCCTATGCCGCCTTGTCTCTACTGTGGTCTTTGAAGAAAATCTTTTCGCAGACAAGCCTCGGCGCGCAGAAGTACCGGATGAGCGTCCGCGACTCCTCTCCGCATTGCCTCGACTGCGACGGGGCGCAAGTCACCTTCACTCCAGCACGTTGAAGCCTTCACACCCAAGACACACTCCAGCTAGCTCAGCTGGCTTTTCTGACGCACCGATGTCGGAAGGAGACGATCGCACTCACGAACAATCACCAAATGCAGCCATTTTTTATGATTGCGCGTTTCCATTAAGCACTACTGAGACGACTGGTGAGGCTCTCTGCAGCCGAACGCAAACACTCCCTATAGAAAACAACGTTGCCAATGTCAACGGACCGTTTACCAGCCGTTACACTGCATTAATCTTTGCGCTGGAAAAATAGCGATAAAAGTTATTCCTCGTTATCAAGATGTTAATTCTCCGAGTTTCTAGTTCTAATTTGTCTTGCGGTGTTTCCAATCGAGTAGCGTGGATCTAACCTTGGCGAGGCAGCAGTTGCTAGAGGCCTGACGTGGCTGGCTGGCTGGCAACACTCCGCACCCTGAGGACAGGAATACTAATAGGAGCTGTCAGCCTGGCCCCCGCCCCAAGTAGTACTAGCAGCTACACTAAACTTATTGTCCACACTGGCTATAAATAGGACCAAATATATCTGTCGGAAAGCTCGTAGGCCTATTATCTATCAGTCTAACGTGTATAATCGAGATGAAAATCCATTTGATCGACTTTAAAACACAATAAAATTAATAATAATTGAAATAGGGTTTAAAATGAAATCTACAGTTTGTTAATAGATCCGTTTCCAATAGATGTAGCATAGAACTACAGTAGGCTACAATACAATAGATTTTGTAATTATCAACATATTTATCTAAACCAAACTTAACTACAATAAAGGTGTGCGGAAACTCAATAATATGACTTAAATATAGCTTAAAAACACATTTGCACACAATACACATGTATTTATTCTGCCAGTTGGAGACATGCTGGGTGGGCATTTCTGTCTGTGTAGCCTATATATCTATATGGTACTGTATGCATGTATGATATATAATATCTGTGTGCATGATAACTGGACACCTTTGAAAGCTTGAATCAAACTGAATCAAACTTTGGAAATATTTTGGAAGTGGGTCAAGGATGGATTTATTGACACATTGGCTTCACATTGGCATCCATTTTGACCTGGACTTGTGAAATGTGGTCCAGAGGTTGCTCTCCTCACAAGGAACAAAATGGCCTGAAGGACACATCTAGTTTTTTTTTTGCCATTTTTGACTTTTTGAAAAAAATATTAAATCTTGTGCTCTTTCTCTGGAACCAAATCATCTAGGGAGATCCCAGAGGTGTCAATCAAGTATCAAACCCAACTCTACACAGGACCAATTGCTGTGAGAACATCTGTCCAACCATATTTCTTCAAACGATACAGATCAGGTCAAATGTGACGTCCACCGCTTGTGTACCCAAAATCTGTATCTAAAACTCCTGAGTTTAGGACAATTACAATTAATTACTTGACATTGTCAAGGATATTATGTATCGATGATCACTCTTTTCATTCACCAATGTGCATGCAGGTGTAGCATCTCTCCTAGTGGCATTGCAGTTGTGTCCGTCTCGTCTCTCTCAGCACGTGCTACGACAAGACCACTGACAAGCACACATTCCGATACTCTTCAGAACACGTTACCAGTTCCTCTGCCATTGATGTGGATTTACCGTAGATGGCCATCGTGCCCCAGTCAGGAAGGAAAAGTGCATCTTGGGGGATCTTGAACGCCAGTGCCACGCGGGAGGCCGCTTGTGCTGAGGTAGCCCTAGCTCTGAATTTCGGTTATTACTTCCTCTATGCTTCACAATATATTATTATGAGGCTAAGGGATTTCCTGGGAATTATTACTTTGACGTATTTTTTTCTTGTTGACAAAACTTGTCACTTACAAGTCTAATTTTAATAGGTATACTGCATACTGTACCTTAAAGTAATACTTCAAGTCCTCAATATAAGTGCACATGCTTACACTCTAGATTTCCTATTATTTTTGGTTGCTATGCGTTATGGTATGTTCCCCGGCTGCCCTCACAGGGTATTTTTTACTATTTCACAGTGCCTAGATCCTCTCTACGATCCTTGGCAGCCCCTTTGAGCTTCTTTATATTTACAAATTCCTGAAACCTTGCAGGTTGGGCCACACAATGCCTCTTTGGCAACTTTCCAGTGACTAGTAACAACTGCTTGTTGATTCACCCCTTTTCCTGATTATCCATCTGTCATATACAGGCATTAACCCCGCACAGTAAGTATCTAAACAACAGTATATCTCTGACAGAATTGTGTTGAAAGTGTTCCTGGATTTCGTACAAAACACATCTGTATATATCATTCCACATAGCATTCTTGAAACTTAAAAAACTGTAGGATAGAGAATAGATCTCTAACTAACCACCTATATGTTTAATGGGTCCTGGATGGTTCTGAACAGAGATTTCCCTGACGGACGTGCAGAGCGGAAACACTGGAGCTCCAGATCAAGATGGTCGCTTAAAGTTTTTTGAGACAAAAACTTGGAAAGCTTGGTAACTGAAACCTTAAATAACAGTTTGGCAGTTCAGACAACTCTTTGGTGACTGCAAATCATTTAATTGTACTCACTGGTTCAATAAAATTTAAATATAAACTTGTGATGATTAATTTGCTGTAAAACTTTATTTGCTATAAAACATGGCTTTGCACAATCAATCTAAAAAAAATAACCCTCCAGGGGTTGCTTTAAACAAACTAAAGAAAAGATGATTGTCAACAAGATATGTCTAATTGTACAACAATCTATGCATTTCCAAAAGAAAGAAAATAAAAGGTGGGCCTAATTGTTAAAAAAGGTTCATATTAACAAATATGTTAATTAAACTGAGCATTAAACCAAGAATTAGATCTAAAATAACAACCCATATCAACAAAGAACTAATTGGAAACAAGCCATCTGATCTCCAATCAGCAGACTCATTTTCGTTCCTTGTCATGTTGAAATATTGTTATCATATAAAATTGAAAAATGCAAACAAACATTCTGTAAACCGAAATAGGAGAAATTTCTGATCTTCAATGTAAATTTTAGTTGAATATAACAACATCTTGTTATATTCAACTAAAATTTACATGGCGTTGTATTTCTGTTTACTCATTTTGAAATGTAGAATTGTTTCTGTTAGCCATACATATTATTTTAATATCACAATTATTGTGTGATTGAAGTAATGGATATATGATGTTAATTAAATGTTATTTATAATTTGCTAATAATTTAACATAAAATAAAACACAAGATATTCTTATTATTAATTATTGTAATCCAGTATCATGATATGGTCAGAGATAATATTTTAACTGTAACCCTCTTATGCCTTTGACATTTATTGTCCTTAGAGAAATACAGAAAAGGCTATGTTGTGCAAAGTTATGATATGACAGAGAAAAAAGGACATTGTATTCTTTAACGCACCACACCGTTTCTCCATTTCAATGATTTATTGATGAGAGTCAACAAACTGACACACTGCTGCTTTCCTCCTCTAAAGCATTCAACAATCTGTTATTCATTTATTATCTCTTTAAGCAACCCTGCAACTTAATTTCCCCCCTTATCCACCAACCTATTTAAAGTGATATGAAACTATAATAAAGCCATTGACTGTATTGCTTCATTACCCAAATATAAGTCCACACACTATTCTGTTTGGTCTCTGTATTTATCTTTAATGAATTCTAAAGTGTCTATGGAACTGGATTCCTGGTCATATTTTTCACAAGATTTGCAGGTACAATCTGAATCTAGCTCTTGCCAATGTAGGTACTAGAAAAGCTCAGCTACCAGAAAGATTTGGCGTATTATCAAAGCTATACAGATTCCCCAAAAAAATTGACAAATTGGAAAATTGGAAAAATATTCATAAATAATAAAATAAATTGTTTGATTCTGTGCCTTGATTCTGGTAATATTTTAAGGTGATAGTATTTGTAATGCACTGACGATGTATCTGAGAGGATTTTATGTCAGTCTGAGGTTTAAAAAGACACAACATAGAATGGAACTAAAAAGAGGTTGATAAAAAGCAACAATGCCAAATTTGGTTCATTAAATACCAAAACCACCGCGACCAAACTGAATATTTCATCATGAATGTCAGCATGTGGTAAGGTACAGTCATGGGTTTCATTAAAGTTGAATATCATCTTCACATTAGTCCTCATTCACTCACTCCTCCGTTCCTTCAACCCTTTTTCCCTGTCCCCAGTATCCCACTGCTTTTGGCAGTTCTATGAAAAAGAAGGGAAGAAGAGGTAGCACAGGAAGCAGAAGATAAAGAAGCCAATGACCCAGTTGACTGAGTAGATGTAGATGATTACCATGTCCATGTCAAAGCGCCAGCCCTGGGAGTCATCATCAAAGTCAATGGCATCCAGACGGTAGCCTCCTCCATGGGGAAACTGGCGTCTGGCTAGGGGACTGGATGGCCTCTGGAGACCTGCATGGGTGACAAATGGGGCATCTGGTACTAGCTAACTAATAGATAACACATAAATTGGCAACAATACACATTCGTTTAATTTATTTTTAGGATATGAAAAGTAAATGTAAATGTAAAATATATGTTCAATATTTGTGTTGACAATAGGGATGTCACTGACATCCAGAAAAATCCTGCTAATCATGTACTAAACATTCATTCCAACACAAATATTTATAAACCATGATATAGATGTGTTAAATGTTACTCTATCAACTGTAAAACATATAAAAACAGTAGCTCAAATCTAATTCACACAAGATTTTAAATTATTTTGTGACCCTGCAGGGCTTCTAAGTTACATACTAAGCCTTATAAAACATTATTAAATATAAATGATTTGGTTATTATATGAAATTTAGCTTAATTCAGGCTCCCACAGACACAGTAACAGTGATAAATTCACCTCCAAAGATACGGAAGAGTTTCCTGCAGCTTGGAAGAGGCCACTTGGCACAACTTGCTTTCTGGAAGTTCTGTTTCCGAGAGAGATATTCCTTTGGAAAGAATGTCCTTGCACTTTGATTCAGGTCTAAAAGAAAAGAAAAATACGGATGAGTATTAGGACCACGCAAAAATAAAAGAAAATGCTCCTGTTTCGAGAATAAACTCGGAATTCCAAAATTACACCTAAATTAGAGTTTAAAGTTGAGAATAAAATCGAAAGAACCTTTCGAGAATAAAGTCGGAATTTTGACTTTAAAATCTAAATTAAATATTGAGAATAAAGTCAGAATTCCGAGATTAAAGCCAAAATACATTGTGACAATACAGTGTGAACACATCCCATCCCATATGAGAGCAAGCAGGCTACGTCTACGCTACGTCTTTCTGTTATTCTATTTTACCTCCCTTTCCCGTTCTGGGCTGGTGCTAGTGCCGGTTCGCAGTTGGTTCAATGACAATGACAGACAATGGTCCTCTCTTTTTCTCTCTCCTGCTCTATATTTATATATGGAGAGAGAGAGAGAGAGAGAGAGAGAGGGACCTAGTCTCGTAACCTATTGCACGCATAGGCACACACAAAGATGGGGTGCACTGCCAACCGGCACTGTGGACGCTGATTTGTATAATCCAGAATTCCGACTTCCTTCTCAAAACATAATTTCAAATCTAAAGTCGGAATTTCTATTTAAAGTCGAAATTTTGACTTTATTCACGATATAATACAGTGTGGTGTGACCCATTTTCACTTTAAATGGAGTCGTAGAGCCAATACATCCATCCACGTGGCCCTTTGAATGACACAAGATGGCTGTCCCGCAGTAAACAACACAGCATCCCCCTCAAAAATATCTTAGTTATCTTAATCCCAAATATTTGAGTTTGATGGCTATACAACAGATTATTTAAAAGATTGCTACATGAAATGTACTGTACGTTACTGGTGGTATGTTACTACATACTGACCTTGCCTGAAATATATCTTGATATGCGCTAAGCATAACATTCCAGGGACTCCCGAGCAAACCAAGCTACTAATACAAGTTTGGTATAGTGATGTCGTGTTTCTCAGTGTCTTATCCCCCTCATATCTCTCTTTAGTTGGGTCACTCCCCCACTGAGGACACTTCGATACGAGGTGGACGGTTGAGGAGATGGAAAATGGGACAAAGCCTTACATAAATGGGCTGTTTTTGGTCTTCTGTCTTCACTCCTGCTTCTTCTGGGTGGCTTATGTTTGATTGCAATATCTTATATATTCAAATTATTTAAATAAGGGCTATCACTGCAGCACAACAGTCTACTTGTGACCTTGACTTTCATAATCAACACAATAAATATTCAACAGGTATTCACCCACAAGTGTCCTCAGTGTGTCATACCTACAGCCACTCTAGTTGTGTGGCCATAGCCATGTCCCTGCAATGACCTGCTTTCTCTCTTACCTCTATACATAAGTAGGCCAACATGAATCCCAGAGCCTTATTAAGTATTCATAGATTATCTAAAACAGAATGAAGCGATACAGTACATATCATGGCACGTTTCTTTCTAATCAGAATGCAGCAATCATAAACAATATATGGACAATGAATGGTGCAATGGACAATGAATGACAAAAAAACAGCAATGTGTATAACCTTATACTTTCAATGGACAAACATTTTTTATCATGGACTACATAACTAGGTTTTAAATTTGTCCTATACTAATTTACGCTTTACGTTTACATTGGCTAGTATTATCGTGAGGTTGCTATTTAGAAAGTAAACATAAATGAAATACATGGCCTATATTTTAATTGAATAGCCTTCTTATTCACCCCAGAAATGGCTAAATTGGTTCCAAGCTTGGTCTGCGACACCCATGGGTGGCTCATCTGGTTAGAGCTGAGCCAATGGTTTACCCATGGGAGCCCTGCACCTGGGCCCCCTCAACAGTCTGCAGCTTACATGACTTCTGTTTAGCTGCAGTGCCAACTGACACCACAGATACAAGGATGTAAATATAAATACATGGAGTTTCGTGGATAATTCGTTCAATAACGGCTAAAGGCAAGTCAACGATGACAAACGAAATACACTGTAAAAAACAAAACAATGGTTTTGGTGCGCTTCACTTACAGTAGTAAGTGACTGTAGCTCATTGTTTCAAATAGTCACCTGGAGTTGAATAAATATACAAATTTATTTCAGCTAAACATAAATTAATTAAGGTAACCCTTATATGTATAGTCTCCATATTTTAATATTAGTCCACACACTGACGTTGTATCAATGATAAAAATGTATAGACCTTTTTTCAGCGATACAGTTAAATAACAACAATAGATTGTGTTAATTAAATACAGCGAACCAATGGAATATTTTATCCATAACATCTGTGTGTGTGAGTACCTCTACTTTATATTAAGGTAAGGAAGTGGTAATGTTGTTTTTTTACATTGTATATATGACAAAATGATACTGTTGAGTGTTTTTCTTAGCCGAGGTCATCATGCCACTGGTTTACCTTTACCTTTCTGGAAGAAGACATGTGTAATGATGGTCCTGCAGAGAGGACAGGGAGTGTTGGTGGGGCTGTTCTTGGCCAGTGTTCTCAGACAGGGCTCACAGAAGATGTGGTTGCAAGGATGGCACATGTAAGGGCTAAAGTAAATGTCCAGACACACGGCACAGATGTAGCCCTCTCGGCCCCTTGCTCTCACACCCTCATCATCCTCACTGCTGCTGGACTGTTTCCCTGTTGGACTCTGCAAAGGGGGGGGGGGGGGGCAATGGAGACAACGAGACATTAAAGGATCCAGCTCACTGTTCATTTTTTAAACACAACATGTGATGAAAGTGCTAGTGACTGTAGGTGGAGGAGTAGAGAGGCATGCAAGATGCCTGACCCCTATCTGTTCCATGTAATAGCAGCATTTAATTGTAAGTCGCTTTGTATTAAACCGTCTGCTAAATGACGTAATTGTAATTGGATAAGGGAAACAGAACAGCCCCAGAATTCCCTGGAACTGCTAGGCTAGGCTAGAATGTCAACTTCCAATCAAATCAGAAGACAGGCACCTTATTTTACAGTAGATAGCTAGGCTCACCAAGAAATATTTGCCTAGTCCTACCGACAGTATAGTGGCTTTTGCAGATACTACAGACCTGGCATTGTTACTGTGTGCCTGTGTTTGTGCATGGACACACATACAGCACATACAAATTATGTCAACCCATTACTAGATCAATAAGAATGCCGTCAATATATAGCAAGGAAATGTCTGCTATCTGGAATTTTGTATCGATTTTGGTTATTATTATGACTCAACTATGTGCTATAGGAATACTAACGTGTTCAGACGTGTAACTCGCGCTGGAGAAAAGGAAACACCTTGCATGTTTCCAGATAATTTTAGAAAGTGTTAGACTGTAAACATACTGTATGTCAGGGAGAGGTCATTGTGTCAGTTTGCAAGTTTCCTGCTGTCTGATTGGTGGTAAAGGCTTTGACACTTTCTGCAACAAGGATCTATGTGTGAGTGTGTGTGAGTGAGACAGGTGTCAGTTTAGCCTTTTGAAATATCACACTTTCTCCAATTACAAGTTTCACTGTGAGGCAATGTTGCTTCAACCTGACCCCAAAACTGACATCAAACTTTATTTGACAAATACATTTCTATTCAGAAAAGAATGTTATTTGTTGTTGTTTTTAATGATAATTAAAGATTTAACTTTTTCTACTGGTAGTGAGATGCATTTTTTTGCCATTTTATCTTCTCAGTAAATTGATATTGACTCAATTATTTCTGTTGATACTCATTTCAACTGACCAAATCACCCTGCCCAGAAGACTCACTCTCCTCTCAGTCAACTCCATGCAATAAGCTGGCAATAACTGCCACGCAATGAGCTTGTCCTGCTGAAACGCTACAGTATCTACAACACTGTATGTCTACAGTGCCAGAAAGAGTGCCCTCCTCCCTGTCAGAGCTGTGCATCCCCTTGGATTTTGTGTCTGGATTTGTCTGAAACGCCTGGGGGTGCTCCCAGTTTAATTACCACTTTCTCACCCAGGGGGAGCTCCCAGGACCTCCTTGTCGCACCACTAGCGCCTCCCTAGGTAAGTCATTAACAGAGAACACAGAACACAGAGCTCCGATGGAGCCATGGACACCAAGGCTCTCCCATGGGAAGTGCAATATGATACCTTTCCCTTTGTCGAGAAAAGACAACCAGAATGAGGTTCTGTAATCCGGTAGAGCAATAAACCTATTTCATCTATAGTATAGACTATAGAAAGACATGCAGTGTACCACAACTACTAAACCCGTAGTTCACCTCATTTGGCGCACATGCTCCTTAAGTAGTTTAACCTTGCTGCCTATTTCACCATTCATATACAGTATCTCCCATAGGTAGAATCACATCAATCCTTAGATTAGCCACAGTAGGCATACAGTAGCCATATTGTTACTGAAAAGCTAACTGTGAAATACATTACCCACACTGCAACGTTACAGTCTTACGATTCATCTGGGCACTCATTTCAACCTACCCACAGTTAGCAATATACTTACTAGTCTAACTAGTCCAGCTTCACATTATGCAACGGTGGAAGGAAGACATACTCACATGAATATAAGCAATACTACTAATACTATTGACAATTTAATTATAATAATAATAATAATAATAATACGTATTATTATTATAATTAATATTAGACTGTCCCCTTGACTTGTTTTAAACTCTCCAGTGGGCAAAGACACAGTGGATTTATTATACCATGCTGCAGCAACTTTTTCTTACTGCATTCTTGCAGCATTCTTTCAGGAAATGAGGATGAATTTGTATCTTTTTCACAAACAATGTTTACTACATTTTTTTGCACACGCAGTGTCCCTGAAATCATCCCTTCCCTTCCAAAATCCTATTACCTAATTATGGACACAATTCTATCTGTCAGAAGTAGACATTATGTGTAACATGCTGACTCATGTCGGTATAGAACAGTATACTCAGTAAAAAAAACAATAGAACCAACTGTGGACAAGATTCTCTATTAAAGCAGCTTTCTCAACGTGACTGCAGATCTGCAACAGCCAATCAAAATGGGATCTGTTCTTTTGTTTGAGCGGCTGTGAAGAGCCCTCAGCCTAAGCCTCATCATGCAACTAATTCAGATGTAACCCCATTTTAAACCACACAGACAATGACTATTGAGATGAGCTGGCTGCTGATAAGCCACATTGAGTCAGAGTCTAGAAAAATACATAAACACACACTCTTTTTGCATTAACACTACATACACAGCATTAATGGGTTTTTAATTTTCATTCTGTTTCTGTGTCTAAAGGTTTGTCTGAAGTTTCGAGATATTGGTTAATCATAATTAGGGCATATACTGTAGAAGAAAACAGTAATGGTATTATCGATTTGTGTGTGAAATTACCCTTGTGGTTGAAACTAGTGTTGCAACAATGCAGAGAGTGCATGCCCCTCAATGCAGCTTATAGCTCATTCTCTAGCTCCAAAACAATTTGAATCTATCTCCATCTCGCTTGAGTGTACATGGTTTAAAATATATTAAGGATAATTATACATTTTTAATATTTTTATGTATACCAAGTTTCTTTTGGGTCTAAAACTTAGCTTAGCTCACCTTGGACCGCAACGGCTGCCTGAACGTGTTTGATGTAGACTATAGACTATAGACTATAAATTATAGTAGAGTAGAGTAAAGCTTTAATGTCACCGAGGGGCAGTCAATAATAGCTTAAAAAAAAGGAATCAATACAATATAGACATACACTATAGACATAGACATACAATATGGACATACAAGCATAAAAACAAGTAGTACACATTTAGAACCAACATCACGGTCACCAGAACCATCCGAAGAAGCAGCCAGAAAGAAAGAAAAATTGGGGGGGGGGCACTGTATCACATCCACAGTTAGTCACAGGCCGAATCCCATTATATATACTGTACACATATATACATCCCATAATTCCCCATATCCCATGATTATATTATACATAGCTTCAAACAGGATGGTGGGGAGAGCAGCGAGCAGCACTAGCTAAATGGAGCGTTAGGTTTACCTGCAGCTGACTTTGCCTCCATCGCTCCCTCCTGCGTTGCCTCCTCCTCAGACTCCTCATCCTGTTCTTCTCTCTCTTACTCGTCCGCCTCTCCTGCGCTGTGGAAGATGGGGGGCCAGCTGGTGTAGGGGTCCCGGTCGCGACCTCCGCTACCCCGCTAACCCCTGCCCCGCCTTCTTCCTCCACCTCCTCCTCCTCCTCTTCCTCGCCCTCTCCATCCTCCTCCTCTCCCTCCACGCCGTTCTCCTCCTCCTCTTCCCCTAACTCGGAGCTGGTCCTCCCCTCCACCCACAACGGGTCTGTCTCTGCGGGGCCGTGAAGCGGACGGCGTCGCACGCCCGCGGCGTCCGTCCTCTGCGACGGCGTGGTTGGGGACAGGGGTGTGGTTCTGGTTCGGATGGGGGCTCGGCAGAGGACGGGGGGCGTGGCTAACCGACCGTTGCAGCCAGTGTTGTGTGGCCCAGAAGAGAGTGGGCCGTCTCCACCTCCCACAGGGTTCACTGGGTGAAGGTGATGAAGGTTGCTGCTCGGGGGACCAACCCCGCTCTCTGCGTCTCTCTCTCGGCCTCTTCCACTGTCCTTCTCTCGGAATCTGGAGCTTTCCCCTCGTTCCTCACCCCCTCCTGCACGTCGCTCCCTCAGACCTGCTGTGTCCCTGTCTCTGCTGTCCACGCTGTGTGTCTTCCTCTGGGCTTTCCTCCCGGGCGGAGCGGGTCTTTCCTCCGAGCATAAGACTGTGCTCTCCTCTGCCTCATGTGCGGCAACAGCCGCTCCCGCATGGGAGCTCATGACCTACTTTCTCACACGTCGCTTTGTACCGGAAGAAACCTGACCTCCACTGACCAACCAACCGACCAACCGACCAACCAGCCAGCCAGCCTGCCTGCATACCTGGTGTTCACCTCCCCACAGCTCCCTGCTGGACCTTCTCACCCTCCCACCGCTCCCCGCTGGCTCATGCTGCTGTGTAGGTATTCTGGTGGCTGCTTGGTGTTGCAGAGGGGACCTTCCAGCACTTTGTTTAACCCCCCGACAAGTCCCATGACCTACGGTAGGTGAGCAGGGCTGCCCTGCTCTGCCCCTGCCCTGCCAGCCCCCTGGGACATTCCACACTATTGACAAATCCAGCCGGGGGGGGGGGGCGCCCCGGCCCGCCCCGCCCCCCCCCCCCCCCCTTCAGAAGATTGTCCCTTAGCTCGATGAGATCGACAATCGTATATTTGCAGGAAATACCTTAATGAATTTGAGCCAC
>JAOEHI010000024.1:1426506-1440213 GCA_025447815.1 Percopsis transmontana
CCCCCCCCCCCCCCCCCCCCCCCCCCCCCCCCCCCCCCCCCCCCCCCCCCCCCCCGCGGCCCCCCCCCCCCCCCCCCACCTACTTTAGGGAATTTGCTAGGGAAAAACACTGCAGGGAAATCAGCCTGCTTGGGTAAAAAAGAAATGGGGTGAAACCTTAAAAAAAATGTTTTTTTTTTATATGCTTTTTGATATCTGCTTTTATGATTTGTAGGATTTGACAGGGGTTTAACTACATACACTCCACCTACAAGTTATCAACCACATTAATGACAATGAAAACAACATAACAAATGGAGGAACAGGTAAGGAGAGATCTCTCCATCTATCTACAGTATAACTACTGTATATACACAAAGTGTCAGGGACATGGCCAACAAAAGTCAGGTCAGTTAACACTAATCATGTTCCTGAAGGGAAGTGACAGGCAGTCACCACTGGAGCGGACACAGCTGCAGAGAGGGCTCCTCTAAAGTTCTCTCCTGATGTTAATCCCCTGGCTTCTGGTATTTCCCCAGCAGGTTTTACATGCTCCACAACATCAACTTCGAGGATCACTGTTGTCCATGCAGATGTTAGGGTGGCAGGCGATGACCTCGGCAGCAAATGCTGGGCTGACATAAAAAAAAAAGGGATGGCCAGCGAGTCTTCATCATTCCAAATGACCTCTCAATGATGTTCCCGGGCCTGGGACAGCTTACTGTTGAATGTTATGAAAAGGAAGAAAAGAATGAGTCCCATCTAATTGCAGCCTCAATACCAATGTCCCAATCATCCTTGACCGTTGTCTCTCTCGCCTGTCAATTGCTGCCCTACAAATAGATGTGGCTCATGGCTGGTTTTGTAGTCTGCTCATTAGTGCCGCATTTCAGCACAACGAATATCTGTTGAATATCCATTATCCAATATCTTTGTAACTTCACCTCGGTCCACCAACTTGTGATATAATTAGGCACAGAAACACAAAAAAGGTTTTCTTTTATTTAAATTATTAGAAAGGCACACTCGAGGTTCACTGCCTAAAAATAATGTCCGCATAGTGCCTACAGCCTACAGTAGCCTATGCCTAAGCTAGACAGAGCGAGAGACTATAGTTTTAACAATTTGGCTCAATTACAATAAAGTATTTAAAATATAGGGTGCATAATACAAAATAATCAAAAGCAACAGCGTTAACAAGACCGATATGTGTGTGCCTACACCTCCACGTCACTACTTCGCTAGAACTGGAGTCCGCAAACCAATAGGAGCCTCATTAAACCAATACACGCCCCAATGAACCAACACACGCCCCATCAAATCAATGTATTAGAGATGTTTTGTTATCAACGATTCGTTCAAAAGGAACAAATCTTTTATGTGAATCAAATGATTCGTTCAACGCCGTGCAATGATTCGTTATTGAAAATATCTCTCGTTTGACTGCTATGGCCTTCCTCGTTTTTAAAAAAAGTTTCAGTTTCTATCATGAGCAAATATCCTTTTGGAGGATATATACATCTCAAACTAGAGCCCGTAAGATACAAAAACAACAATAAACTGCATCTAACCAATGTGTTTTTAAAATAAATAGATACACCAACATTTAAACGCATATTTGAATAAACCTATATATATAAATAAAAGCAAACCAATTTATACCACTGCTAACCAATGTATTTAACTAATGTATTGACCACTCAACCATATATTTACAGAATAGTGCGGATTATTTCCTGAACGGCACCCCATATGCATGGGTTCATGGGTTCTAGGATGACCACACACTGAAACTATGCAAGAGAAAGGACCTCCGCCCCACACACACAATATTAATGTACAGTACTAGTTATAAGTTTGGTCCAAACTTCTGACTGGTGTGTACACTATACAAGCAGCCCTATCTACTATAACTACCCCTGTTGTGTGACCATGCCTGTTTCCTTGTTTTGGTACAGATATACAGTATGTCTTTCCCAATGACTTCATAATAATTGAGGACAGGTTCACCTCCTCATGGTCGACTGAGAGGAGGGTCTTTTAAAATATACACTCGCAAAATAGAAACTAGTTTATTTGAAATCCTTAAAGAATTAAACTTGAACTATTTCTGAATTGTTCTTTTTTCCTTATCGCATATTCAGTACCCTGGTGATTTACCTTTTGACTACGTTATTAATGTATATATTTGCTGTAACTTCTTGCTCAGCATATGTTTTATATTTCAACAACATCATTGCAAAATGTTGCTAGTATTTCAAGAATAGTGTGAAAACTCTGCATTAAACTGTTTAACATACTATGAACTAAGGTATATCCCTTTTTATTAAAAGTATATTTTACAGGACTACATGGCTGCTGTTATAATGTACCTGTTTTATATAGCTATGACCGAATTAAATTGTTTTGTTTGGCCGCTTGACCTAAAGTTTCCTGGTTTGCATATTAAAATATACATTTCCACAAAACTTGAACAAACATTAATCATATTTAATCATGGTTTAAAATAAAGCTTCTAGTTAGCTTTTCACTTTAATTACCTTTCATACATAACAAGAGATGTATGGAGATCACCATCACAGCATGCTTGACATATTAGCTCACCACCTAGTCGCAAACAATACCGCTTTTGAGTTCAATCCATGCATTGTTTCAGCATTGCCTAGGTTTTGGAGTAAGCACCTTCTCCTTGAAAAGCAGGGCAGGATTCAGAGAAGCTGTCAACGACACACTCTGTTTATACACAACAGCCCTTGGCAGTCGATGGCAAGTCAAAGCAATAATTAAAATTTAGCCAATAAATGCTCTTCTATTACACCCAGCTGTGTTTACATTCAGCCATTTCATCAGAGAAAAAAATGTTTCCCTTAGTCCTCTCTCAATCTCTTGCTCTCTGACAGCCATTTAGCAAGACTTCCTTTCAACATGCCGATCCTCATTTAATCTCCTTACCACTGTCACTTTGATTCTATTCATATTCACTCTTTCCACAGGATATATGACATCTCTCTCTCTCTTAATCTCCCCGCAGAACAGAGGAACCCTGTGTTCACAGCACTTTGGGCTCACATACAGTTTAGAGGGTGTTCACCTGAGATTGTGGTGGTGATGAATATTCAGCAGGAACAAATTGGCAGGAGTGCTGGACTAGAGGTTGCCTGCGCCGTGACCAGCATGCATAAAGTAAGGAAGAAGATTGTCAACAGGCCATGATTAGAAAAACAGTGGAATAATGTTGACACGGGTCCAGATTAACACAGATTAATAACTCCTAACCAACATCATTAGTCAATCATCATGTCTGGAGTTACAAGTGTTACAAAAATCTTTCGTAGCGGTTCACACTCCTCTCTACTCCTCCCCATACAGCATGCCTAGGCTCGTAATTAAATGAGCATGTACCTTATACGCACAAGCCCATACTCATGTACACACATGCCTATACCAAAACACAAATACACACACAAGCACACACACACACACACACACACACACACACACACACACAGTATGTGCCTACATAGAAACGCATGACTACATACAAACATATGTGCCTACGAACACACACACACACACACACACACACACACACAGACACACACAAAGGAAGGTATTTAATTAGAAGCTGACAGGGATATATTAGGTAGGTTTCATAATCCCTTGTTCACAGATGTGCTGCAATCCAAGCCTGAATGCCCCCCCCCCCCCCTTGCCCTCATCTGATTTGTGTTATCTCTGGAGATGTCCTAGACTGAACAATATTTGGGCTAATTGGCCACTTAAACTATGACCTAATGGTGTTGTGAGGAAAACACGCAGATGAGAACTGTGACAGCGCTCGGATGAGGAATGCTGATAAGAGACACACATATATTCAAAGTCTGACATCAAAATAATCACCATCCATCCTCTTAATATATCAAATAAGTTTACGTTTGGTGTTTTTACAGCAATGCGCTTATCGGTTTTAATAGTTATATATTTCACACTCCACATTTTCTATATTGAAAACCTGGATGACACACTTTCTGACAAGCGTTCCAAAACCCAGCTTTACAAGGCTGATGTGTCCTCATTATCCCCGTTTCCTCTGGAGACACTCAAAACACTCCAGTGTTCACTGCAGCTGCACTGTTTCCCAGCAGATATGCACTGTAGGTCTTCCTGGATCCTGGATTACCATGGCAAATAATGAAAATACAATTGAGTACATCGAGAATGGCCCCCCCCCAATCTGGCAGGAATTTGTATTCCACAATGGAGTGCACAATCACACAATCTTGATTTGTCCTTTGTGTATTGCCTGGCTTGTGGAGTTTTTACCTTTAAACGTGTCGTGTCTTTTAGAAAGACCCACTTCAGTTGAAATGTATGTAAGCAGGATCTCTGCCAGCCATGACCGCACTGCGCCTGTAAAGTCAAAATGGCTGCTGTGAAGGTTGAATTAGTGTCTAATTCTGTGTGTATAAGTGCAAAAAAAATAGATTTCTCTGCAGCCTGCCAATCTCTTTCTATTTACTTGTCTATATTGCTTTATCTCCTCTATCTCTTCCTTCTCTTCTTGTTTCTTTCTCTCTATTTCTGTGGAGCCACAGCGTTGACATTGCATTGTGGTGCTTATTTATTGAGGCCGTCTGTGTACATTCGGAGCAGCACACGTTTCCTGTTAACGTTGGCGGCTGAAAACTACTTTTACACAAAATTACAGCTTCTCAGGCCAGTTCTGAAGAACAGACTGCTGCCTTGTCTAAATACCAGCCGGGTCCAACGTTGTCTACTCCAGACCCCGAAACAAGCAAAAAGGGAGGAGCAGATTTCTATGTGGTGTAAATGGCGCTAATGGGACATGAAAAGTGGCTAAACTGTCGAGAATTGTCGAAATTGTCGAAATGTCCAAAATGTTTCACTCTCTAATTCTCAGTCACATGGTCTCACCCTGGGACACTTTGCCAATCTTTTTTCCCCTTTCCTCAGTCCTGCCAACCTATTTATCTGAGAAACATGGCAAGGTATGCATATAGGAATACATTTGACACACACACGTACTACACACACACACACACACACACACACACACGCACACTTTTTCACATTCTTTCCAATCAGACCCAAAATGGTGAATGGTGGTTCCTTTTTTCTACTTTTTGTTTACCTAATTTGATTGGGGCAGTCTTCCTGTCTGTGTATGACAGTCTGTTCCCTCGCGCTGTAGAATAGGAATGATGCTGGAAATGCCCCAGGATTCTCTCTGGGTTTTCTCTGGGCTGCTCTGCTCCGATACAAAGCCAGTCGGAAATTAGGAGAGGTAAACAGAGGCCAGGCGGTGCTGCGAGCTGTCAAACAGCTTCGCGTGTGATTGAAGACAACCTTGAGCTGGAACATAAACATGCCAGTGGGCCGAAGGCCCTGCAGTCGGCCCCTAATACTGCCTCACTGGCAGCCATGTTGGGCCTGCACCGGGCCGAGCCACCCTTGATACCAGTGAAGGATCTGAACACAACGTATTCAAATCTTGAGCAGAGGGGGTATTCACATTAAAAACAGCTGACTTCAAAAACCACCAGTCATGGATGGGGGTGCAGCAAATTTATGCTCAGTGCGTAGGGCCTACCTGTAAATGAATAACCTTAGGTCTACAAGATGTCTCCAACAAAAACAAAGGTTAAAACACCATCAAAGTCTGTGTTGTTCTACATTTAATTCCCTGAGGCACAGAGGCAAAACACGTGTAACCAGATTACACATACCAAACAAGACTAGTCAGTCAAAGTCGTCTGTTTTTAAATGCAAGACCCCGCTGTGCAAATATCACCAATGTTTTAAACCTGTCCACACCATGTTTACGTTCTACAGCAATATACTTTTCTAAATCCTCCTCGCTAAACTCCATTCTGACCTCATTCTGATCAATGAGTCGCTTGTCGGTGGCTATTCATGGCAACAATAGTGGAAGTGGAGGTGTTTTCTATTTCCTGTACACACAAACCCTAGGGTGCCTCCAGAGCATAGTGGGGAATGCCTGCCTTTTATCACGAGAGTTTCTTGGGGTTCTCAGATTAGCTGTATAGCACACACACACACATAGACACCCTACAACACACACACACATATAAATGATGCCCACATATATGGGCTTATACATACACTTTTGTGTTACAGCCTTACACATCAGCATCTGTATAGAGCGCACATACCCTTGCTCTCCCACGTATTACACATATTACATAGTACACATATTATTATGGCCAATTCATTACGGTGCAAAGATGGATTACTCACCATTATTCTGTGCAGCTAAAGCCACATGTGCTCTCTATATACGAGCAGATTACATTACTAAATGAACGGATCACATCGCATGATCTTTTAATCACAGAGAACCCCTCACTCGCAGCCAGCGAGAGAGAGAGAGAAGGAGAGGGAGAAAGAGAGAGAAAGAGAGCGCAGACATTCTTACTTAATTGGGATACTGAGTGCATTTGTTTCCAATAAAGAGGTGCGCTTTGTTTGCATTCCCTCTTTTTGCTGTTTTTTCTTCCTGTTTTTTAATTTTGGTTGTCCAACGCATTCCCTGAATGTCTGCTGCTTCATAGTGCCCCCACTCTCCCACCTAGCCTTAGGATAGCAGGCAATTACAGCTGGTCCATCATTTCCATTCATGGCTACTCAAGTTAGAAACTCACTGATTTAGGACTAGAGAACTTTTATGTAGCAGTCAGTTTGTTTACAATGATTTGCACTGGATACTGTTGCTATTCCCTATAGCTCCAGAGAAGAGTCTTTTGGGTAGAATTAAGGACAAACTATATCAAATGCAACTTCAGTGTATGTTAACTGTTGATGGTTTCCCAAGATTGTTTGTCTTATCCGTGGGGGAAATGCTGAAGATGAATGCACACCTCAAGATCACGTTGATATGATATTGTGTCACGATAAGTGCAAATGTAAACTCTGTTAAAACACAATAATGGAAGAACAATAGGATATGAATTCACTGGCAAATGGTTGCTTTGAACTGCAATCCACCCCTGGAAGGGCACCTTCCAGGGGTCAAGGAAGCTGATTGGTGGATGAAGTCATTCCGGGGAATGATGCCTAAATCTTCCTTCTCCGAAAATAAGCCTTTGTTTAACTTCCACATTTAGGAACCCGCGTGGATCTCCAAAACCGGCTAGTCAGATAAGGAACTAACATGAATGAACTAACATCCGATTTGATACTTTACAGTGGATATACCATGACATTTCCACGGCAGTGGATCGAGTGCGTACGACACACTATACATGAAATGTTCTATGGTTGAACTACACATTATGCATCCACGTGATTACAGAATGGTCAACATATATTATGGGATGGTATATGTTGGTGGCTGTGTCTTTAAAGATAAAGAGTACTGTACAACAATAAAGTTTCCATGAATAAAAAAGAGTCCTATGAATAACGGCCTAGATGTTGTAAACAATGATGGCTACAACTATCTGTCTTACCTGTAATAATAACAGCTTTACTCAATGATAACTATTGTTGCCTTACTAATATCTATTTGTCTGTCCTGTTATAATTGTAGTCTATACCATATCTAGGATTATGTACATATAAGTGGTGCTATGTTATTATAGATGTGCAGTGAGCTAAAAAATTATTTAAAAAACCAAAACAATATGACCTATATTGTAGGTCTGCTGTGCAACATCTGCATGTCTTTAATAAGATAATGAATGGGTAAACAAAGGATGAACAAAAACTTTCCCCTAAACACAGGCAGAGATATATATTGTAGACAGAAATTGACATGAATGTATCCCATAATGAAAAATTACTCCATCTGATACATATTAACACATGACGGTAAATACAAAAAGGAAATAATGGTCATGTTTGGTCGAGGGTGTTTTGGCATTCTATGTGCATACGTGTTTCATTAAGTAACACAGATGCTTGCAATATAATCTCCTTGAGCATTTTACTGGCATATCTTTACAGGCGCTACAGTATTTGAAGCAAAAGGCTCTTTTTCCACAATCACCTAAGGCACTTTGATGGCGTGCTACAGTGTTACCATCATGACAACATCCTTAACACAGCTAAATGCCTGGAGATGGAGCACTGGTTGAGTCCCATTATAACATCCTAACATCTATACATTCATCTATACAGAAAGCAGTGCATCTATACTTTAATTTCGCTACCCTCGTTTCTCTTCCATTTTTAGATGCATGTTTTAGAAAAGAAAAAAGATTTACATGCTGTTAGTCTCTGACATACTTTTCATAACTTTGTTATTCATTCATTGTGGGCTTTAGTTAGTTTTTACATAAAATGCAATAAAGAGTGAAATGCCAGCTATTTAAATACAAAACTGTGTAGGCTTCTCGACCCAAGGAATGCGCTAGAAGGTGAGCTTATCAATGGTAATGAAGTATGATGTTAAGCTAAACAAAAAGACAATCAGCATAGTGTAGAGAATGTTGCAAATACACAGTGTTTTGTTGTTGGATATTTTTCTTCACTAATTGTGTGTGTACAGTGTGTGTGTTTGTGTTTGTGTGCGCGCGCGTGCGCGCGTGTGTTTGTGTGTGATAGAATGAGACACGCATGCTGCTGTGCCAGCAGTGTTTATAGTTCCAGGATTATCACGTGATAAGGAAAGAGTCCTGCCTATTGCGAAGATGGGACCACCCATGTGGCCGGTGCGCCGCTGGTTAATAGGAACAGGCATGTAATTGTGAGCGAAGCCTTTCCAACACCGAGCATGATGCCTGCGACCAAGACGGATTATGAGGCGTCCAGCTCCTTTTTTCTCTTCTCTGTTCATCTTCATCATAAGTGACAAGAATTCGCGGGGGCGGATAGGCCTACTGTTTCATTTTCTACAAACCTTTCCCCTGGATGGAATATGGTAAGTAAGCGCCCGGCTGGCAGCCAGACAAGACGCTAAAGCGATGACACTATAAGGTGTGAAATCTTGGCATACGCGCCCGTTGATGCAGGCTGCAGATTTCTAGGATCTAATGTGAAATGTGTTAGGCCTATAATGCGTGTAATTTTTTTTTTTACTTTTCAATCCGGCTACCTGAATTTATACTGTATGGTAAAATAGACAAGGCTACAGTAGTTCATTTATATTTTATTTTATATAGGCTACATGTGAAATATTTGCAGTCTACTGGTCATAACGTGGGCCATTTTTAACGTCACCTTAATAAGAACTCTTTGAACTGTTTATAAGGCTATTATCTATCAGGCTATTAAATGTAGTTTTTTATGTATCCTATTTTTATCCGCCCGCATAAAAATATTTTGGAATTGTGTGACCTGCAATCATGGTCAATTCGCCATATCAATAGCAATATCAATCACCTCCAACTGGCAGGTGTGGGCCTAAATAATTTGTCTGCAACCTGAAAGAAAGAAATTACTAAATGCCTATCAGAGCTTTTATTCTACAAGGTGCGTACATTAAATTGTTAACATACAAATTATTGTGCCTAATAGGCTGCGGCCCATCGATAAGAACACTGCACTAAATGCGTGTTTAAAGGAAATCTGCGTCCTATAGATATAGTCTACTTTTCCTAGTAGATTATTCAGGGACTAATTGGACGTGGGGCGTCTTAAAACAATACACAGTAGGCCTAGTAGGTTGTGGCTTGGTGTGGTTGACTTGTCACAGAAACATTAGAATTCGTTTAGCTACAAATGTTAATGAATTATAGCTACTCAATGAATTGACATTGAGTGCGAAAAAAATTTATTTTATGATGCATGTTACAATGTAGCCTATGTTCAAATTCCAAATAAGCATAAATCAATTTGGTGGATAGATAATATGACATTAAAAGTCTATCGCTACTAATGTTGCTTTGGCTATACATTTCCTTTATTATAGGCTATAGAACTTTACAGTAGAACTGACATGCAGACTGATATTTAGGACCTCCCCTCTAACAGCTGTAATTTGAGGCTCTTGAACCACCATCATGGTGGACGGTAGTAGGGAGAAAAAAATCAGTTAAAAACTGCAGTTCTTACATTCCTCGGGCCCCCTCTGACGAACAGAGTGTGCAGCTACCTTGTCATAGACGCGCGTTTCTCACATAAATGCTCGTTTAAGCAACACAGGTCAATGTTGAACACCACTTGACTCTCCGGGTTTCACCCAAACGCACGAGAGGGCTGGCTTTTCAAAAGACTCCCCTGAAGTTTGAGATGCACACACGAGGCCTCTCTGCTTGGGTGGTCTCTCTACTTTAGTGAGCTGTTGCTAAGCAGCTAATAATAGTCGTGTTTGCTGAGTAATTTTTGCCCTTCTGGAACCAATCAGATGCGAGAAAGTCCTGCAATTTGACAGCCCTGGAGGCGGGATCTCGATTCTTTTCTGCCTTACCCCTCCTCCTCTGCCTCCAAATGGAGAGAGGTCTTTTTTCTCTTCTATTGAATCCCAGAGTTCGCTGTGACGCGCGGCCCAGGGGAAGACCACAGAGAACTCACAGAATGCTACGATCAACGAAGGTTTCTCGCCGCCGTTTTGTGTATGGGAAGCACTTCGTTCACCTCGCTTTTTGATATAAACTACTTTTTAGAGACACGGTGAATGTGCGAAGCGGTGGAGACCTCCGGATCACGAAATGTTGGAATGGAAGGCGCAGACTTTGACTCGCCGTCTCCAACAGGAGTATGAAGGACTTCATGGGTGTGAAATCACCGAGAGTAAAACTTTGTTGCCTTGGGATATTACTACACGCGTTCGGGGAAATATTATAACGTGGAAAACGATAACCATCGCGCATTCCCCGCAACATGGCCTCGGCTGCTAATGCATCCTCTGAGCAGGAAAACAGAGACCCCGATCGGCCGAGGATAACGCGGAGGAACAGGGGGAACTATACCCGCACACCGCTGGATTTGGAGTATTTGCAGCGGCCAAGTTACTGCGATGCGGGTTTTGCATTGGAGCAGATATCGGAGGTGCTTATTCTACGTCTTTATCGATTGCAATTATCAGGTCTTAATATTATTGTAGCCGCAAAAGTGACCGACTATATCAAGTCGCTGCTAAGTAACGGTAGACGGGCTGGGCTGGGGGGATTCAAACAAGATTGTAGCAAGCTTGAGTTGATATAGTATCAATAGCCTAGTAGAGTAAGTTTGACTACTTTAGAGTCACCTTTTCAACGTTGTCCGGATTATTGTTAACCAGACATATGCCGAGCAAGTTCGTGAGCGCCCGCCGAGGGTTTGAATGATAGTATCATTACTACTAGCAGGCGACCCATTCACCGTTTACCTCGCTTAGAGCAAAAATCCATGTGGCTGCCCTCTTCCGTCCACAAATATTGTCGTAACTCCCTCAGTGATGGTTGCTCCACTCCCCACCACGGATCACACAGGCAGCTGAATGGGAATGGGATTGTGTGGTATGTGTGGTTTGCCCACTGAATACCCACATGCACCTTTCCACGGATTTACATCTCACCACTTGACACACTGTATTGAGTCAGTCAAATGTACTTTCCACGTTGTGAGCGTGTGTGAAAATTTATATATTTGTGTGAGCGCGTGCACGACGTGGAACATAATAACACTGTCCTGACACCATACTCCCCTTTCCTCGAACCACGTTGGGGGTCTAACCACAGACCTTTGTGGGGAATATATAAAGGTTTAGGAGTTATACAAAACATTGACAAGCAGCTGCTTATAATTGACAATTTGTTGGGGGGTCGGCGTCTTCATAACTCATTTTAAGTGACACGATATAGCCTATTGAGTTTACGTAGGCATATATGTGTTATGTAGCCGATATATGTGGTTACAATGTAATGATCTATATTGTATTAACCATCAACTGATTCACCTGTTCAGGTAAGCCTGATTTTGGATGATTCCACCCCTCAACTTTTGGTTGACAGTAACACTGTGACTCTTGTCTCGTCGCAGGGGAAGGCGATTGGGAGAAAAGCACCGCTATGGCTGAGGGCGAAGTTCCAGAGACTATTATTTAGGTTGGGCTGTTACATACAAAAGAACTGCGGAAAGTTTTTGGTTGTGGGCCTCATGATATTCGGAGCTTTCGCCGTCGGCTTACGGGCAGCTAATTTGGAGACGGACGTGGAGAAACTCTGGGTAGAAGGTAAGATATTCAGATCTGTTTTTTATTCACTCTATTGCATGTTGCATGTTTCTTATTTTCCACCGGAGTGCATGGAAAGACCTGGAATGGATTGGGCGGGGTGGAGAATGGTTGTGGGTTCTTCTAAACAAACTGGGGGGTTGTTTATTGTATATAGTTTGGCAAGTGGCAATGTCAACTTTAAAATAATTGTATTTTTGGTAGACCCACTTGTTGCTTTGGTCACGTTGACTTACTATGGTGGATGCGCACATATGGCCATGCGTGATAGGAGACTGCAATTACACTCATAAGTTGTCATTAAGTTCATGAGCAGCTCTGGGCAGAGGAAATTTAGTCAAAGCCGCCATTTTGTGAGAGTGTGTGAGTGTATGTGTCTGCCAGCCTGCCCCCAGCAGTTGAATGTGATCTGCACACAGCTCGGAGACTGTGTGTGGTCCCGGTTTGGACAGCTCTCAACTTTCCAAAAAGATTTGTCTCTGGCTGTAGGGAAAAAGCGGAGTGCGGCAGGAACTCGTGTTTGCGTAGTGGTAGGCCACTGACATGTTCTTCTTGGAAATATGTTGAGTAAATAATTTTTGTTAATGTAAAAACGGTTTTATTGTTTTTTTTGTGTCAACTGTATTGTCTAGGCCCTAGTAGGTAGCCTATATTTTTATGGAGTAGTAGGCCTCATGTTTGTGTAGTAGTCCTATGTCACACTCTTTATTTATGTATTTATTTATTTATTTAATAAATAAATTATTTAGTACACTCTATGTTAGATTAAACAATTAAACAACAACAAACAAATGCTGCACATTTTGACAGTGCATACCTCTAACTTGTGACACAGGCGAAGTAGAGAGCAGTTCATGCAGCTAACTGAACCAAACTCTTCAGCCCATTACCTACTCCTAATATTTGTCTTTTGACAGTTAAAAAAACAAAGCGAAACAGTTTTGAAAACTCTTAAATGTACAGTATGTGCCATTACAGCGTTACCTCTGCAACGTCTAACATTGTCCTTATTGCATGCTTAATAATGCATCCTTAATGACACCATACACTATTCACAATAAATTGAATTTTTATTTATGATGGCATTACATTTCCCACAGATAAAAAGACTTTGACCTCTGACAAAGTGTCTCTCATCTGCAATATATCATCCCATAAAAATGGTTAGTTTCCTGATGAACCTCACAGAGGCCTGTTGTCTTCGCCTGAACCCCCGGTAGAGGTGATGGGGGGTGGGAGTGGGGGGGGTGCTCACCCTCTCACGCGGACATAGAAACTTGTACATAAACATGCTCACAGACACACACACACACACAAGCAGAGAGAGAATGGGGTGTGGTGTGTTTCCTCGGTCCTGGGACATGAGGGCTTCCAGATGCTGGTAGAGTGGGATCTGTTTGTTTAGATTAGGCTGCACAGCTGAGGGATAGATTAGTTCTGCCTGGGCCGCGGAAGGCCGTGCTGGGCAAGTGCTGCGGGTCTGGCCCGTCATGTCAGAGCCAGGGAGAGAGAGGGGTAAAAAAGAAGGGGAGACAGGGAGAGGACAGGAACGGCTGTTTATAATTCATTTGGAAAGGAAGGCCTTCCACAGG
>JAOEHI010000024.1:1453471-1467712 GCA_025447815.1 Percopsis transmontana
ATTCAATCCAGATCCTATTGAATCCAGCGCTCGGCCTCCCCCCCCTTTCTCTCTCTCTCGCTCTCTCTCTCTCTCTCTCTCTCTCTCTCTCTCTCTCTCTCTCTCTCTCTCTCTCTACCCCTCTCTCTCTCTCTACCCCTCTCTCTCTTTCCCCTCTCCACACAACGGCTGTGTCCGTTTTCGACATGGAGGGCTGAAACACGTGGTGTGTGTGTGTGTGTGTGTGTGTATGTATGCGTATTTAGCGTGTGTGTTTGCACGCAGCAGTAGCTGGCTTTTCCTTTTTTTTGCGTCTCGAAATGAAGACCAGATCTTTTCCAGCTCTGGCAAATTGCTAGGCTAGATGTGTTATCTTGATATGCCACACCATGGCGCTTTGCAGAAGTATTTTCCCTCTTTTGATCTTCCGCTGTTAACGTCTCCCTGTGCCGGGCGACCATTCGCTCCCGATGACGCTTCATAAGAATCATATGGGAGTTAAGGCCCTTTCAGATATATATGCGGCATGCACTGCGCTCGCTGCAATGTTAAGCGCAGACTTCTCCGAGAAAGTCGCGGAGGACAGCGCAAAATGCCAGCAATGAAGACGCATCTGTCTGTCTTGGCTATGTTTAACATATAGGCTACACATATTGCCTACCTACGTGATTGTTGAAGCACACCTGATATGCCCACTTGGTTAGAAAATGTGTTTTCAAGCTAGGGCTTTCCTCCCGATGTCTCAATACAAGCGTTAAATTGTGTTAAATAATTAATGGAATTTCAGCTTTCTGTGCCTGGTTGGCTGCCTCTCTTTACGCGGGTATTCGTCACGCCGAGCGGTGTGCAAGACCGTTGTTGCGCCATTGGAAATAGTGTGTTTCAGACCGCAGCAGTGCCGTTGTCACGTTGTGTCTGAAAGGGCCTTCGTGTGTGTGTGTGTGTGTGTGTGTGTGGTGTAAAAGGATTGAGATACAGAGAAAGAGCCCAGAGGGATGGAAGGCAGGGTAGGCTGAGCTAGAGAGGGAGAGCTACATAGAAAGGTGGAAAGTTTGCAGGAGGCACGGCAAGCTTTTGCTGAGGGTATCAAGCGCTCCATTCTTCTCTGCGCCTGGTTGGTTACCCGTAGGGGTCAAGAGAAGCAAGTGTGAGCAACATTTGTACAGATGTTGTGTTATTTTTATAGCTCTACTCCATTTGCTGGGTGGCATTTCCTTCAGTGTTAACAACCAGGTTAACTGCACACAGACGCGCTCAGGGACTCCAGCCAATTTTTTTATTGTTACGCTAACTCAAGCAATTTTTACCCCTCCCCACCCCCACTCAAAAGACCCTTCCTCCCCTCTCCACCGACCAAACTCTGTGAGTCCAGCCTCACCCCTACGGTACCCCCTCGGTCCTTCCCCTGCCTTCGTGAAAGAGGGATTTATCGCTCCGAGAAGGAGCAGTGGCACAGAGCGTTGTGCTGTAATGGTTTTACCTCTCGGGAGGCGGCCATGCTGGGTTAAGCTCCCCTGCCTCTACAAAGGAGGGAGAAGGCAATGGCAATTAGATACACAGTCTACACGGTCTGCTTAGATAGTGGCCCCAGTGAGCTAGCTAGCTAGCAACGTGTTCAGTGTATGGCTACTGCTAATACAAAAACTGTGCAAGGGGACCTGTCTGAGTAACATGTAGTCTACTGTAGAAAAGCACCGCTAGGGTTTTGCCAAAAATTGAATAGTAAGGCACAAGGTTATAAGCTACAGAGAAACTCACATAGAAAACACAGTTCAAACGGACAAAGTCACAAGCTTTTCACGTATAAAATCACACCAGCAAAGCCCGAGGTTACAGCTACACGCTGCAAAGGGGCTTATTAACACACAAAAATGTGTGATGGAATAGTTGCGCCTGAGGTTGATCAGCCAACATCTAAGCAGAAGCAAATGCTGATTTAACATTTTCCATGTTTTAATGTGGCCTGATAATTCTGGCAAGCTGCGACAAGAAGTACGGGAATTTTCAGAAAGGCAACCAGTGTTTTACATGTTGACTTTTCTTTGGTTGGAAAGAGGGGGTTATATTTGACTCTTATTTTGAAAGCTGCCTCGTTCTCGAGCGCTCGTGCATGTGTATAAATAAGCATTTCTGTGGTCAGTTCACCTGCAGTATGTTTTGATTCAATGTATCTCATTTCCACAATACCTTTTCTCCAAGAGAGACTTTGCAGCCTCAATGTGATTTCCAAAGCCTTTCCACCCTTAATCTGCACATTATTATTATGCTAACATTAATCATATTGAATCTGGTGGAATTAAAACCACGTCTGGTGTGTGCTTCCTAGCTGACACGTCAGCGCCTGGTGGACGCAGATGGGATCATCAACCCCGGGGCCTTCTACATCTACCTGACAGCCTGGGTCAGCAATGACCCCGTGGCGTATGCAGCCTCGCAGGCCAACATCTGCCCGCACCCTCCAGAGTGGCTCCACGACCGCACGGACACCATGCCGGAGACCCTCCTCAGCAGTAAGTCAGCAGCACGGCGTTATCAGCAGGTGTCCGTAGAATTCAAGTCAAATCAGATGGCTATGAATTGAAGCGTTTTTAAAATGGTAATGAAATGAACAGCTGAACTCAACTGAACCAAATTGAACTAAATTTGATTTAATTGAGGACTTTCCATATAATTTATTGATTTAAATTGTTTATGTCTAAGACCAAACGCAAGTAATTCTGTTTAATTTCTGTGTATAGAGAGTGTAAAAAGGACTTTTGCATTGGTGCAAATCTGTCATGCCACTGAAAAACCTGGGGGTTAATGCGGATAGTGTAATAGTGTGTGACAGGTTGTGGTTTCACTCACTTCCTGTGACCACTCACGCAGGTGTCTTTCATTATGTCAGTGAGACCAGTTAAGGCCACAGGTACTCCCAACAGTGCACTAGCCTCTTGCTGTGGGCTTTGTTTCACTATTTCACTGTCATGTAACTGCTCCTTGTCTTACCTTGAAGTGAGATAGTATTTGGGCACGTGTGTGTGTGTGTGTGTGAGCGAGCTCAGAATGCCGCTCTGAGGAACAAGGTATGGCTTACTGTGGTTCGCCTAATGGTACCTGTGGTGAATAGCATAATCCTGACTACCGTGGGGCCCTAGCATTACACACGCACACACAGACACACACACACACACACACACACACACACACTATTAAAACTCAGTGACCCCCAACACTACACACACCCTGTTCTCATTTCCCTACCACACAGACTCCTGCTCACATAAAAAATACACCCACATTCTTGTCTGATTCCAGCCTGTGATTTGGCACAAGCCAGGAAGTGCGCCGTGGGGGAGGGAAATGATTGGCCAGCGGTGACTGGGCTTGGGTGGGAAGCACAATTGGATAACAAGCAGGAAGTCCTTTACAGAGGGAATGTGATTGGATAAGCAGCGTGAAGTGCTCGGCTGTGCAGCAACCCCCCCAGAGCAGATCTGCGTTGGCCGAGGGCCAGCTGGTGTCCTAGTAGAAATTTATAGTGGAGATTATAATGGGCCAAACCATGTTAGCAAGTGCTGCTGTCTGACCCTGCAGGCACAGTGGAACACACACACACACGTCCAAAACATTTGAAAAGAAATCCCAGGCTTGGAGTGGTTAGTATGAATACTAACACTAACACATAATGCCTACGCGAATGTGAGAACACGATGTAATAGCGTGGTTGTTGTTTGCTGTAATAATGATGCTGTGCTCTCATAGCAGCGCGTGACGGCATGCGCCGCGTCTCGTATTCCACTCTTTAAGTGACTGTGGTAGGTTCAGGGTGTGGTAGCGGCGGTGATTTTGACGTTGTAATTACGGCGAATCAGCGTTAGCTGTGACACTCGGCTCTGTCTGGGCCTGATAGGTCCTCATTAGCCAGGCGGGCCCACAGACTGGGGCTGGGGTGGACTCAATGGAGCTCTGTTTCGCCTACGCACACGCGCACACACTCACACACACACACGCACACACACACACACACACACACACACAAACACACACACGCGCGCGCGCACGCAGGCTCACTCTTGGAACAAGGTTGGGTTAGGAAGGAAAAGGGCTTGATATTGGTGGTTTGGCTGGCTAGCTGACTACTGCAAAAGGATTTCTGCAGATGGGCTGACCGATCAGAACTTCTTGCTTCACGGTGGTCATGAAAATAGCCGTTAAACATAGAGAGTGTAACACGGACGTATGCACTGCATGGTGCATCGCTGACATGCCTCTGCTAAACCTGGGGCTTAGTGAGGTAGGGGGGCAGGATAGTCTAGTGGTCTAGGTGTTGGACTCCCAGCTGCAAGGTTGTGGGTTCAAGCCCCAGAGTTGGCCTACTTGTAAGCATCCTTGAGCAAGATGCCTAACCCCTACCTGCTCCATGTAATAGCAGCATGTGATTGTAAGTCGCTTTGGATAAAAGCATCTGCTAAATGTTGTTTAAAACACAGCTGACAACATCAAGTTCTGTCCCTTTTTGCTATCCACATATTTACATTTCTACCTCCCCCCATCCCCAGTTCCTGCTGCAGAGCCTATCGAATATGCACAGTTCCCCTTCTACCTCAACGGGCTCCGGGAGACGCCCCAGTTTGTGGAGGCCATCGAGAGCGTGCGCGCCATCTGCAGCAACTACAGCCAGCAGGGCTTGCCCTCCTACCCCAACGGATACCCCTTCCTCTTCTGGGAGCAGTACATCAGCCTGCGCCACTGGCTCCTGCTGTCCATCAGCGTGGTGCTGGCCTGCACCTTCCTGGTCTGTGCACTTTTCCTGCTCAACCCCTGGACCGCCGGCATTATAGTGAGTGGCACACGAGGTGGGGGGGTACCTCAGCCAAGGCTGAAAAATCAGCAACCCGGTCACAGCCACAATATCACATCAATCCATGGCTAGCTTTTAGTCATAGTGTCTCTCAAAGCCTTCAACCAATACATTGCTATGTGCCCCTCTTACTAGGTAGTTATACCCAGATATATGACGATACAGAACATTATATTGTAATCTCCCGTGTCTAGGCCGGGTGCCCTCAGGGTTAGAGAGAATCAAACCATCTTTGAATAGGGCACAAAACCCGGCCTTGCGGGCATTATTCGTCATTCTAGATAAGCTCATTAGGTAAATGTCTTGATTTATTCAGTTCTTTATGTTATAGTTACCAATTTATTCATTACAAATGTAAAAATTACAGCTATCCCCTTACCATAATGCACGCCAGATCCCACTCATTATGAATGAAAGCCCAGTCTGCCTTTCTCCCTCCATATCTCCAGCTATGTCTGTGTGGTCCAGGGGCCATCCCTGGACGAGGAGTGAGAGAGGAGTAGCGGCTGTTGGAGTAGAGAGGAGTAGAGAGGAGCAGAGCTGCGTGTTATTCTGGCCCCGGCCACTATTGTTTATCTTGTGCTGTTTTGTCAGGACCAGTGTGTTTAGTCTGCTCCGACGCTCCCAGACAGCGATGCTCAAATAAATGAGGAGAGAACACACAGTGACACAGGCAGCTGACTCCCACTGCAAACGCACCAAAAGCAAAAAAAAATGTCTCTTCTCCTCTTTTCTCCGAAGAGGAGCCACAGACACACAAAAAAACACCAAACACACACTCACACAGACTGTCTGAGGCAACACACATTTATCTACATGAACATGCGCTGACGTAGAAACGACGCGTGCACACTCACCGGACGCACACGCGTGGTTCTCTGGTTTTTCTCCTTGGTGGTGTGTATTTTTTACAACAGGCAGTGGCCGGGCCACCCGAGCCCCCTTAATAGGAGAGGAGGGCACCTCATGTTCATCCTTAAGGCTTTACAAGCAAGATGAAAAGACAAAGTTATGGAGTGGCTTTAAGTTTAACCATTTGCTCTGTCCAGAACAGACCACCGCCAGCACCCTAGCCACCGCGACACCCATTATAAACACACACACATACCAGATACCCACACACACACACACACTTACTCCTTCCCCCAGCCACCTTAGCCCTCTTCAAAGACTTCGGGCCCCTTGTAACCTGACACCTGTCAGCTGATAATGGCATTTACTCCCAGCTCCTGTCCCGCTCTCCTCAGAAGCTCCTACACACACACACACACACACACACACACACACACACACACACACACACACACGCACGCATGGCTGCTACCCCATATCTGCTGTACGAGGCAGTGAACACTTTCATGCACAAGATCCTCATGGTAGCACAATCAAAGACCGCCTGTCTTTCTCACGCACACAGAGAAATACAGAGTGTGTACATTCTCCCAATACATTTACAATATACTGAGTGTTAGGGGTTGTTTGATCTATTATGCTATATGTTTCTTTTACCAAGTAAATACCGTTTATTTACATTTATTCTACCATGTTTACCTATATTTGCCAGATGTGCCAGATTTGTAATGCTGGTTTCATCCACAAGGGCAAATCTGGAGGCAAATCTCGTGTACCTTCATGACATGCCTCGTGGACGCATGTATTCATTAAGTGTTGTTTAGTGAGCAGGTCTTTATAATTATTATTGCTTCTTGTCCCTCAGGTGCTGGTGCTGTCTCTAATGACGGTGGAACTGTTTGGCTTCATGGGGCTGATGGGTATCAAGCTAAGCGCTGTCCCTGTGGTCATCCTCATTGCCTCTGTGGGCATTGGCGTGGAGTTCACTGTCCATGTTGCCCTGGTACGTACCTTCAAACTGACCAGTTATAAAATAGAAGAATTAAACAGGGATATATTGGCCAACATATGGTCAATTATTCTAATCGGATATAACTGTATGTTGGGAAAACAAATAGGATGGGATTAAAGGATTTTTGTAAATGATATTTAGATAACACTACAATTCATTTAGAGTCAGAGGCTGTGTTCAAGCCCAGGGTTGGTTTATTATTATTACATACAGTATCTGAAACATTAATCACCAACAAGCATTTTTTTTTGTATTGTTTTGGAATATGTGACAGTAGCCCTCTGTGTGTGTATATTAAAGTGTGTATTTGTATTTGTGTGCCGCCCAGGCGTTCCTAACAGCCATAGGGGACCGGAACAAGCGGGCTGTGCTGGCGCTGGAGCACATGTTTGCTCCGGTGCTCGACGGGGCATTCTCCACCCTGCTAGGGGTCCTCATGCTGGCAGGGTCCGAGTTCGACTTCATCGTCAGGTAAATAGAGCCATCTAAATATATCTAGAACAGAACACACCGTACACACCAGTAATCACAATGTATTACGAAACCCGACCATGCCCTGTGGTCTCTGGTGGTGTGTGTGTGTGTGTGTGTGTTGGGGGCGTCTCCGTGGCGTCAGCAGGGGGCGGAGCCTGCATGCCACACACACGCACACCCACCTGAGATGTCCCTCTCTCCTCCTCCCTCCTTCCCTCCGTTACGTCTCTTTCACCCACATCCTCACCTGACTCCTTCTCCGCCACTGAAAACTGAAAACATTTACGAGCACTCATTCTTCCTTTTAACACCGTGCCCCGTGCCCCCCCCCCCCCCAATTCCTTTATCCTACACACACTTCCCTCCTTTACTGTCTCGCCTGACCGTGACATTTTAGGGGAAACCGGGAAAAGGACGCGAGAGTTGAAGGTCACCGAAGACAAGTGGGTGAGAGAGAGAGAGAAAGAGATAGAGGGAGGGAGGGAGGGAGGGAGGGAGGGATGAAGCGAGAGCAAGAAAGTCCTCTGGCTTTTGTAATCTCTTCCAGCTGGTTTAAGTGCCCTCCCCAGACATTTATGAGCACGGGCAAGAGGAACAGGGTGGCGGGGCGGGGCGGGGCGGGGCAGGGGCAGGGCGGGGCGGGTGGTTGAAATAAAACCTGACAAATGGCGGGGTGTGTGTGTCCGTGGCACTACTTCTACGTGCACAACCATACGTACTATATACTGTACGTGTACTGCATGTGTGTGTGCATGGTGTGTATGTATATACTATGTTTTTTAGTGTGTGTGTGTGTGTGTGTGCCTTTGTGAGAGACTGCCACACGGGGAGGAAGTGAATGCAGGCTTGCTGTTCGCTCGCAGCCTGCGGTGTAATTAAGCTACTTTCCAGTTCCCATTGGGTCTCATATGGTTGGCGGCTGTAGGGCCGTAGGAGCGCTTTTCTGGGTAGCCATTAGATGAGGTAGCGGTGTAATTTGGTTGACCGACCCCTCGAAGAAGTGGAGGCCACCTTCATCAGTGCGGTCTGGAACCACACGCTCGCTCTCGCCCCCTCTCTCTCTCTCTCTCTCTCTCTCTCTCTCTCTCACTCACACACACACACACATAAGTCTCTGTGTACCTCAGCACCCTCCTGCTACCTGACCTCGTAATCAGGGGGGTCAATGGTGATGTGCCTGCAAGACACACACACACACACACACACACACACACACACACACACACACGCGCCAGTATATACCCATACAAATGCACAAAAACAAACACGCAGTCATATACCCATACATTGGCTCAGTAATCCACACACATGCACACAGAGGGAGGCCCACGGGCCCTTCTCTCCTCACCTCCAGCGGTGTGCTCTGGTTTCTGGCCCGGTCCCGGGCCTCCATTTAAAGGTTCTGCTGTTGTCTGAACAAACAGAGCGGCGCCCCAAGACTGTGCAATAACGACAGGCCCCGCTCGTATTTTTTTGCTCGCACCGAAAGAAACGTTTCCCTGACTTTCCCTGTCAGCCCCGTGAATGTTTTCACTCTAAACAGCACTCAGCGCAGTATGTGGACTCTGTGTGTGTGTGTGTGTGTGTGTGTGTGTGTGTGTGTGTGTGTGTGTGTGTGTGTGTGTGTGTTAGAGATAAACTCCAAATTTAAATGTGGAGATAAATGGTCTCGTGCGCAGCTGGGCTTCAGACTAAACACTCCCGCACATTTATAATACCTGTGTGTATGTGCGTATGTATCTGTGTGTCTGCATGGGGCATGCGTGAGAGGAATTCGATGGGAGTAGTCCGCATAGAGAACTAAATGTTGTCAATGTGGGCGCTGTGTTTTTTTCTTCCATACACCTCAGTGAATTGAGGGCACGATTCAAATAAAAATCACTGGTAAAATCACTGGTGTGGCCGGTTCTTGTGAATTCCTGTACGTATTTGTCGCAGGCTTTCAACAACATTAACACGCTGTAATGCTAAATTTTAAATTGCCGTGAAACGCTGACAGTTTACACAGGATTATAATTATATATAATGGAAATGGTAAAACTCCCTAACAAGGCCCATTCACACAGATTAAACTAGTCAAACTAAATCTAAATATAGTTATTAAAGTTATTATAGTTATTGCCTTTCTTTATGAGACCTACTTCTGATCTTATGATCTGCTTTAAAAAGCATTCTATCAATATTATTACTGCCCTTTTGCTCTGACGCTTTCTAAACATTGTCCTGTAGAGTAGCCGTGTCACACCTCTGCTTGGCAGGGGACTTCAATACACTTAATGCCACGTCACCTTCTGAGTCCTGACACACAGACAGACACACACACACACGCACGCACACACACGCACACACACACACTCACACATGCAACACATACACATGGTACATTGTCCCCTACATGTAGCCCACTCCAAAGCGAAAGCCCCACACACATACACACACACCATCACCATCGGAGGTCCATCAGTGTGTCCCCGGTCCGTAATGAGTGGAGTGGAGAGCAACCTGAGAGTGCCCACCAGAACGTTCCGTAATTAAGGGAGCTGGAATGGCGATAGAGGGATAGAGAGACAGGGAGGGGGGAGGGAGAGTGTGCGATTGGGGCGACAGCAAGCAGAGGATTTAGAGTGGAGATTGCGGGGGGGTCTTACCTGATACATCGGACATTTAATTAGACGGAGGGGATTGTGGAGTGGCCGGGAATTTCGTAGGGGCTTAGCTGGAAAGAAGGGAGAGAAAAGAGGGGTAGAAGGGAAAGAAAGACAGAAAGAAAGAGAGAGGGAGAGAGGCCAGAGAGGGGTGGCGCTCGGAGAGGTCCCCTTCTCTTCCTCCTAGACTAAATTGTTTAAATTCTATACCCAACGCTCCCATTATTTTTGCTTCTCCCGCTCTCTTTGCGAGCCAGCGAGGAGTGAGAGGCCCCTGTCCTTTTGGGCCCCCCCCCCCCCCCACTCCCCTCCCCTTCCTCCCCCATCCCCTCCACATTCCTCACAGCTTTGTTTTCTCCGTGTTTGCTTATACACACACACACACAGGAACACACAACACGCGCGCACACACAAAAAAGTCCTTCCATCCCTCCCATTTTTTTCTCTTCCTCCTTCTTCCTCCTTCTCTTTTTTTCTTTCTTCCGTGCCTTTGAATTAACCAGCAACTGCTAATTATGCTTCCCCCTTTTTACTTTCTCTAAAAACAAACCCTCTCTGGCAGGACTTAGAAACACTCGAGGTAGTTCTCAAAGTGTCTTTTTTCTATTAGGGGGGGGCGTCATCATCATTTATTTCATTACTTTTAACGTCGTTTTATTGTTTTAAATAAGTCGCGCGTACATTTTCTAATGGTGTCATCCGTATATATATATATATGCTATTGCTTAATTCTTCTTTTTGGGGTCGTGGCTCAAACATTTTGCAAATTGCAGATTTAAACCTCAGGGCCTGTCTGCCTGCCTGTCTGTCTGCCTGTTGGGGGTTTGTGTGTGTGTGTGTATGAGATGGGAGTGGCAGGGTTTCTTTGTGGAAGTATTATTTCAGGCATGTGTAGTGGTTGATCCTGCACATGTCTCCCCACGTCTAACCCTCTGTGCGCCAGTCCTGTGGTTCACACAGGTATTTTCTTTGTTTTCTCGCCCCCCCCCCCCCTGTCTGTGTTGGTCCACAGGCTAATCTAGGCAACCCTCTGTTTTGATCCCTTCCTTTATGATGAACTAATCGTTCTTGCCGGGGCTTTTTATGTTGGTTTGGATCGTTAAATGAAAAAGATGCTTTCATCGTGTTTAATATGACTGATGTGTGTGTTGTGTTGCAGGTATTTCTTCGCTGTGCTGGCCATCCTAACAGTTCTAGGAGTGCTCAATGGACTGGTCCTGCTTCCAGTATTACTATCATACTTCGGACCCTATCCAGAGGTGAGACCCCCTAAAAAGCCCATGTACAGTACAGTAAATACAGTACAGTACTGTACAATACTGTATATCCAGTACAGTAAGTACAGTAACTTCCATACCTTAGTAGAGAAGTAGAGGTAGAAAGGCCTCATTTTTTTATTTCTTCACTTCCTCCCTTCCTCGCTGTTCAGGTCTCCCCGGTAGACGGCCGTAGCCGGTTGCCCACGCCCACCCCGGAGGCCCCCCCTCCAGTGGTTCACTTCTCCGTCCGTCCTCGCCACACCCCGGCCCCAACCACCACATCCGGAGCCGCGTCAGACTCCTCGGACTCAGAGTACAGCTCCAACACCACAGTGTCTGGTGTCAGCCAGGAGCTCCAGCATTATAACCTCCCCGCAGACAGGGAGCGACCAAGGGCGGAAGAACAGCAGTACCACCTCCAGACCAGCAGGGGCAGAGCAGCTAGGCTAGAAGAACGACGGGCGGGGACAGGGCACAGGCGGTCGGCCAGACAGAATGACCCCCCAGCCTACGCTGTTTCCTCGGTAAGAAAACGTCCTCTCTGCTCTGTATGTGACCTACTATATATTTGCCTCATTTAATTTCAATTTAGTTATTTTATACTCTCTCTCTCTCTCTCTTTACCCCCATACAACCTCTATCTACCTCCTTCCTCTACAGTCTGTCCCCTCTCAGGGTTCTTATTCTGGGCCCCAGTCTGGGGCCACTTATCGCTATAGCAGCAGGGACCCCAAGAGCCAACAGCAACAGCAGCCCCTTCCCCCAGCCCACCCACGCATGGACGCTTTTGAAACTGCTACTGAGGCTGGGGGCCATTATGGCTTGCATGGCTTCGGTCATAGAGAACATTCGGCGGGCCACAGGGCCCGGCCTTCCCACAACCCTCGGCCCTCTCACCACGTCCCCCACAACCCTACCCCTTACTGCCAACCCATCACCACAGTAACGGCCTCGGCCTCGGTGACCGTCGCCGTCCACTCGGCTCCCTTGGCTAACCAGAGCCACAATTTCCCAGGATACGCCGCACCTGACGGTTATCAGCCGGCAGGGGCCGAAAGCTCAGGGGCGGAGCCGGAGCCTGCCTTCCAAGACCCTCATGTGCCACTGGACGCCCATGCAGAGTCCAGGGGAGCCAAGATGGACGCCATGGAGCTTCAGGATATGGAGTTTGAGGCAGCTTAGTGCACCCGTGGCAGAGATGGGCGAGCTGAGGTGAGGCTATGTTGACAATGCAGTCAACCGCTATTGGCCTTTCACAATGCTCTAAAAACTATTACCATAGACGGCCATGACGTTACGCACTCTCTCATTGATGTTTCCAGTGATTAAAGACCTGAAGCTCAATGGCCAAAGATGGACTCCATATTACTAAGCAGCTGTCCCAGCCCATTCCAACAAGGCCCCGTTTAGCTCAGCCGGGCTCTGCCGTCTGCAGCCTGGCTAGACCTGGGCTTTAGGCAGCACACACTTTCTGTCCAACATGGTGCTCAATCTTACTGTAATCCAGTGGACTATTGTTTTAGATATTTTTAGCTATATTTAAAAGATGTACACATATGTAAATGTGTACACACACACATGTGTGTGTGTGTGTGTGTGTGTGTGTGTGTGTGTGTGTGTGTGTGTGTGTGTGTGTGTGTGTGTGCTTGTGTTAGCAATCTCATTACTGTTCACTCTGTGGATCTGTGCCATGAGGAAGCTTAACCCAGACAAAATACCTGTCAGCATTCATTTTTGCTGCTTGAAATATTTTTAAATAATGTACATTTATAACTCTATGCAAATGTCTCTTTAAACAAGTGTGTAAGTTCTCTCTTTATATCTGTACATGTGTGTGCGCCTGTGAGGGTGTGTATTTGTGTGTGTGTGTGTTGTTTATAAGAATGGCTGCGTGGCGTAAGACTGCCTAAGTTCTTTATGGCTTATGCATTACATCTTCAAAATAGTCTAACATTCACCCTCATTTAAAACATGAGAGGAACTTTATCCAACAGGGCTCTTCTCTATGTGTAAATGTACTTTTGTTAACATGTGTGTGTGTGTGTGTGTATATGTGAGTGTGTGTGTATTGTATTGTATAAAGGTACGCATTTTAAACTATAATTTTTTTATCACAAACCTGTGGTAGTTATAATACAATTACTGTTCAACTTGACACACGCTATGCGTGCTATTTAAGACAAGCAGATATGAAGAAGATTTAATTTGTTTTTTATTTCATTTTTATTTGTTTTTTATTCCTTTAAAAACATTTTTTGGGCAACTCAATTGTGAACCTGTTTCTGCTCTCAGCTTTGTTGGTTATTATTTTACTGCACAAGGCAATCTATTGTTTAGCCCTAGCAGGCTCTGACAAACAAGGTTCCGTACTGACACAGGATCAGTGGTTCCACCTCAGACAAACCTCTATTCAGGTGTTTGCATTACCAATTCTGGACCGGCGTGTACAGGGAGCGGTTCCTCTTTGCTCTCCGTGACTCTCTCGTTCATAAGCTAAAGCTCAGAATACTGTAGGACCCAACTTAACCAGGCACTTGACTACATTCAAACTTCCATTCATAGGAGTACTCTCCCTAGGTAGCTCTTTATTACTTTCCAACCAATAAGCTAGCTTGCGCAGCCTGCTAAGGGCTAAGCCCTATATGGCCAGAACACACGCTCAGTGTGCGTTATGTGTGTATAAACTGTGTTAGTTAGTCCGTCCACGTTTGTTCTTTCTACGTTCTGTTTGTGACAGCGAACACAGCTGGTCCCAGATTGGCCTCAACCGCCCCTACTGACCTCAGTTTCTAACCCCCCCCCCACAACCCACACACACACCCAACACAAACACCCACCCACACACCCACACACACACACACACACAAACACACCCACAAACACACACACACACCCCCAACCTTTACTATCAAATGATACAGCCTCCAGGGTCAGGGAGTGTGCATAGCCTCAACAAACTGGGGTTTCTGGGTGTGTTGTGAGTGTGTGCATTTGTGTGAGTGCGTATTGCATCTCTCCTAACTAGCTACATTGACCTCAGTGCTCCAACCAAGCAAAACACCTTCCCCATTAGTCCGCACCACCCATCCTTGCTCTGTCTTCTCTTTTACACTCTATTACACTCCATGTTCCTCTCTTCCTGAGGTCTTGTTATATCAGCTGCTTGCATGATATACT
>JAOEHI010000024.1:1480838-1505392 GCA_025447815.1 Percopsis transmontana
GGCCGGCCGCCGCGGCCCCCCCCCGCCCCCCGCGGCGCCCCCCCCCCCCCCCACCGCGGCCGTGAGTGTTTGTGTGAAAGTACTGCATGTTCTCTGTAGAAATGTCAGCTGGAAGGATAGAAATAGGAACATAGTATAGGACTATAAAGTAAAACATGTAAAATCAACATTTATAGAAAACATCCGACAGGATCAGAAGACTCATTCTCAAATGAACCAGGTAAAATATAGGCATTCATATGGAAACCAAATGTCTCACACATTGCGTGTGCAACTGTCTTACATAGTGAGTGTGGCACAGTTTTAGATGTTTACAGAGGCCACTTTAATATATTTTTCATGGGCAATAAAATCATGGAAATTGTTTTCCTGTCCGTGCAATGCATGAATAATCACTAAAAAAGCAGCAGATTAATTCATTTATCCTGACCCAGGTGAGTCACTGTGCTCCGGATATGAATACATTCATGCATCTGGAGACCAAATGTCTGCTAGGTAAATAGCCTGTGTGTGTTTGGAAGTTTGACAGTGAGTGTTAGGGTGAGCACAGGTGAGTAAGTCAAACAAAGGTGAGAGCAGCCAGCTATTATACATGCCCATTGCACGCGCACGCACACACACACACACACACACACACACGAAAGGGGACCACCTTGAAAGGGGTCATGAGAAGAAGTTTTTGAACTAATCTTTGTTATATTATCAGTTCTAATCTTTATTATCTTTAATAAAAAGGTGCCTACATTTTTATCCAGTGGTGTTTATGGTTGTTTATATACAGTATATGCCAATATTATCGCAGTGTGTGCGTGTTACATAACACGCATGCATGAGGTGGGGTAACAAGTGATGAATAAATTATTTTTCGGGGGTGGTCAAACCATTTGTGGGCCTCTGCCCAGTCAGCGCCTCTGCATTGGCGGTGCAGTTGTAAAAGGGTTGGATTAGAATTTATCAATTATCAGTAGTGGTGGGGGCTGTCTTCAATTACGGCCAATCTAATCAGCTCCTCTCATTCCCTTTAAAAAGCAGCGCACTCTCTGTCATGGCGAACTGCCAATTTCATAATGGACGCTGAAACTCCAGACCGGTTAGACAAAAAAAGTTGTGATCACGGATCAATTAACCAAGGCAATTAGTTCGTCCTTTTAGGTTGAATGATGTTGATTGAAAATGTTGAAATCCCCGTCACCATGTTGTTTTCCAATTCCAATACATTGACTGTTTTATGTTGGAAGACAATGATGTATATTAATATATTTAGTTTTTTGATTGAACAAGTTAATGACAATACTCATTAGTTACATTATTCACGAAATAGATCACATAATATAAACAAAATTGTCGTGTGTGATTTCGGATAGGTATGTGCTTAGTGCGCCTTTGCCTAAAGCCTGGAAACTACCACACAACGCCTGGGCCTGTGCTAAGACGTGGTCTGACCAGGTGGAGACGCTAGTGCAATATTTGGTTTTATTTGACACCAAACTAGCCCTGCGCCACTTGATTTTGGCTGACACACCCTCTACTGCACCCCCACGCCCATTTCGGCGCAAGCGATGTCATAGCAAGCCGGGAAATTAGCAAATGTGCCCAGGTGTGCCCTTGCGCCTTCCGGAAACTAGAGCCCGATGAGTGACGGGCATGGGGTACATTAGAACACCCATAGCAGGGAGCCTAAACCAACATACAATACATGTGTGCGCTCTTTGTCTCCGTGTTTCCCCCCTTCATGCACACACACACACACACACACACACACACAGTGTTTTCATTTGCATATACACAAAGCTAGATCAGAAGACTAAACTGCTACCACATGGTTACCATAGCAAGGGCAGCAAATAGAAGCACAACAAGGCCAACCACAGAGAAATGGGAACCAGCAGTGTGATACTGAGACAAGCCACAGGGCAGAGAGAGAGAGGCAGAGAGAGAGAGGCAGAGAGAGAGAGAGAGAGAGAGAGACAGAGAGAGAGAGAGAGAGAGAGAGAGGCACAGCAGACAGTGGCACAGAGAGGGGAAAGAGACTTAAAGAGATTAAAGCAACAGGCAAAGCTATATAGAAAGAAAGATGTTCATTCAGACGGAAAAATGGGGCTGGGCGATATTGAAAATGTATTTTACAATGTTATCGATACACATACAGTATCTCAATGCCAATATTAATACAAAATGACACATTAATGAACCCAGGAGGGATTCATGACGACATCTAAATGGCATCATAATACAAAACAATAAACAACAATATTGAAGTGAATCAGCCACAGATGAGAGCAGACCCAGCTGTCCGTCTCTGACCTGTACATGAGGTCCATGAGCATCTCTGGATCCTCCTGAAACTCTCTCATCTTCACTGTGTCCGACAGAATACCGTTGAGGTTCCTCAGCAGCTCATCCACCTGAACAGAAGAAAAAAAAACTTGTAATACAGAAATAGTTTGACACTATAAGGCCAAAACACTCAATCAGTAACTACATTTTAAAATGAAATTTTGCCAACATCAAAAATACAATGGTTTTGACCTTACATGATTGTTAAAATACATAAACAATTCTGGAATACTGGAAAAATGTATAAAATATGCATGAATGCATAACAGATCAAATATCTGCTATCAAGGCCATGAAAAAAAAGTACTTTTTTTATTAATTGATTATTATTTAATATTATTTTATTTGTTGAGACGTGTATGTTAGTTACCTGCGACGGCAGCTGAGTGTTCTGCATTTCAGCATCCTCCTCTGCATACGCCAGTATTGTGCGGAGCGAGCGCCGTAGATATTCCTCATGGAAGTCTGAAGACTTTCCCACCAGAGAGGCCAGAGACATGGTCACCTGCATCTTCACCCTGGAGAAATTCTGACACAGCCAGACACAGGACAGTTACAAAACTGGCTATTCATCAGGTGCAGGCTCTCATGCCCATATACAGTACTCCTAAGGGAAAAAAGGGTTTTCTCTGCTTTCTCTACTAGTAACAAATAGCCCAATTCCCTGTTTTGGACTCTAGAGAAGCCTTTATGGCAAAGGTAAAATAATACAATGACATTTCCAAATTTTGTAACCAATTTTCCCTCAGTATATTTCTGAGTGAGACAGTGGATGTTCCAAACATTATACTAAAAGATTTAAAGCCATATACTAGGCTACTGTGTCTTGTACATTGTTTTGTGCACAGAAAGGTCTAGTGACGGCACAGAGAGATGAGGAGACAAGGGTGTTAAGAGATTTGTTACAGAGACCAGCAGTTTTGTTTGGAAAGAGTTCCAGCGTTTTGCCTTTTCGCAGGGGGAAACATTTTCTGTAAAACATTTACACAAGCACATTACAAATCTGGTCTATATTTCATATCTATCTACACATTGTCTCTCATTTAATTTCCCTGGCTTCCTGTGTTACTCTATTCTTCATAATACTATCCAAGAACACACAATCTCGTTCCCTCGGCTGGGTCTCTCTGTGTGTGTGTGTGTGTGTGTGTGTGTGTGTGTGTGTGTGTGTGTGTGTGTGTGTGTGTGTGTGTGTGTGTGTAGCTCCATCTATCTCAAGCATGGCCAGCTAAGCGGGAAATGATCTTCCATTAGCGCAGACATAATCACCCATGGATCATCTCTACGGCCCCATTCTGTTCAAGTGAGCATGGAGCCAGAGCCTAACCGCCCATCACTGCCCCTTAACGGTTTGTGTGTGTGTGTGTGTGTGTGTGTGTTTTCACATAAGCCTAAATGATGGCTTTAGTCAACACATAATCCTATCAGTATCTCTCTCTCTCTCTAGTTTTTTCTCTTCCTTCTCTCTCTCCCCTGTTCCCTCAGTCCCAAATTCTCCACAGATGGACGGGCTGTAACCATAGAAAGATGTTTTTATTGATTTGATCCCTTTCTGGAAAATACCGTCTCCATCACGGCAATCTAATTTGAAAATGACAACAGTGAGAGTGAGAAGAGCGAAGAAGCAGGAGGATGAGGAGGAGTGGGAGCCAGATGGAGGGATGAAAACATAGGCCGAGTCATACGGCCGCTACGCTAATAATAACAGCTCCGTTCGGTACACAATGTAAACCAACACAGCAACACGTAGAGGGGGAAACAACGTGTGTGTGGGTGTGTATGTGTATAATGAAGTGAGGCGTCTGAAAGGTTTGTATGCCCATGCTTCCTCCACCTTTTCCTTTCCTCTGCCCTTGTGTCCTTTTTACTTCTTTACGTCTCGCCTGGCTAAAAACACTTCATTCACCACCAGGACGTTGTTCCTTTCTGTACCTCTCCTCTCCCAAACACACACACACACACACACACACACACACATATACACACACAGATCTGGCTGTCATTAGTTAGGGGGGGGTTGAACATGGGGGTAGCAGACAGTGACATATCACCCTGCGCACTTCTCAGAGACACATCCTTCAGCTGAAACTTTCTGCAGCAGCCTCAAAATAGAAATGGAAAAGACATTAAAGCTACTCGGGAGAGGAATAGTGGAGGGGATTGAATCCGTGTAACTCCTCTTTTCTGTGTGTGTGTGTGTGTGTGTGTGTGTGTGTGTGCACATGAATACAATTCTGTGAAACATAAATGTGCCAGTCTGTGTACCTTGATTGTGATGCAGGCCTAGAAATGAGATAAAGCCAGACTGACGGAAGAGGTAGCACATTTCTAAAGTCTGTGTCCGTCTGTCTGTATGTCTGGCTGTGCGCGCACGTGCGTGCGTGTGTGTGTAGGGACGTGCAGAGAGTTCCACAGGGGCTCAAATGTAAAAAAGGGGCATCTATCATGATGGAGCTAATTTTAAGTAATTCCAGTATTACAATTATTTATAATAACTATGTTCTTATCATTATCACCTGGTAAACATTGTAAACAGACTGAGTATGGTCACAATTATGATTACGAGACTACTGATATAACCTACTGGTATTATTTTTACCTTGATAGAACAAATAGGCAGCTTTTAGTGGAAAGATGAATCCAACGGAAAATCCAATCATTGTTAAATAAAAACTCACTGAATCCCCATCTGGACAGACTATTACAAACACAGAACTATGATGGACTATATTCAAATTAAGTGACACACCTACTGCACCTCATACTATTCATTTTTCATTTAAATTTTACATTTGGTAGCAGTACCTTGGTTTCAATATCAAAAAGAAATCATAACAGCTTGATTAAACACGGAAGAAAAGATAAATGGCAATAAAATTATGAAGGTGAAAAAGAAATAAGAGGCACTTTAGCTGTAGCTGTACATGTAGTTACACTGTAGCTACACTGTAGCTCACTGAACTGGCTTAGTCTCCCATTTTTAACTTCTGTTGGGAACCATCTGTTAAAAATTAGCTGGCTGGCAAACAATTTTCATTTTAGGCTAATTATGCATTTAGGTGAAGGCTTAATGTTGCGGTGGAAATGTAACAAACTTTGTTGTGTAGGTTACCTACCAACACATCCCTTGCTGATACATTTCAAGTGGCATATGCTGTATGAGCATACAAAATGCTGCTAATAGCCAACCACAATGATTAGGTTAGCAAGTAAGCTCACGGCTGCCTGTCTGTCAAGTGCGAAGCAAGACACAACGATTAGCAACACGTTGGCTTCATCAAAGTGTATGATGACAGAGACTAGGGCAACTTTGTTTTATTAACCCCAGTATAATTATTTATTAAATGAATGTTGAGAGGAGCACTTTAATTTAATTTGGGGACAATGGCAGGGCCCCCAGAGCACCCCCTCTGCACGTGCCTGTGTGTGTGTGTGCGCGCGCGTTGGCTCTGAAGTCTAGAAGTTAGATCAACTTTCATGTAACAGAAAAACAGGTGGCATTTGTCTGTTTCCTGACGTTATGCGTGTCCGCACGTGTGTGTGTGTGTGTGCGTGTGTGCTTGCGTCTTACGCTGGCGTTGCTGTAGCTGTATCTCATGACAAGATACAGGGTGGCACAGGCCTGGCTCCTGTTCTCATCTATGGGGCTGCTGCAGTACTGCAGAACCTTCTGGCACAAGTCTGCACACTGCTCTGCCTCCTCCTCAAACAGCAGGTCCCCAAACTACACACACACACACGATGGTACAAGAAACGATGGGCACATTCTCCTAGATTTATACAATTACAATCAGTGAGGGGCCACCCCCACAGACAGCAACACCTTGTTTAGGCCAACACAGCCACTTACACACCCCGCATGTGCAAACAGTACCTTGACAATGAGCGATCTTAGCGTGCTGAAGGCATGAGAGAGGAAGGTGGTGCTCTGGTTGCAGGTGAAACAGTGGAGCAACACCTTCAGTACCCCGCCCACCGCGCTGTCTTTACACTCAGACAAAGGCACCGCCTGCACGGGAGACACGGAGCACAGTAAACCGACCAACCCTACGGCAACAGCAAACATTACACAGCAGAAGTGTTATTATCCTAATCATCATAATCTGTCATTTAAATATATTTTTAAGACTATTGATTATGCTTTGCTTGCCGATTTCAGAACCCCATGTGGCTTAAAATTGCTTTCTAAACAATACGAATTACAATTCTCGCTCAACACAATTCAAAGGGCACATGCTACACTGCTATAGCACATACTGCTAAGTCCATGTGTTAAAACCAGCATAAATGTAAACACAAACAACAACAAAAACAGGTTAGCAGCACAACAAAATAACGATTCCAGTTTAGAGTGTGTTCTAACCTGCACAATGGTCTCCAGCAGGTCCAACACTATAAGGTTAGTCTCTGTAGCCAGGTTTCCACTGATCACAGCCTCTTGGTCCAACTCCGCTTTCGTCCTGATGGTGAAGAGTCACACATGAATGATTGATAAACAGAGATTAGGAGAAGGTAGTGAGAGCTTTCTCACTACCTTCTCAATACTTTCTCATTGGAAATAAGTGCTATGCACTTTCTCGTGTTATCTTCTGGGTGTTCTTGTACAACTGATTGACCTAAAAAATGATGAAATGTATCAATTTGTTAAAAAAAAATACTGAAGTGAAACAAAACTAGTTTGGATGAAAATGGGGATCAGTACTTGTCCTGCTTCTCGTTGGTCTGTCTCCACTGGGTCAGGTCTTTCCTCCAACGCAAGTTCTCCCGACCCATGGTCCTGTCCGTTCCTGTCAGGGGTTAAAGGTCACACAGTCAAAAAAAAGACTAGGCTAAATTGAGCTCAACAACAAATGCTAATTCCAAGTTAAATTAAATTAGCTTTTCTGTGGGCAAATTCAGTGGCGTTGGCAAGACATACCTCCAACTCGTTTCATCATCTGTCCCCGGGCCCCCACCCCACCCAGCAGGGCCTCCTCCAGCTGTAGTTTGGCCTGCTGGGACTTTTGCAAGGCCTGGGTGCTCACCTTGTCACTGCTCTGCTTCGTCTACACACACACACACACACACACACACACACACACACACAAAATACCAATCCAAGAGCACAATTTACATTTACTGTGCAGCATTTTGCAGACGTTTTGTCCAAAGTGACATTATAATGAGTAGCACAACACATACAATGTATGGCTGAGACACAGGTTACCATTGTTTACCCATACGGGTTCCCACGCTGTGCTTATGTACGTGTCGGGACCCCTGACGGGTCACAACATGCATTTGAAGGGTCACAAGTTGATTTCATTTATTTATTTATCTGTATTACTATTCTAACACTACTATTTTTCATAAAATACTATATGTATTATTATTTTAAATACCAATAACAGACTGCTGTGAACTGACCCTGTACTCGAAGCAGGATACACAGATGATGAGAAGCTCCAGGAGCCGGTTAAGGAGGAAGGGGGGCATGTCGGCAGTCCAGCGCTGGATCAGGCTCTTCTCGCCATTCTTCATCACCCACAGGAAACACACCAACAGGTGGCGACTGGTGTCGGCCGCGAGGGTGGCCACCGACTTGCCTTGCTGCGGAGAGCAGAGCAGAGAGACACACGTCTACCTTAATGTGGTATATGAAGTTAGGAATGGTCTCCGAGTTAGCAAAGACGCCATGTCTACTGTTTCGGTTATTTCTTAAAATGTGACCCATAAAAGTAATTCATTAACACTCTTAAGACACAAGCAATGATATTACATAATTACATATGACTACATAGATGCACATTTATCTGAAGTGGCTCACAATGCTGTACGTCAAGTCACCCGTTCCTATATTAATAGGGGTTTGAATCTAATGTAGATGTGGAATTTGATTAATTCCCCTTCATCCACGTGGTGATGGACGAGTACCATAGTGGGGCGCCGGTGTTGCGCCGCCTGGCAGCTTTGATAAATGTAGCCATTAGGCCTACTAGAGCTGCAGGTGTCCCACGTAGAACCCGGCTTTGCTTCGTTCACCACATTGGCGTAGGGGAAGTTCACCGGGGCTAACTATGAATACGCAAAATGCATTTGTTTATTTAAAAACCCTACAGCTTACATAACACATCGTCATGGTGAGCCATGAGGAAAGAGCCAAGCGTGTTTGTTTGGAAGGAAACAGTCCCAAATAAATATGGAACGGGCAGCGAGGCCACCCTGTTTGGGTCCTGTGCTGGCCTACTGAGAGGAAGCAAGAGAATGGCAGTGTTCAGTTATTAGTGCTCATGCTGTTGCCGTAGCTACACATGATGGATGTGCATTTCGAATAGGATGGCCCTGTTCACTTATGATGGCAATGCCGGCCTATAAACCACCCTGTCCAGATGTGTGTGTGTGTGTGTGTGTGTGTGTGTGTGTGTTATTTTCCAGGATGGATGAAGTGTATATGTGATTCTGACAGCTAATCAATCTACCACATAGAAACTCACCTGTTAAGAGGCAGAACACTCACAGACATGCACACAAAAAATAAAAAAAATAAAAAAATAAAAAAAATAAAATAAAAAAATAAAAATCACACAAGCTTTCATTATTAGAAAAGAAATGCCAAAGACTGGTGGTTGCTAATATCATAACCATAAGAATCTTACTATGGATGTCATGGTAACAAGAGCATTCCTCCCCAGGGTGCTAAAGGGATTCCCGGCAATTGCCATGGCAACAGACTGATTGATGGGAGGGATATTTTCGGGGTCATCTTCAGGTCCGCCCGCCTTGTTTTTCCCGCTGCGTGCTTCAGAGACTACGGAGGCAAACAAGGATCAATTTGGGTTAAATAGCCATGTAATGTGTCCTTTGAGGACTTCCAAAATGTCATGATGCTCAAAACATTCTGTAACAAAGACGGGATACACATATTTCTATCATTAGCAAAAGTATTGTGAATGTCTGTGAACATTTGATTTAGTGCAAACATTTGTACAGTATAAGCACATCATTTCGTGTGTTTTTGTATCTGTACCAGTGAAGTCCAGGTAGTTGATGGAGTCAATGATGATGCCCACTAGGGGAAGGTAGAGTGCAGCGACCTTGGCTCTGACCTCTGGTTTCATACAGCGATGGTCCAGGTCATGGCCACACAGCAGGCTATAAGTAGAATTTATGGCCTTCCTCTGAACCTTTCCCCTAGAAACGTACACAAATGCATACATTACTCTATAGCAAGCTAAAAGTTATCATTGATGTTAAAATCAAAAAACAAAGGATTATGTTCATCCACAAAGCCAATGCGTGGGTTTATATTGGAAAAAAGGAAGCTAAAAAGTATGGATATAACAAAAGGTTAGGAAACAGGGTGAGGGAGGGGCTCGAGCTGTCGCTGGTTTTTACCAATTAGTGTTGTTTTAGATTCAACGCTCCTCCTGCATTAATGCACTAGTTTTTCAAAACAAACTGGTGATTTTAAACCCTATAATCCTGCTCCTTTGTGTGTTCTAGAGGACTTATGTTGATGGTAATTTATAGTCTTAACTGAAATAATACAGACACAAACCATCAAAGTGGACTAAATAATGGTAATATATCCATGCATCCTTAAAAAATATAAATATTGACTTTAATCCATATTTTTGTGTGCAGTATTACTCAAGACTAAACAAAGAGCTGAAAAGTAAATGAATCTATCATTGTGATGCAATGTCTGTGTCTTTCTGCGGCGCTTCTGAAAATGTATAAAAACAATAACAGTTTTATCGGAATAGCAGTTTTGCTATTAGTGATAAAATATAGCTGTAATGACATCATGGTCTCCTGATTTTATTTTTTTATTGGTCCTTCGCAAACACCACCTTTGTCTCTCCTGCTGATACATCAAGAGCTCTCGTGCTCTCATGGCCTGCCCGTTCCACTTTACAACCAGAACACAGACACAGAGAGATTCATCTGAGGAACCTGTATATGTATACGTGTGTGTGTGTGTACCCCTCAGATTCCATGTCCAGCGCGGCACTGAGCTCGGTCAGCAGTAGACCAGTGAGGTAGTGCTGCTGTTTGAACTCCTGGGACAACTCAAACAGCCCCAAGATCCTCTGCTGCTCTTGAAAGCTACACGAACTGGAGCTCTGTATAGACAGATGGAGAGAGAGAGACCCGGGGGGTGGGGTGGAGGGAGCAAAAGATAAATAAACCAGGAAGAAACTTTTTTTTGTTTTGTAGGTTTTAAGTTTAAAGAGAGCGCTTCACAGAGTAAACGCCAGAACACGCATTAATATTCAAGGATTACATAAAAGGTAGTCATAATTACATAAAAGCTGGATTTTCAGAAGTGAAAGAAAAGATGACACCGTCTAGTCTGATTGCCTAAGGCAGATCTTTGACTGACAGGTGCACTGACCTGTGAGGAGATGGATGGGCATGGTGAGGTGGGTGCAGAGGCGGGGCTGCTAAAGAAGAGGCTGAGATTCAGGTAGTGCTCGTGACTGCACAGAATACGCAGGAACTCCAGGCGCATGCTGATCAACGTTGGCATAGAAACGCTCTTAGCTGACATCTAAGGAGGAGGATGATGAATTCAATCATCTTCATTTTGTAAACTGTAACCAATGTTGGACATTTGTTTTCATTAGACCCCAACTTATGGTTATGGTTATGTGTGGGCTTACCATGTTACAGTAGTTTCTGACCAGCTGGAAGACAAAGCCCCTGTCCATGAGAGACATCAGGTCATACAGGAAGAAAGCCAGACTGATGTTGACCTTCTCTGCCTGCTCCAGTTCCTAGAACAACAACCATAAATCGGCGGGCGCTGATCAATAATTCATGCTACAGGAGGCGCATCCCGCCTCCAATCCAGCTGTGAAAGCTGACCTTATAATGCGAGAGACAGACATATCAGGGCTTCCAATTTCCTGCTGTTCGCTGCCATCATGGACTATGTTTACAATGAAGCTAACCCAAATATGAGCTATCTGGATTGCAATCACAGGTACAGAGTTTAATGTCCACTAGGCTGTTCAGTGTTGTGTTAAACTGAAATATTAAAAAAGAGCAGTACATTTAACACTGATGTACGACACTAAATAAATATATTCAAGCCATATACAGTATAGACCCCTATACCCATTATAACCCACAAGATCACATGCACATCTAATTTATTATGTGCTAAGTTGAGGAGACTTAGTATATAAGAGAAGTGATAGGCCTGCACACTATACAATGCTCCACAAATAGGCATCAAAGATCCTCGTCACCTTAAAACTTGATGAAGATAGAAAAAGCTGAATTTTTAAGTGTTTTGTGAAGCATTATACAAAGTAGTGTAAAGGCCTATCCCTTGTTAACCCACATTACTGTGTCATTATGTCATAATGTCTTGTCTTTCTTACCTTCTGTTGTTTGACAAGGATGGTCGCAATCTCTGCAGTAACTACGGAGACAATGGTGTTGATGTCGTCCTTAAAACGGTCGGAGAAACGGTATCTTCTTGGGACGCTGCTTTTGTCTAGTTGGGAAACGTGTTGAGCCATGCTTTTTACCTGAAGAAATTACACACACAAATAAATAAATCATCACAAACCGCCTAATGCTGACAGATAACATACATATGATCCGATTAAAAATTGGTTCAACTAGGGTGTAGACTGACCAGGAGTTCAAAGAAGAACCAGGCATATTTATAGGCGTTCTCTCTGCAGACTCCAGTGCTCACAACCATTTGCAGGGCCAGCTCTTCGTGAAACTGCTGCAAGACAAAAGTCACACTATATCAGAATGCAGTCTCTCCCTGCAGTGGGATAAATGTATAAATTGGATATCCATTATTCAAATAATGGATTATTAAAAAAAAGTTTGCCCAGTCTTTTATTTTATTGAAATCCCTTAACTAAATCAGATTCCCTGAAAAGTGCTTAGTCTGAGCTTTGGAGGAAAATTAAGGTAACTATCTAAATAGAGAAGAGGTTTTGTTGTTCAACACTATGTTCAACACTATATTGCCCCCTTGTGGTAACTATCATTAACTTGTTAAAGAATCTCTTTTCCTGCTGCAGGCATTCGTCAGAAGCTTTAAGTAGCACTCAATATGTTCAGTACACTGATTAACAGCATCAATTAGTATATGTGGCGCTGCAGGGGGTCCCAATAGTACAGAGACATGTGGAGAACTGCACCTTCCTGCTGGAGGGCCGTGTGCCCCCTGAGGAGCTCTGCGAATGGTTGTTTACATCCATGTAGGTAGACATGCGGCTGCCGGGGTTGTTGTGGCCCTGGAGAGGGAGAACGCGGGTTCCATTGCAGTGAGTGTGACGGATGCTGATGGGTCCAACATAATGCTTCTCTAGTGGCCTATTACATTATTGTACCTAATGTAGTGTGGGGGAGTGTACATCAAGTGGCTGTCTGTAAACCAACTTGTGCCGCCATTTACATACTCTAGAAGTGTGCATGTCTCTGTGTGTGTGTGTGTGAGTGAGAGACAGAGGCAGTGCGTGAGTGCTGTGGAGTGTGTGTAATGTGCAGTGTGGTGAGCGCAGAGCTAATATTTTGAACCTTGCGATCCCACTGCTAACTGCATTTTAAGGGGAACATAAGCACTGTAGCAATAAACTGATGTTCATAAAATAGGAAAATTGTTTTAAATGACCCACTATGAGTTTGCATCCATCCACAGATATGGTGGATTATTATTTTAGGTAGCCTGCCGGTTGAAAGCCAGCGGAAGAGCATGAGTACCTTAGCAGAGAGGATGTCCTTGACCTCAACGTCCTCTGCAGACGCGTGAGGACCAGTTATGTCCGGGTTACTGCTGCTGCGGATCCTTGACTGTAGAAGCATGGTGCCTATGGTGTTAGCAGTGGCCCGGCCCATGGTACTGTAACGACCCTCCGTTGAAGACCCACCTGGGCCCAAGAGTGGGTAGATCAAAAGCTTGATTAGATCTTCCATTTTACGTAAAGACACTACATTCTCTTGCTTCCTCTCAGTATGCCAGCACAGGACCCAAACCCTCGCTGCCCGTTCCATATTTATTTGGGACCGTTTCCTTCCAAACAAACATGTTTGGCTCTTTCCAAACTAGTACAAAAACTAGTACTCTTTCCACTAGTACAAAAATACAAATAATAGTTAAAGTACTGTATATAACAATTTTAGTGTGAAATATCAAACTAAATCAAATCAATATTTTCTTTGCTGATCCTCTGCTTTTCTGCACTAAATCATTCCTTGTACTCTTCCTGTGTATACAGTATTATATAAAGTCTAGTTGCTGGGTGATATACTGTAGGTAGGCTGCGAACTAATTTGCCCTCTTGCAAAGAGGGTGGGTTTACAAACACATGCAGAAACTGAAGACATCTAGGGCCCTATCTTAAAACCGGCGCAAAGCAGCGCGACGCAAGTGTCTTTGCTAGTTTCGGACCGACGCAGTTGTCATTTTCCCGTTCAGCGCCCATTTTGTTTAAATAGCAAATGCACTTGCGCCCATCTGAGCGCCCGTGGGTGTGTTGCTCTTACAATTAGGTGCGGTTGCTCGTATTGTTGGCGCATTGCTATTTTGAGGCAGCAGAAAGCGATTGACCAAAAACCTGGTCTGAAGACAATTGCACAGTATTTATATTATTTTAAGTGCACATTACTGTATCAAGATAGTAATATGTGCCTACATATGCGGGTCTACAACGCGCTTACACTCACAGGGAAGCACTTTGCGTTTCAGATCAGTTTCCTCTGCAGAGAAGTGTTCTTTCTTACTACTTGGTAAATGCCTCATAATAGCAATCTGCCAAGGTGCAAGCGGAGGAGATGACACTGATTGGTTTACTGCACATTACGCCCAAAACACACCCATGAATAGACCAAGTACAATCCTTGCGCTTGGCGCTGCGACCATTTACTAGCAAAAGTAGATTTGGTCACGTCCTAAATGCACTTGTGTGGGCTTAGATCGTTAAAATAGGGCCCTAGTCTTCAAAGTCTAGTCGGTTTTGACAGGACAGTGCAAAAAAATTCTCTGATCGTTACCTGTATTGTGGATGTCTCTGGGGGCATCGGGCAGACGGAAGACCCAGTACACGTAGGTTGCCAGGAGGCCATTCCTGCCCTGCTGGTCCCTGGTCAGATCCTGGCTGTTATGAAGACTATTGACAATGGACACCACTGACTCAAAGGCAATCTGGGCCAGGTTGGCTATGGGATGGATGGACGGACGAACACACACACACATTAAAGTCATAATCAAAAAGTTCCATGACACAAAGGGAACAATGTGGAGGTGTTTATGACATCATAAACCAAACATTCCTTAGAAACAGATTGTCCAGGGTTCTCTATTGACAGACTCACTGGGATCATTTTTGCTAACTTATTAGGTCTATGCTTCCTACTATTTCTTATTTGGTGAACTTCTTTGGCTTGTCTTTTTTGATTTCTGGACAGTTTTCCACTTTCGTTTATACATCGAAACTCAGAGGCTAGCAGAGATTTAGGCACAGCACATGCAATATGTGGGAGCCAATCCATCTGTCTTGGGGAAACTATCATCTAAAATAATATAATGGACTACATGTGTACTACAGTAAATTGGTTATTTTAGAATTATACTATGTGCATATGCCCACTTGTCAAAATCACAATGAAATTATATCTAATAAAAGACAAATGGAAGCCTGCTGAAGCGAAGTTCCGCAGTAGTCCTGTGGTAAAGGAGGCGTGAGGGCCTCTGACTCCTCACCGGTCTGCCCAGCGATGAGCATGGGCTGCATGATGAGGGTGAAGAGCTTGTCCAACACTAGGTGGAGGTAGAGGACAAGGGCCTCCAGGCTGGACGACGACAGCGAGATGATGCTGAGCTTCAGCTCATGCTCCAGCTTGTTCTCCGGAATCTTCTCCTCCCTGACCCGCAGCGGGAATGTAGCCCCACCCTCCAGGGCGTGGCAGAGGGCAAAGAAGCGCTCCAAGTGGTTGTCCTTTTAGAGGAAACAACGCAGGGAGTATGTTTTGTTTTCACAGAAAGACAGAGAGAGACAGAGAGAGACAGAGAGAGACAGAGAGAGACAGAGAGCTCACCTGTACGTGTACAGAAGAAACAGCTTGGACCTCCAAGTTGAAAAGCCCTTTGTGGCTTTCCATCCATTTGACTGGAGGAACCTGGGGAGGCATTTTCTATGCAGACGAAGAGACCAAAACAAGAAATAAAATGGTAGTGAATGGTAGTCACACCTCGAAATCTGTTTGCATGAAGAGGTCCTTGTTTACTTGGCAAGTCGCAAAGGTTAATGTCAAATAATGTTCATTCTAAGAAAGTAGGTGGGTACCTCAGGAAGGTGCAGGGAGTAGTTCATTGGCAGTCTGTCCAGGACTATAGGGAGACAGTACTGTCCAGTTTGCAGGCGGTCAATGTTCAGCATGGGGAGCCACTGGGTTAGAAACAAACAGTGTAATGTACAGGTCAGCACCGGCATATAGTTGAACCAAAAACTAAAAAGGATGAAACGAAGACACCACATGGCCCAGCCACTCCACATATAGTAAGTAGTGTGTTTTGGGATAGGCGTGGCTCTTACGGAGTATCCTAGGAGAGTTTCACAGCTGTTCTGGTTCTGTTTCTGCTGGCAGCTGATGTGGTAGAAGGTGAACAGCAGGTGGTGCCTCTCTGTGAGCTTGGCTGGAAGAGACAGTTTCACTTCATCATAGAAGTCTGGAGACCTGCGTGGGACGGACGGAGAGTTAGTTTGGGCATTCAATAACGCAGTGGTTGCCAAAGTGGGGGGTTGGGACCTACTGAGGGGTCACAAGGGAAAGTTTGTTTGAGAAAGTTATTTTATTATTATTATGTATCTAGTTTTATTTTTTTAATAGTGTTTATTTATTTATATTTGTTATGCTATATTATGCAATGCTTTTATCTATTACAGCTTGTGACCCCACTCTTTCAAGCAGGAGTTTTGGTGTTGTGGCTCAAACACAACAATTACAACTGCAAGATGTAGTTCACACTGATCACAACTAATAATAATTGAATTGAATAATAAAATCATTATTCTATCCCTGTGTGTAAGGGAAGCATTGAGGCAGACAGAGAAGTAATAAAAGAACAGAAAGGGAAGAACAGAGAGAGAGAGAACAAAAAGAAGAGAGAAAAAAAGTGGTTGACAGACAGAGTGATTCAGTTTGCAGGAAAGAAAAAAATCATGAACTGCATTTATTTTAAAGTAGTTGAGTAATGGCCACTTGCTTGTTGTGATAGGTGACAGAGGTATAGACTTCCTGCACAAATTCAGGGCCAGTTGATTTCCCAAAAATAACCTATAAATGGAGAGGAAATGCTTTAGGGTTAGGCAACAAATGAATGAAGGTAAATCACTTGCAGGATGGAAAATAAAAGTGCCTGTTCTTTCCAATTCATCTAACGAGAATTATTTTGAGATCATAATGACGTTTTGATTTTCAATATTAACTCACTGGCAGTGTGCTGCTGGGATCTTCTCCACACATGAACTGAATTTTGATAGTGATGTTCCGGGCTGACGTCAGTCTGTTGACAAAATTTAACCTCTGTGGATAAACATACAGGAGGTTCCTAGAGACAGAAATAGAGATAGAGAGAGTCATAGATAAAGAGAGGGATAAAACATTCAGTTTTTTCCTGTTATCTGTATTCAATACACTTGAGTCTGAAATGTGTCAGTACTTACACCGGCCACTAGGCAGTGCCCTCTGTTCAATAATAATATCAGTAATTGCACAACAGCAGTGCACAAACCAGTCTGACAGCATAATAATGACAATCAGTAATTTTCTATATTTGTCGGTTAGTTAATTACTGTACAACACTGTAATTTACCAAAACCCGGATTACAAGAAATACTGCAAATTTTATACACCACAGATTACAAAACATTTGTTAAAGTATTTCGTCACAGAGTAGAGTATCGGGCAAGCTCTAGACCTATTCTTTTAGTCTGCAAAAAGTAATTGCCAGTCATTTCCTCATAGAACGCTGATTGGTCGCCACAAGCTCATAAACTTGAAGCCTGGCAAGATGGATTCTAGCATGATTGTGATATCGCAAATCCATCTGCCTCGCAAGGTAACCTAAAATAGGAACTAAACTGGAAAGAGCCAGTACGAGCCTCTACAGGCTTGTCAAAACACTTGTGATTGATGAGTAATACAAGAGATCCTGCTGCCTCTGGCTTGACAGAGAAACCTGTTTACAACTCCTCAAGTCTAGCATATTAACTAAAGCCAACAAGTAAAATGTGTACACTGGCCGTGCATTGACATTCAACTCATGTTTTATTTTTTACTCCTTAGCTCAGCATTAACAGTACTCATCGTTTATAATCGTTCTCAGGGATATGCATTAGGGTATAGGTTAGAGCCAGATGCCAAAGAAGTACATCTGTTATAACAGTTCTCAGTTCTCAGTGTATGCGTTTCTTTATCATCATTGCACATAGTTAGACACCATGAGCACAAACCCACCTGTACACGTTGTGAGGCACATAGACCTCGCTGGAGGGAAACTCCTGCACCTCCTTGATCGGTCGGATGTTCTTTTCAGCCAGAGGTATGAGAGGGATGAGCTCGGTGGACAGACAGGCCTGGGGCATGTCATGGATTGGCGTCATGTCCAGTTTTATGGTACCTAGACGACAAGGTGAGAGTGACAAACAGTCTAGCATCGGCTCTAGGATTCTCAAGGTGTTGAGTCCCCAAGCGCACTATACTGTTGGTTGCATCATCAGTGGCTCTCTGGGGTGTGTAGGCCAACCGGTAGGGCTCTAGCTGTGGGCCTACATCTAGCTGTAGTTTGCTCACCATGGGCTTCTCCATACACTTCATCACAACAGAGGTTAGAGCAACAGGTCTAACCCCTATTCTCCCGGGGACAGGGTTTCTTAGGGGCAGGTGTGATGATTGCCTTTTTTCCATTGTGTTGGTACAGTGTTAGAATGAAGGGACCTCTGGAAAATGGGGCACCAGGCGGGTGTCAATTCATGTTCGTAATAGAAGAGCTAAAGATATATCTGGGACCTGTGGTCTTGTTGGCATTGATTTGCTTAAGGACCTTGTTAACGGATTTAGGGTAAATCTCTAGCCGTTCAACATTATCAATAGCAACACCATCAAGCACCATGAACATTAACAGTAAGCTGGGGCTGCCATTTGAGGTAAGCTCACCTGATATGGTCTTGATTCTCCTCTGTGGAGTCGAGGTCTTCTTAATCTCAGACAGGAACTTCAGCAAGTCCTCATCACTCAAACGATCTCCTTCCTGGAAAACACACACACACACACACACACACACACACACTTACTTGACTTCTGCCTTGGGGAGACTGGGCTGAAGACACTTCTGTCCTTGTGATGGTCAAGTGGAATGCATGACATTGCATGGCAGATAAAGAAGCGAGACTAGGAGTGAATTTGTCCACAATTGTTTGCCTGTCTAACCATGAAAGCTATCATTACTCTGTCTCAAGAAAATAAATAGCACTTTATAATTGCTCTAGCTGTACGTGTGTGTGTGTGTGTGTGTGTGTGTGTGTGTGTGTGTGTGTGTGTGTTGGTCTAACCTGCTTGAAAATAGTGCTGATTGTGATGATTGCAGGTTTGAAGGTGGAGATGTTACACAGTTGATCCTCGGTTGTGCTGTAGCGTTCAGAGTTCCTCCTGAGTGGTAATGCTTTCCTGTCCATACTGCTGGATTTACCTACAGGGGGTTAGAGAGGAGGTGGAAAGCCATGGGTCCTAATGATGCACACGCATAGCGTAAGCATGTACGATGTAACCCAGCAGACACACGTTACCACAGCTACTCACACACACACATACCTTTGAGGCTGTCTGAGTCAGTCATGTCTCGCTCTAATGTGGCACTGCTGATGACATCCATGATATTGACGGTGGCCCAGGCGAAGGGCATGCGGTAGCGACCCAACCTCTGACAGAAGACCTCTGCCTGGCCTCGCAGCTTCTCAAGCTTGTCCTTGTTCTGAAGGACAACCATTATGTGTACTGTAAGAGTTTTTGGGTTGTATTTTGCCTGGACTAAATGTGAAATTAAACCACCACTGATTTAAAAAATATATATGATACTGTATGCAAACAATATTATTTTACAATATTATTATAAAAAAAATACTGCTGTTAAAGTTATTACTTATTTAATTAAAAAACAATGTATTGATTTTGTGTGTTTGTGTGAATTACCTTTGCTGAGTCGCTCTCCCTCATGGTCATGTAGGGTTCAGCACATTCACTGATCTCTCCCTGCTGCAGAACCTTCTCTATCTGGGACACAAAGTAGTCAAGTTGACAACACAACAACAGGTACAACGCTCACGTCGAGAGAAGGAGACAACCAATTCAAAACAGAAAACCTGCATTCATTCCATTATATATTTAGAGCTGGATTCCACGTGTGCATATTTGTAAACGTACGGTCACTCTGTACAGAGGCGATTACAATGATTTAATAATGTGCGAGACCATGAAACTATGTCATACCATGGAAATGACGCATGCGATTCTGTGATACTATTTCAAAAACCGAATAAAATAGAGACAATGGAAGAGAAGGGATGTGCATTTTGATGTGGTGTAGGGTTACCTTGATGACCAGGTAAATATCTGGGGAGGGATAGGTGACGGAGAAGATGCCAGACCTGGCCTGGCTGGAGTGGTCGACACGTGGAATGTGAGGCTTCAGGATGTTTTTAAACTGGTCTGAGTTTAGATCGCAGTAGAAGTTCTCAGATATCTAGAAAAGGAGGGGGAAATTAACTGCGTCAAATCAAGCATAGGTTATTTACGGCTTATAGAAGGCTTTCTACTTACACTCTACTTACCATAAAGAAAGATAACGCCAGACAGACAAAATAAATCAATATCCAAAAGACTACATAATTCATTTTCTGTGTATTTGGTCATTTGGGGTACCAGACCTTTTACCTAAATGGAATCTGGAATTGAGCATGTTCAGTCAACCCTAGTAATACTTTCCTGCCTGAAGACACATGCCTTTCCATGCAACGTGTCATGTGATCCTTCCCATTAGGCAACCATTAACTACACCCAGTAATTCCACCATCTGACGTCGAACACAGCAGTCAAACACAGCAGTCAAACACTTAAACACTAAAATCACAGCAGAGCTAGTCGCTCACCCAAATCACTACAGTATGGTGTCTGTTACATTAAGAGGTTCAATAACCATCGGGTTGTAAGTTCTCAACAGGACAGTGTAGAATTGAGTCTATACTGACAAATGGCCATTTAACATTCTGTCATGTTAACTTATTTGTCCTCATATATCTCCATCTTAATGAATCTGATATATGACATATGTCCAGCTGCAGACCGCATGCTGTCTATTTAATGAGACGCACAGCATCAGATACTGTAGCCACTTCTGTGTAAGGATTGGGGACGCGTCCTACAGTGGCGCGCCCCTCCTCCCTGTGTTCGGTGTCGTGGGAGGGCAGTTTAGGGCTCTCCCCGCTCCCCTCGTGCACCCGGTTTGCCGCACTCCCAAATTAGCGCACCTGGTGCGCATTTGCTTTTAGTTAAAAGACTATTTCAGTCCGACTGGCGGTGCTTCTCACCGTCGGCCATTGTATTCTGCCCTGCCGCGTCAGGCATTGAAGTAACGTTGTGTTCATTCTCATCAGTTTAAGCCTCGACTTAATTCTGTTGTGAATAAACTCCGAGCACCTACTCTCCACACGACTCCTTGTTACATTCTGACTGCGAATTAGAGAAGAGGATTAAATGAAACGGTTTCTAAATGTTTGTTCTCAATACCACTTCGGGGATAACAGAAACATTTCTTCAAATTTAAGACTTTTATTCATAATGGCTTGCATGTCAAACCTGCCAACAACGCTTCTATATACATATATGAATATAATGGGCTGATTTTATCCGCCATTTTATCCTGTGCGTGAAATCCTGTGCATGTACCTTGCCTGGACTAAACTCTGTCTGACTGTCCAGACAGATGAGATTAATATCTAGAGAATTAAATGGAATTACATGAACATCTGTTGCTGGTTTCACAGATGTCATAACAACACAATTTGAGAGTGTATATATATATATAAAAACACACCCGCAATGACGCAGCATTCACAAAACAGAAACCAGTGAAGGAGAGCAAAATAGCACAAAAAGGAGAGAAGAGATCAAGCTTTCCAAAGGAAAGCACAGACAGGAGATCTGGAGAGAGAGCCATAAAGAGAATCTCTTTGTAACAAATGCCTCTCAGTCCCAGCCACACTGATGACAATTATAAAAACTGGACAGTTTTTCATTCTTTGTGACAGAGAAACATTTCATACGTCAGTCTGGTACTGCCCAATTAAATGTGAAGTGTGTAACATTAACATTCACAAGAACACAGTGGTGCAATTCTTTAACTCCATTTCTTTCAGTGGCTGTGCTAAGCAGGGGGTTGGTCAGGCCCTCGAGTCCAGCCTCACTGTGATATCCCAACAAAAAAAAAACGAAATCCTTTCAATCCAAAAACAAACAAATAAATGCAATGGTTGAAATTATTTTTCCGGTAAAATACTACAGTATACAACATACAGTAAGGGATTACGACAGTGAAACACAAGGACCCATTAGGAGGGCATAAAAATGACAAGGCCTAAACCCGGGAGATTAAACTGATCCTTCACATTCCTCACCAACTGCCAAAAGAAAACATTAGACCACCCTAAATCAATAAGGAGGCAGAGCCACAGAATATTAGACACATTGCATTTCTGTACATTCATATGCTGCTATGTGAGACTGGTGTGTGTTTTGTGTTCAGATAAAGCGATTCACCTTCTTCTTCTCTTTCAGGTCATACAAGGCGAGGGTTGCGAAGACAGGTTCAATGTCAATCTCAAACCTACCAAAGGCAAAGAAGAAGTAGAAGACAGTTACTCAGTAAGACAGACAAATGTGTACTAAATGCCTTTAGTACATACGTTGGGTTTCTTTCTTATATAGTAATACAGTGGAGTATAAACTATTCTACTCTATTCTGATCCGTTCTATTCCTGTAAGGCATTGTGGGATTGGAAAGCAATGCAGTACGTAGAGTAATGGCATGAGTCAAACCACACAAGAGAGAAATGTCCTCAACTAGAACACTTGGCAGATTTATTGAGGGTAAGAAAGAAGAGAAAAGGGAGAGAGAGAGAAAAAAATAAAAAAAATAAAAAAAAAAATAAAAGGAAAACTGACAATCCCACAAAAAGTGACGGGTTAAGGCGGCTGAGAGGGGACACAACCACCACCACCACCAGCCCCTGCACCGTCCTCTCCTTCATATCTATGGCATGCCTTAAGGACGTTTATGTCACAGAAGAATGTACTGTGTGCTAAATGCACGACAAAAGGTCACATTTTCATAATATTCATTAGTATTCCGCATGACAGCAATCTCTCTCGACTGTAAATCTCTTGTCTAACTAACAGAACATGATGATGCATGTACGCACAGCTCTAATAAATACGCATGACGTACTTGATGGCCTGACACCGGATGAGGATGCGCTCGCCAACGTGTTCTCGGGGACTCTCAGGGATGGGGCGGATCTCTACCGACTCCTCCTACAACACAGTAGTGTCATGTGAGAATGGGATGTCTTCCCTTTAGTGTGGAGTACATACATCAGTCTTGTGTGGGTAGTGTGTATATGTGTGTGTGTGTGTATATATGCATGTGTGTGTGTCACCACACGCTTGTTGGCCAAACACAGTGAGTGATTCCACTGTCATTGTGAGTCTTTGTGTGTGTGCACAATGCATGCATGCAGTGCCTCAGTCCGTCTCACCTCATCCGCGGGTGGGTAGAGAGCGAACAGCTCAGGTTGTCTGTTCCCCTGCCGCGACTCCTGGTTGAAGCGGTCCAGATCCTCGTGACTGCTGAAGCTCAGTACACCCCCCACTCTGGGGTCGGGGGTCAAACACCGGAGGTCGAAGTCAGAGGAGGTCAGGGTCCGTGCGGAGTCGTCAGTCAACCCCGCCAGAGAAGGGGATCGTAGCTGCGGGCGAGGCACAAAGAGAAAGGTATGGGCGAAGGCCCTGAACGGCTTTACCAACACGCAAACTGCTCAAGTATACGGGCCCTAAGACCTGGAGGGGCCCCCTGCTGGATACAAGTGGCATATAAGTCTGTATGATCTGTATGTATGACTGTGTCTATCAGTACATAAATCATTACATTACTAACCGACAGATTTGAGCAAAGGAGTTTTCAATAATAAATATAATAAATCTAATGATTCTGCTTTCATTAAGAAGGAGTGGGGTTGAGAAAGACTTTTTTTCCCCCTCCCTTTGACTGATACTGTTTAAAGTTAGGCACTTCACGTCAAACGCTTAAGTACATTAGGCATGTTTGAATAAGCTAGAATGACAGGGGAGTGCACTGCAACTCCAGGCTCAATGAAAAATGGCCGTCGCTCGACGTGTTCTTATTTACAGAGCGAGATATCCTCTGCCAATCAGGAAGAGGCTTATTAATCAGACAGCTTTAGGAGCCATATGGGATTCCTGCCACTCTGCTCCGGGGCAGGACATAACCTCTCTAGCTCTACAGTGCACTCTGCTTCAAACCGCTGCCTCCCATCATGCCTCACTCTGTTGTCACTCTCACTCCCTTCATCCATCAATCTCAGCCCAGTCAGGTTGGACCAAGCGTTGTGGAGAAGGCTCCAGGAGAGCATTGCCTGGCGATTCCCAGGCTATAATATAACTATAACTCTAGAGGAGTGTAGTGGAGTTTAGAAGAGACCGGAGAGGTGTTGAAGGACAATACCCCCGTTCTCTCGCCCTCCTACTTCCTCACTCTGTCTCTCTCTCTCTCTCTCTCTTTCTCCCTCTCTCTCTGGCCTGCAGTTAATGGGAAGCCAGAGCCTGGAACAAGGGCCTTTTGGTCCGGGTGATTAACCAGAATTGGCAAGTGTGGGGGTTAGCCAGCCTAAGGCTGGGAGGAAGAGAATGACTGGGATGCGGACTGGCTGGAACAGCCTGATGCTGGCAGCTAGGGATTTGACCATGACGAGACATTGGGGGCTAGAGAGAGGAATGTCCCTGGAAATAATGATATGGGGGGGGGGGGGGGGGGGGGGAGTGGGGGGAGTTTGCAGGGGGCTGGGGTGCGGGTTGGGGCGGGGGGGGTTGGGTTGGGTGGCGGTAGTGGAGGGTTTGTGTGGGTGGGGGTGTTG
>JAOEHI010000024.1:1505492-1523177 GCA_025447815.1 Percopsis transmontana
CACACACACACACACACACACACACACACACACACACACACACACACACACACACACACACACACACACACTAATGTATTTGTCCAGTGCTGCTGCATAATGATTGACATCCTCTTTTGCTCGGTGCCTTGTTTCTTTAAAACTCATTTTGTGGCTGAGGCGCTATGCCATTTCATAAAAAAACAAAACAAAGTATTGAAACAAAAATGAATGTAAAATATGGCATTTTGTGTAGTTGTGCTACAGATTAATCTTGAAATAACAATCTGAGAGAGAAACTACAGGTGAATGTGCTGAAAGATTTTATGTTTGTGCTTACGTTCATCATTTGTCGGCAGGTATTGACTGAAGAAGCTTTGGAATGTTATGACCACTTTTAATTCACAGTGCTTGGTTTTTCGTCTGTCCTTGTTTTATAATAACATCCAGTCTTTAGAACAATTGCCATTCAGTTATACAGTATATTGCACACCGCAATGCTTTTTATTCTGTTACTCATTTCGAACAGGTGTTATCAAACAGCTACGTTATCAAGCTGAATTAAAACACTTTTCAGAAACGTCTGATACATTACACATGAAAAGTCTGTTACATTACACATGAAACGTCTGTTACATTACACATGAAACGTCTGTTACATTACACATGAAATGTCTGTTACATTACACATGAAACCTCTGTCACATTACACATGAAAACAATGATAACGGAAGGGAAGGTTGTTCTACGAATAGCAGCCTTAAGCAGACACACTGACTTGTACTTTACAAAAGCAACAGGTATTCAGCGTGTAAAATAGCAGGTATACCCTTGGCTGGGTGAAATGACAGGGTACACTTTACACTCATGAATCACAGCGGTCAAGAAAGAAAGGAGAAAAAGACATTTCAAAAAGGCATGTTACTTGGGTCTGTTTTTCATTTATTTGTCTGTTTTTTATTTTGCTCTTTCAACCTATTTAAATTGTTGGTTTCTTTTTCTTTTTTTATCCAAATAAAAGACGTTGAGTGTAACTTTTGTTAAATTATTTGTATATAATTCGTACTGTTACATTAAGTAGAGCAGGATGACACATGCAGTAGTTGGTAGCATTCCGCATTATACTTGCTTCCTGATGGTTTACTTGTTAACCTTTATATCATTGATAATACAGTGTCCTATGTGCCTGCTTGTAAACCAAATAAAAGCTGTGTCAAGATAAGAAGGCGAAAGGCCTGACAGAGCCGTAGAAAGCAGACCTCATGAACACACAGTGACTGCTGTCATTAAGAGGTTGTGCAAGTGGATATCCGAAAGGATAAGTGAGACATGACGATGCAGACAGACATTTGTTCCAGGTTATTGCCTCATTAAGTTATTGCGTGATGGTGGTGGGGTGTTTTCAGTTGAACTTAAACTTGAGATTCATTGGCCACTTGCTACATGAATCTGTTGTAGGAGAGACGAATGGGTAGGTGGGTAAATAAGTGACTGTTCTCAGCCTGAAGGCCTAATTTTGAGGCCCACTTATTGGAAAGTGTGTGGGTCTCTTATTGTGAAATATCTAGGGTTTTGTGAAAATTTTGACAGGACCACCTACAAGTCAGTGTTGAGTTTTTAATTTGAATGTTTTATTGCCATAGATCACCAGAAACTACCAGAAGTGAAAGGAAAAAATATCAATCATCCATGCAACAAACAGACGTTTCGTCTGTTACATTACATGCAACATACAATACTTATGTGCTTTTAGGTTTCTACGTCATAACCTAAAACATGAAAAATAATCACTTACTGTGACCCACAAAGTGCTTAAAAAAGTAAACAGATTTATTTAGAACAGTGCATTTGTGACAAAAAAGGTCTGTAGTTTCAATAAAGAATGTGCTTAGCTTGCTTCTACATGAGGCCACAGAAATGTTTTATGGTTTATGCCGTTTCTTCATGCAGCTTACTATGGGAGACTAAGCCCAACATGCTATGCCGGGCAGTGCAATGTAAACATCATCTCTATGTCGTAGCTCAGTTCAACGACCTTCATTTGAACCTGTTCATGACAGTCTTGAAAACGGTCAGCCCACAGTCGGGCCCCGAGGTCATCTGCAATAGTGTGTAAATCCATCCATACGGTGCTTCCCTTTTGTCCAGTCACTTGCACTGACTCATGACAGCCCCTCTATGGAGCACGGGCCTCCATTATGCATCTCTATGGAGTGTGTATGTATTCGGGCATCTCCGTGAGGGCCAGTTTGAGCCTCAATGTAAGGAGGAGGGTTCTCCCAACTCCATGAACAGTCTGGGGGCTCCAGGCTGTTCTCTGTGTACAGAGGAGGGGCCAGGGTCGTCGCCAGAGGGACTCCTTCAGCGCAGACCTGGCTGGCCTGGGACTCCTCGTAAGATGGAGGGAAGAAATCGGGTCTGCAATGGTGACGGCAAAGAATGTCGTTTTTTAGTAATATTGTCTCTAATTAAAGGTACACCCCTCAATTTGTGTCCAGAAATGCCCCTATGTTTTAAACCAGCGCTAAAGATGTTGTCTTGGTTTGAATCTCAGACAGTGCATGCCCCCTCCCAAACCTGAATGCTGAGTGGCTCACCTTCCTCTTTACTCCTCCCCATACAGGCCTCATAGGCTCAAACCTTTCATAGACACTTTTAAAATATAAACAGTGAGCTGGGGCGATACTTTGGGGTTCTGGGGTTGCTAAAACACAAGCAAGGAGTGTACTTTAAACTTTAAAAGTGGTATTTACAATGGCTTGTTTTAAAAAATTATTTATCTTCTTTACCAAAGATGAGACTATCCCTAATGTTGCAAAAGTGGCCTAATACAACTCTTTAATTATTATTATTTTCATTGCATTTATTGTTTGATGCAATTACAATTAGGTCATTTAGCAGCCGATACTTTTATTCAAAGCGACTTACAATTACATGGTGCTATTACATGGAGCAGATAGGGGTTAGGCATCTTGCTTAAGGATGCTTGCAGGTAGGCCAACTCTGGGGCTCGAACCCACAACCTTCCGGCTGGGAGTCCAACACCTAGACCACTAGGCTATACTGATACAATTAGTATTACTCTTGCATCTGAAGACATGTCTTACATACAAAGTAAAGATCTGGCACAACTTATATCTGTTGCATTACCTGTTAATAGTGTAGATATGTACATGATGGTTGTGTCTGCCTAGCTGGTTGTGTCTGCTCCGCTGGTACAACTTGCTCTTCAAGCCTCTGCAGATGGTCCAGAAGACCCCGATGAGCATGGCTAGCATGCCACAAGCAGTCATAATGGAGGCTAGGATGGCTTTAAAGGTGAAGTGGCTGGCCTGTAGAGACATCACATAGGCCCCGACACAGATGAAAGCAAATCCCACACTAGGCAGCCCCAAACTGGCCATGGAGCACAGCATTTTCCTGGGAGTCATAATATTCTTCTTTGATTACTGAAGTTAAACTTAATTCTATTCTCCCCTTTGATGTTCTTCCATTATTTTGTTAAATAGTGAAACTTAAATTTCAAGTGTGTGCACACGTCTGAGGGTGTGTTTTTATGCTTCCAGACAAAAGGGGAGGGCTCACAGTGGTGCTGTTCCTGCCTGTTACTGGGTTATATATTAACACTGAATTCACGTTCAGAAAAATGGGACAGATTGCAAAAGGAAAAAGGTATAAACACTGCTGCTCTCTGGACACACACATATATATATATATGTGTTTTGTCCAGGTTTGTTAACTTTTTCCCTATAACTTTTTCCCTATATATATATATATATACTGTATATTGATGAGCTAAAACATTTTGACCACTCACAGATGAAGTGTGAATAACGTTGATTATCTCGTAACAGCACATGTCAAAGTCTTGGATATATTAGGTGGAAAGCAAATAGTCGGTTCTCAGAGTAAACATGTTGGATGCAGATGAAATGGGCAGGCGTAAATACCTGAGACATTTTTGACAAGGGCCAAACAGGTACGGCCAGACGACTGGGTCGGAGCATCTCCCAAACACCAAGGCTTGTGGGGTCTCCCAGTCAGCAATGGTGAGTACCTACAACATGCTTTCTCTCACAAATTATGCATCCACTAAATGCTGAAATGAATCCATTTATCTATATATTCACATACTATACTGTATATACGTAGCTGTGTTTAAATGTATTTGCAAACGTGCAATAAAAATGAAACCTGCATTTACATTTCTGCCTTTCTGTATGCAGAATGTACTGTATAAGATTTTGTGCGGCATGGCAGATGTGAGAGTTTCTCTCCCACACTCACGCAGTTGTGTTTCCAAACATGCTGGGGAGGGGGCGCTCTAATGCGATCGAGGTGTGTTAATGTTTTTGTATTTTGTATATCTTATTGACCTACAGCTTCTATTCACTCACTGTGAATGCCTTCCTGTTATCATTGCTCTGAGAATATAATGGGTTTATGAGCCTTTTTGTCTTATCAGGCCCGAGTTTATATTCTGAACTCTAACTAAATAGAAGCTCAGATGTTACACCACAACAAGCTTTCCAATAGGTTAACACATCCCTCTCCTTGTATGATCCCCCTGTGTTCACATCTTAATAGGAACAGATGAACAAATAATGCTTATTAATAATAATAATAATTAACTTTACTAAAATGTAGCTCAAAGTGATTTACATTAGAAGCATTAAAACAAATATAAATGTGGTAAGAACAAATACAACAGCAGAAATGGAAAACAAAACAAATTTGTAGCGCTAAAAATGAGTTAAAAGCCTTCCTGTAAAGGTGTATTTTAAGATGTTTTTTAAAGATGTCCACATAACCTGCCTGTTTGATATACCTGTAGATAGGCTGGGACATTTTGATGCGTAATGCATAAAGGCCGCTTCCTCACTTTGTTTGTGGAGTACTTTGGGCACGATTAAAATGCCAGCATTGGAGGATCTAAGGGCTTTAGGTGGTTGATAGGATATTAAAAAATCAGAGATGTATGAAGGTGGAATGCCATTAAGAGCTTTGTAGGTAATTAAAATACCCTTACAATTCTAAAAGAAACAGGGTGCCTATGCATTTCAGCTAAGACAGGAGTGGTGTGCTCTCTCTTTTTGGTCTTAGTTAGAAGTCTTGCGGAAGAATTCTGTGTGAGTTCCAGTTTCTTTATGTACATTTTTGGGAGACTAGTAAAAAGTGCATTGCAGTAATCTAACCTACTAGTGATAAAAGCATGAATTAGTTTCTCAGAATCTTTTTGTGTTAAAAAAGGCAGTACTTTGGCAATGTTTCTCAAGTGGAAGAAAGCTGTCTGGCTTACTTTATTAATATGGGGTTTAAAACTTGAATCCGAATCTAAAATGACACTAGACTTTTAACTTGTGAGTTTGTCTCGTGAGTTTTGGGTGTGTTACCTAACGTATTAGCTGTATTTGCAATGGTTGTCCTTATAGAGGTGAATTCGTCTTTAATGAAGCCTGCAAATTCTTCACATTACAAAGTGGATGCCTGAGTGTGTCAAAGGGGGGTTAATTTAGTAGTCTATTAATGGTCAACAATCAACCCTAGAGTTCCCACTACTCTCTGTAATAATTTTAGAGAAGTTTGCCCTTCTCTCACTTTGAACAGTATTATTGTAAATAGCTATTTTTCCTCTTAAAATGTCACGGTGAACCTGTAGCTTAGTTTTCCTCCTGTCACGATCAGCGTGCACTGGCCCGTGCACGCTCCGTGCACGCTCCGTGCACGCCCTGTGCCTCTCATCCTGGCTGCGCACCTGCAGGGGATTAGCCTCACACAGGTGCGCCTTAATTTAATTATGGACTTTATTTCAGTTCGCCAACAGCACTAGGTGCTGTTGTTACTGAAATGCTCTATGTGCATACCTGTACTTTGTGTTTTGTTTTTGGACAATTATAATTCGCTTTATGCGTTTCACCGCTACCACGTCTGCCTGCGTTTTCCCCCTGGCTCGCGCTTTCTCTCACCACTCTAAACACGCACCGTTACACCTCCATGTTCTTTCAGCATTTCTACAATAGCTTTTTAGATCACCAACATTTTTGTTCATCCAAGATTTCAAATTGCTACAAGACCTTTTTTTAGTCTTTATAAGGGCTACTCGAGCATGACGCCTAGGTCACTTGTGAAGGCATCTACCATTCCATTAATAGAGTGATTAATTTTTTTTGGATCTATGGAATCTGCTAGTGCAGCAAACTGCTGCTCTACTCTAGTGTTTAGGTACCGTGTTTAAATTGTAGTTTCAGGATGATTTGTTAAGGTATTTAGTAGGATATTCAAAAATACACAATGATCACATTAACATCGTTCACCAATAGATCAGTGACATTTATCCCTCTAGAGATGACTAAATCAAGAGTGTTGCCAAGGTAGTGGGTGGACCCAGTAACATGTTGCTTTAACTCTAAGCTGTCCAAAATATGAAGGAGCTTTATGGCTTCAGCAGTCTTCTTATTCACATGGATATTAAGATCACTATTTACAATAATCTGATCACAACTAGGGATGATGAGCAACATAAGCTCGGAAAACTGGTAGAGAAAACCTGATTAGGAGGAAGGTATAATGTTAGTAGGAGTATAGCTGGCTCAGCTTTCAGAGTGAAGGCAACACACTCAAATGAGGAGAAATCACTGAGCTGACCCTGCAACTATATTTATTTGAAAAAATAGTGGCAACTCCACCTCCCGTTTACCCTGGCTAATTGAATGGAAGAAATTGTAATTTCTTCCACTCAACAAGGACAGCTGCCCTGTCTGAGGTGAGCCCGGTTTCAACAAGAAACAGGAAGTCTAATTTCTTCTCAGAGATAAGATCAGTGATTGTAAAGGTCTAAGAAGTGAGAGTTCCTACATTCAGTAGAGCCATATTAGCTAAAGATATGTCTGGTTGTAGTGAAATATACTGAGCTACAGTTAAAATATTAGTTGGGTTTCTAAAATTACAATTTTGTCTGGAATCTTTGCTTTTCACTGCACATTGAGTAGAAATCAAAGTCGTGTGGGTGGAGACCATCATGCTTCACTAGGCTGGGCCTCTCCCAGAACAGGTCAAAGTTGTTGACAAGGAGACACAGTAACCTTGTAGCCAGGTGTGAAGGGAGAACAGTCTCTACCCACCCCTCTGGTGGGTAGGGAGGAGCCCAGAGATGAGGATCCATTTTGCAGTGTTCAGCAAGGTGGTTAAAAGAGCTTTAAAATCTGCTTTTCATTTCATTCACCTGCATTCTTAAATTTCATCAGTAGTATACCACAGTTACTATACCAGTAACTATACCACACACATAATAATGTGATGATGATAAGAATATTTCAGTACGTGACATCAGCTGAAACTTGTGTTTTTAGCAGGGCTGTTGCAGCTAGACTTTTGACAATGTCTAGACCGATAGTGTAGGAAAGAACGATATTGCCTCTATGCAGCAACCAGACAAGCCCAGTCTGGATATTCACCCAGAAGGCAGCATCATTTGCATATGGGCGTTTCAGTGTTTGTGCCAGAATACTGTAGTTTAAACGGCCTGACAAAAATAATTCCTGCTGACCAGGTCTGTCTTCTGTTTCCCTCTGGGTTTATCCTGCTTTGTATTATGCAAGTCATTTAGGTATGTGGTTCTTGAATAATCCTGGTTATATCTTATTGTGGAGATAATTTTGGCATTTTTTGCAGTTGATTGCTGAGATATTGGAATTATTAGAACCAGTGATTAGTGGAGAGTCTCTATAAGGAATATGTTAAGCCAGCTAATAAGCACTAACTGTCACTCCAAAAGTAAATACATGTGGTATTGTGGTTTCTCTAATACAGTAATATATACTTACATTGTCCATTTATTAAGCGAGCCATGGTGCATCAGCAGATATGTTAACAACATATTAATAAAAAAAATAGACAAAAAGTGCAGTAAATACATTAATACAGACATCCATGCATAAACATACACACACACACACACACACACACACACAGCCATCCATGTGACGTCCTGTGGAGCTCATTACTGAATGATAATTATAGACAGAGTGAGATGGAATCCTATTAATTGTGAGGGCAGGATTGAAGGACTGGCCATTAATCAGCTGGACTGTGATGAGTACCTGCCGTCCCCATTAATATACCTCAGGGTCACACTGCTCACTCAGAAATACACAACTTTACTCATATACTGTACGGTCACAAACTCACGTTGCATAAGACACATACACACAGAATGCAGGGGATCTGATAAGGTCGTCATATAATACACGCATGGGCATGTCATGATCAATAGCGTTTGCATGTGTAATAACCATAGTGCAGCCTAGTCACTTGCAGTTGTAGTACCACAAAGGGTCCATTAGGGGCAGCATTAGACTGTTTTTCCTTTTTTTTTTCTCTAAATGGGACCGTTGATTATTTAGATTAGAGGTGCCCTGCAGATCCATTAGAAAACACTGTAGAATGTGTGACCATTTAAATATCTATGAATTTCAATGTAGACCGTGTTCAGCACATTTTAAAAGTAAAGCAAGTTAGTGCTTTTCTGATTGATCATGATTAATGTTAATGGTAAAGTGCTGGAACAAATACTTCAACACTTTTAAATGAAAATGCAAACAAGAATTTGATATATTAAATTAAGGAGGATTGATGGCAAACTATTTGGTGCTGTTTAATCTTTTATTTTGTGCAGTTATGTCAATATTGTTTGAAATTTATGTGGATGTGTTTAAAAATATATATATTTTCTTGATGAGTACTGGATGGATGGATGGAAGGAAATATTTCAAAACTTTGATATGAAAACCAATATTTGAAGGAAAGGAATATATCAAGGAAGGAAATATGAGTTTGTACTTTAGTCCTCCCTTTCTTCCTAATTTCTCTCCAAACATCCATATTAAATTTTTCAATATCTCCCTATCAATAATTAAAAATATTTATAAATATAATAATGTGTATACATTACCAATAACTGTTTATTTCATCATTCATCAAAAACAAACACAAAGTCTTTACTCTGAGTATCTTAACACAAGTCACAACATTTTGTTAAGATTAACAAAAATGTATCTGAGGATCACCTTTAGTTCTAATGCCAGTGCTTTGGTCAATGGAGTTCTAACCTAACATGCATGCACCTTTAATATAACACTATACTGTATACTGTATGCAAAAGGGAAATTATGCTTAGCAATAGGGTAGTGGACTCCCAGATGAAAGGTCCTGGGTTTCTCTTTATTTTGAAAAAAATCAAAGGACATTGTGCCTCTAAAAAAAGGTTTAGTGATTTTTATTTTATTCGTTTTTGGTGAAAGATGAAAAAAAACATACTTGGTTATGGACTCAGACTTCTGGACTTTACTATATTGCATGTTATTATGTTATGCTAAAGAACTCCTTTGGGACCTCCTTAGGACTTATCCATGAAGCACTTCTCTTGGGGGGGCCATAGGTGAGCAAAGGTTGAGAACACTGGTCTAGTGTGTATTACAACACTGCTCTTCCTGTAGCGACAGCATACACACCTCACTTGTTTGGACCAGCTGAGGCAGGGGGGTTGGGGATCAATAAGAAGATCGATTGGGTCCTCAGGGCTCCTAATAGCCCCGTTATAGCTTCATGACTCCCGGCCTGCCAGTCTGATATACAGTAGCAGCACAGCATGTGTGTCATGGAGACCCTGTCTGCTAACCGTCTCTCTATTTACACTGTAGCCATGATATAGCATGACAGGTTGGAGGACAAACACCTGCCTGTGAGGTGGGCTATGTACTGTATGCTGTAGGTTGTATGAGGAATCACCTGAGTCTAGACTAGTCATTAACGTCTATTATTGGCCTTCTAAAGTAAGACTCTTTGAATAAGGAGCTATGCAAAAATATTGTGTGTTACTGAGAAAATGATTAAAGCTGCAATCTTAAAATGTCATTGTTTATTATAGCCTACAGTATGACAACACCGATGGGAAGTAAATTACTTCTAAACAAAACAGTGTGCGTACATTAGTGTGGGAGCACTTACTTTGTGTAGTTCTGATCTACTCTGACCAACCACTGGTGCATGACATTAGCTGTGTCACTAGCTGTGCATTGCTGGATGTAGTTTTCTAGCATGTTCTACCCAACAACAGATTATACAAAACTATCAGAACTGAAAATGTAATAGCTGAATGGTTATCATCATTAGTGATAAATAGCAGTGAAAGTGACATTTATTTAACTTAAAACATTCAAGATTGTTCTTTTAATACTGAGCTAGGGGACTGGTGTACATTTAGCCTGGTCTCAAGGCATCTGCTCTCTATCTGTGATGGTAAAAAAATCTACATAAGGAAAACTTTAGGAAACTCTTGGGATATGTCTGTGATGTTAAACTGGGGTGATGCAATAGAGTTTAGCAGTGAATATGTGATTTAGAAATTGGCTGCAATCCTATTTTAAAGAGGGAAACCACAATCGTTGTTTTTTTATGGAGTCAATGTTCCACTAAGGGATTCATATTTATTTTGTTCAAGAAGTACAATTCACAGTCTAGTTTGCTGCCAATATTTCAAACAGCAAAAGTAGAAAAATACAGCAGTTAGTTCCGGTCCAAAGGCATTCCATGGATGCTGACATTTCTGCAATGATACGCTGTGCTACAAATATCACTCAGCTGTACAGGTGCGTTGATAAAGCCGTACATTATACAAAATTCTAGCTGCACTCATGCAGTGACAGCATAAAGGATAGCCTGCTGTGACCCAGGCTCAATAATGGTTTTAGGTTGAATGAAATGATGTTGTGTTATTTTAATATGTAATTGCGACAAACTGAACAAACCATGATAGTTACTGACATATAAAGCAAACAGAGTGAGAGATTAACACATATTGTTCAGGGTCTGGTGGAGTCTGGTGTAGAAATCATCACTACTTTCCAACATGTGGCACGGCGATGGTTCGGCTGCACCCTATGAAGCACCCCTGTACCTCATTATGGCTCCCAAGAAATGAGCTTGTGATCTTCTCAGGAAACACCATATTCATCACGTAACATCGACATGAAGACTGTGAAGTTCAAAGATGTGCAGCAGCGCCATGTTGGAGGCAGATGTTCTTCTCCATATTCACAGTCCATCGGAGTCTCTGCATATATACGCTCCTCCCGGGGTAAGATGATAAGATGATGGGGCCAGGGCCGGCCCACTCGGGCCACGGGGAGAGGTAATAATCACAGAATATAACTCAGGGTAATGAAGGCTTCAGCACTAGTCTGGCCATAAAGAATGATAGTGAGGCAGGAGGGGAGACGCTTGTGCATTTGACCTCCACTGGCAGCCCTCCACCTCCTATAAATTCTGTTTGGACCGACTGCAGGCAACCAAAGTGCAAGGAGAGAGCAATGGGAATAGCAATGGCTGACTATAGAAAAGATAAAGAGAGGGAAAGGGGAGGAGGGGGGATCCTTTCTCTGACGCTTGTTGGGGTCAATGGAAGCCAAATCGGTACAATCTCATGTTTCTCATCAGAACTCATACAGGATCAGACAGTGGTTATGTTCTTGTGAACAACAAAGAAATCACCAGTGAACCGGTTAGACGTGATTGAGGTATGAAAACATATCAAAACATATGGTATGTTACCATTACACAAGGAAAGGACTTGTTCCTTGTAACACACAACTCTCTCACACTCTCCGACTGCCCTCTCATCCTTCTCTCCCTCTGCTTCATCGGTATGCTGTGGCAGCATGCTGTGGGCAGACCGGGCCCCACTGCTCCCCTCTACATGTCTGCTAAATGACAGTAATTATTTTCCTGGGCTGCAGGCGACTCATGCATGTTTTATTTCAGCCTCCGCCTTCCCCATCTGCCCGCCTGCATGGACATGCATGGCCCCGCAGCGGTGGAAGTGTGTTTTTTTATTTCTTTCCATACCATGATATGGTTCCCTATTGGGCTCTCTACTCCTAGCTTGCGCAGTGAGAATGGGGGCCCTGGCTTTTCACTCCTATAGCAGCTGGGGGATGGGTACAGGAGCTGACAGATGCTGTGAAGATGGACCCGTGGAGGTGTAGACATAGATAAAGACACATAATGGAGGTGCGTGTACGCTGCCTGCATGAGCATTCGCCACAAAATGGCTGCCGTGTTTTATATCGCACCAAGGTGCCACTTGGTATTAGAGGTGACATCCATCATTGGAGGGTTTGTTGCTGGTTTCATCCACTGTTTGTTCTGTGTTGAATGCTGGCTGAAGGTTGTGAGGCAAAGGTGTTTGCCAAAGAGCGTCTCCACAGTATTAAGTCAACACATCAATACCAGATGCAGAATGGGTAATCACCGCTGAAACAATAGAAACCTAACTCTGGGACATCTCAGTCAAGGGTAGCCTGATGAATGTATCCTGTTAAAACCAGAGAAGGTTGTATTTCTTTCTTCTTTTTTTTTTAATCCATTGTACAGCGGTGTGTGTCACGCCTTCCGGTGACATGCAGCTCGTTTGGTGCGACTCAGGGGATCTCTAATACCCCTGCAGCTTTCATAATGAACATGTGGCTTTTCTCTCATGGGCACAATTTAGTGTAATTCATAAGCAGAGGACAGGGCATTAGCCAGATGGTGCAGTGGGTGGCATCTTTTCTCTGGCCATCCATTAGATCTGTGTGGGTGACAAAAATCCAATGTGGAGAGCGACACAAGGTGTCAGGTTTTAGCAGCTATCCAGCGATTTATGTGGAAGAGAGCACTGTGGAGAGGATGGGAATGGGTGTGTTCACACAGGGGAGACAATATTGGCTATCACGTTTTTCAGTAAAAACTAGTTTCAAGTATTTCATGCAGCATTTTAAATGGCAGAGACTCGGGGAAGACTTTCTTTGAGTGTGTGGGGGAGGGCAGAGAGAGTATAGGGGCTGATAAACTGGCAAAGATGTGAAATCTGTTCGCAGTGTGTGTTAAGAGTAATGCATACCCACAACCACACACACACACACACACACACACACACACACACACACATACTGATCAGCAACTCAGCCTTGCGTGGCTCTCACTTCATCAGCTGAGGTGTCAGGGTCCCCATGGCAACTGTATAATGGGGCTGGCCTAATTCAATCCCAGGGGCGAATGGAGGGTCTGGTGGAGGCACACGGGGAGAATGGGTCTGGGGATGAAGCCTATTCAAGTCAGGCCCGATGTGCTGCATGCTCCGTCACCCAACAGACAACGCTCTGTCAACACTCACTCACATCCACACACACACACACACACACACTTTCTCTCTCTTTTTCCCGCATGGTCGTTTTCTCGTTCTTTTCCTTGATCTTTTGTTCCACTCTTCCCCCCGCTGACTTTGATTCCGTCTTTCCTGTTTTCCGATCTCTCCGTTTGTTTCCTCTGGTTCCCCATTGTACTGTAGCTCTTGTTCCGGTCGTTTGTTTCCCAGACTCCTCCCCCCAGCACTTTCTTCTGTTTCTATTTAATCAATATCTCAGACAAGGTTGTATGTACTGCTCATCATCGCTTTCCTACCCTCTCTCTTTCTTTCCTGACCCCTCTCTCTCTCTCTCTCTCTCTCACCCTGTCTGAATCGTTCTCTTTCTCTGTGGATCCTCTTTTCTCTCTCACCCTCTTTCTGTCAGCCCCCCCCCCCCCACTCTCTGTGACATTCAGACTGTGGAACCTGATAGGATTTCATTAGACCTCTGGATCGGCTTGTGTTATTGTTATCCCTCCCTGAAGAAGACAGGGATTATCACAGGGCTGGAGATTCCTTTAAGAAAGTCATAAACCTGGACTACACACGCGCGCGCACACAATCAAACAATGCCACGCAAATATACATGCACATACATACGCATAAACATACATACACACAGAGCCCTCTACAAAAGTGCATACACAAAGGAGGAGGTGATTAGAAGTGTAGGAAAGTAGAAACAACCAAGGGTGGAGGGAGGCATCCAGCCAGCCAGCCAGTCCACTATTCCATAGCTCACTTCCCTTATTGCTATTGCCCTAGCAATACAATCTCACAGCTTCATACATCCACCCGGGTGACAGCAGCGCTGGCAGCTTGTTAGGGAGGGACCACTTTGTTACAGGGAGAAAATGGCGCGTAACTCCTGCCGGTTCTGCATATAGACAGGCCTGGGATCGGCCCGGGACCGGCCCGAGGCTATCTGTGTTTGCAGATGGGGGGAGGGGAGCAAGGAAATGGGCAGATTTGCATCCCTTTGAGTTTATATCTCTGAATGCCAGTGGAGTACAGCAGAGGAGAGGAGAGGAGAGGAGAGGAGAGGAGAGGAAAGGACAGGACATAAAAAGGAGAGGTGAGGAAAGGAAAGGAAAGGAAAGGAGAGGACAGGAAAGGAAAGGAGAGAAGAGGAGGTGGCAGCTATAATCAGAATAGTCATAAGAATATAAAATATATTCTCTGTTTCCGGTCCTGCCCCTCCAAACCCCCTGACTCCAAACCAAAACATCCCCAACACTCCTGCAAGCAATTATTGTATTTTGATTTACATGCAGTTGTGTTCACCACAGATGCACTCGACACAGAGTGTTTTTCACTAATACAAGTCCAACCGCCCTCATGAGAGCATATGAGAGGATTTGGAGCAACACTGCACTGTTCACACCACCATGCACATAGATTGGCCATTACACTGACTTGAATAGATATCCTTTGTGCATGAATAGCCCAGTAGGGGAAAAAAAAAAACCTGTACGTTTCCTCTCGCTGGTTTCATATTGATATTCATAGCGGCTCTCCACACGGAAAAGCACAAATGTCACTGAAAGCAGCCTTGATATATGCTCTCATTCTCTCCTCTTCCTGTCGCTCCATTCCTCTTTATTTCTCTCTCTGTCTCTCTCCCCCCCCCTCCTCTTTGTTCCTGTTCGCCGGACACACAATGCCTGCCGCTGCCGGAAAGGAAAGCGCAGTGTCTGACAGTGTGGAGACACCATGCTGTTCCTCATTCAGGCCTTTAATCAAGCAGTTATGGAATGTTCAGGATAGCCCACTAACCTTGCCTGGGACATTCATTCTTCTGAAGCACTCCCCATGAACTTACATGTATACACTTTGGTGTGTGTGTGTGTGTGCTTGTTTTGATGCATTGCTCTAAACCTTAGAATAGTCCTCACCAGGATTGTACAGGATTTGTTTTGGAAGCCTAGAATGTAGACGGGGAAAATTAAGCCATTTAAAAGGTACAATCCTTGATTATTCCTTTAAATAGAACATAATCCACAATAATTACATTGAATCCAACCTGTTGCTAGATGCAAAAACATCATGACTACCTATGACACACTTATTTTATTTTATGTCTCGTGAGTGGGCTTTTCCTCCATTTTTCTGTTCATGATAACATAGTTGTAAATATTAGAGGAAAAGATTTAGAGCTATTGGCCAGGCATCCGGCAGACTTCTGTGAATGTTAAATGTTGGGTGAAAACAGCCAAGTCTCGGATCCATAAATCTTTCCATATTTGTTAATTTTTTTGAAAACCATTTCATAACTCATATGAAGTCATAAGAGCAGTAAAAGTGGGTGAGAGAGAGGAAGCCATTTTTGCCTGTTTCTTTATAAAAGTGGATATTATTGAAGTCAAAGCGAAATGAGACAAAAAAAAGATTATGGATATGACAGGCCATTCTAATATTAAGTTAATACACTATTGTCAGCTTAGCTTCATCTTAGCTTCAGCTTGCAATGAAATAAAACAACATTTTATTCCTCAATTGCATTTCAGCCGCCAAACTCAAAATGTCTACCTCAGTTTACAGTTTATACTTCGATATACAACTGTCTATGAAAATGTTGTGAGAGATAGGGAAGTAGAGAGGCATGCAAGCCACTCGACACTCAGGTGTTGGCGGGGAATGCACAGTTTCAAACCAAAACAGCTATATTGTAACGCAGGTTACAGCAACAAGTGCAGGCACAAATCGAGGATTGTACCTTTAAATACACTCCTAAGAATTATATGCACATATAATACAGCAGATGAACCTCATGAATGTAGCAGTATGTTCCACAGTTCTCTGGAATTCTCTGATGGTATTTCTAGACTCCAATGATGATAAAGATCACCAATATTGGAATATTAATAAACCCTTTGCAAACAGAGATGGTGAAAGAATAAAATGCAACAATGGATGTAACATTTTGTAACCCTGCGAGGCTCGTTCTATGCTGCCTAAAAATGGCGAGAATATCAGAAGAGGTAAAAAAAAAGATGGCACCTCAGTGTGTGCTCAGGCTGTAAGTTATGGCTGTAACTTTCTCACTCTGTCAGGCGCTTTAACCGGCTGTCCTGGAGGACACATTAACTTGGTATCCTTAAATAAAGTCCTTTAAATAAAGCTGGGGGAGTTAAATAATGAGAAAGCTGCTCTCACTGTCCTCTCTGCTTTTAAATGAACCTCTCCCTTTTCTTATTAATGTCCCCTTATCGCTCATCACGGCCACTGACCCGCTTCTGTAACCTTTCCCCACTCAACCACACGAGGAGCTCCGGCAAGTGGTCGCCGCAGAAGTAATTGAGGGCAATTTTCAAATTAAAATTTAAAGCCCTCGTCCATCTTCCCGCGGTGAGAAGGGGAAGAGGGGGCTACAGGGCTGATGACTTGATCAGGTTTTGCAAGCCGGGCAGGTACCCGGGCTCCGCGAGTTGCGATGATGAACGAGGGGCATTAATCTCCGTGACAGAGAGAGAGGAGTTAGCGGCGGTGATAGCGGCGCTAACGGCTTTAATTAGCATTTAATCAGACGCCTCGGGGCCGATGGAGGGGAGAGAGAGGAGATCAAACTCCAGCGGTCCTCCGTAAGAAGAGCAGAAATAAAGAGAGGGTCCCTGCAGTTTCCAGATGGATGCTGCAGGCCCTGTTGAAGAACACATGCCTGTGATCCCTTTTTGTAGCGCTGTACAGATAGCAAGCAACACAAAAGGCCCAGGAACCCAGCTATAGAAATGCATTATTATCTGTCCGACTTCAATCTCAAGCTGGAAGTTTGGTCTGCTTGCTATAAAGGTTTTGTCTTTTCTACAGCTGCAGGGACTACCAATGCCAGGGTTTCACGCCAGGTATCACGCTGTTTAGCTTCCTACGACCTACAGACATGGGAGGTTACAGTGTCACTGTGAACCTTATATTTTTTTATTTTTTCAAGGGCCCATGATTTTCTCTTTGCTACAATTAACTGTTTATACTGACGCTCAGCCCCGGCAAGCTTCATTCCAGCCCGGGGATTGCAATTGCTCCGAACAGACCCATAGAAGAATTATTTATGGGGAAAAACTTGCGGGATTTCCACGGACGGAGTGATGACACCCCAGGTCTACAGTGTTTCAACAGCAATACATCGTTGAAAATTGCGAACTGTCTTGCAGTGATAATACAGTAAACGTACCCTCAGGTAAGAGAAACAGAGAGATAGGGAGAGAGAGACAGAGAGAGAGAGAGAGAGAGAGAGACAGAGAGAGAGTGTAGGAGAGGAAGCGAGAGAGAGAGAGAGAGAGAGAGAGAGAGAGAAAGACAGAGAGAGAAACAGAGAGACAGAGAGAGAGTGTAGGAGAGGAAGCGAGAGAGAGAGAGAGAGAGTGTAGGAGAGGAAGCGAGAGAGAGAGAGAGAGAGAGAGAGAGAGAGAGAGAGAAAGAGAGAGAGAGAGACAGAGAGAGAGAGAGAGAGAGAGTGAAAACATCTGAGTGTCGGCGAGTATTGAAAA